>QANY01012084.1:342708-691943 GCA_003255025.1 Datisca glomerata
TTTTTTTTTTTTTTTTTTTTTTTTTGCTTTTCAATAGCGTTTGATTAAGATATGTCAGTTGAAATACAATACATCTAGCAGGTACTTCATTTCTAACTGGCTGATCTTATGTACACATAAACAGGTATTAATTTCTTTATTGGATTGTGAAGATATGTTTTCCCCCCTTTGGAAGTATAAATATTAAAAAGAGAAGAAATAATTAAAAATCTTAATAGTATTACTGCAAATGATGATGATGGGTAAAATCTGAAAACGTTTCATGCACTTTCCGATAACGCGAGATTTTGGGATTGTATTCGACTAATCTCACGAGCTCTAAAGTTAACCACTAGGTAAACCTCTAGTGGTCTAAGGTATGGATCAAACTAGTGACTTTTGAGAAACAAACTTAGGCTTTGTTTAACAGTTAAGATAGTACTAGATGGGATTGTAATAAATCTGTATGATTTAACTAGACTGTACTATATTGGATTAAATAGTGCGGTCCAATGTTTGGTGTTGTATTTGTTACAAAACTGTATCACATGTACACTGTTTGTTACATGACATTACTGGATGTAAATTGTTTGTTATCATTTACTCTTAGAGCTCATTGACATGTTATTTGCATTTACAACCATAGAATAATATTTCATATTTCTATGTACGCAATTTCTACTACAAATAAAAATGTTTCATCTCATAAGTTATTTGAATTCAAAAGAAAATAGACTTTTGAGGAAAATAAGTTTGCTCCAAGGTCATCCATAAAAAAATCCAACATCATTAGAAATATCTATAAAATTTCTTAAAACATCATCAAGAGAAAATGTCCATACAAAAGTTCAGATTTCCAAAAATGAATGAAGTGAAATAGCTAGAAATATAAGGGAAAATCCAAGATTTTATAAAGTATTTGCAGCAATAATTCAAATATTTCAGATGAAGAAATGAGAAATGCAAAAAGAAAGAGAAAAGGAGAAGGAGAAAGCTCGCCCGCGAAGGTGACGGCGTTGTGGTCTTGCGGAAGAAGGTTATGGTCAGGAGGGGCTTGCACACGCTGAGGTAGAGATGAGTGATAGAGTAAGGGATTTTTTTCCTTTGTGTGGTAGTCTCGCCGAGTCCCACCCATGAGGACCATATTAGTTAATACGATGATAGGAGTATCATTTAATCACATCGTATTAACTAATCTCAATGGACGGTTAAGTCAAACGTACGACTGTATTAAAATAATATTGTCCAGTATTTTAGTATTGTCCAATCCTGCCAGCCAAACAAGACCTTAGGGTCTAACCAGCAGTACTGAAGCTTCATCACTAAGATTGAACTGTCAGCTCCTTATTACTTAACAGTTACAATGTTTGTTCCATGTTATGGTAGTTTTGAAGTCTCTCAATTACCTGCTGGTGTCACATGATCGTCGAACTTCATATTTATTTAGAGATAGATGTCAAGATAAAGCTGATAAAACAATTCAAATTTACTTATATGATCTCTGTTTATATAGAAGAAAAAAGGTATTTACACTATATCAATGTTTCTTCCATGCTCTACATGCAATATATAATCAGAAATTTCTCCTGATGTGTTTTGCAATCAAACATCATTCACACATTCAATAAGATTGAGCGAAAAGAACGAAAAGGCAAGATTAAAATGAAGGTGAGTTAAGAATAATACAGAAGCAGCTTTTTTATGTCAGAGAATTACATTACCCAGTAAGCTGTTTGTAGAAGGCGAGCTTTGCTCACTTAACCAAGGATCATGAACAGAAACAGGAGAACTATCTGTAACCTCTTCTACCGAAGGCAGACAATAATCACGGCCATCGTTCTCCGGAGGTATGATCAATCTCTGACTCCCTAAGCCCGCCTTCTTAATCATCAATCCACCAAGCGACTTCTCGCTTCCGTGACGTGGCGATGAACACGCAGATCCTACTGACGAGGCCGTGCATATATTTTCGTCCATCGTCCCCCATCCGCTATGTCTGATGCTTTCTAGCTCTTCTGCTACTTCCATCATAGTGGGCCTCATATCACTGTGAAAAGCAAGGCATCTGAATGCAAGTTCAGCTACTTTATGGACAGAATAAAGGGTCCAAGCGTCTCTATTTGGCTCAAGAAAAGGATCTATTATCTCATCCACACAACCTCTTCCAATTCTATCAATGGCAAGTGCAGCTAAATTTATCTCACTTTGTGGTCGGGTAAAATCGACGACTTTCATTGCTGTGATTATCTCTACGAGAACTACCCCGAAACTATATACATCGCTTTTATCAGAAAGATGAAAGTTCTGATGGTATTGAGGATCGAGGTAACCCGGAGTTCCTTGCGGAGCCGTCGATATGTGTGATAATTCGGTTATACCGAGTCTAGAAAGGCCGAAATCTGCAACTTTTGATTTAAAGCTGTAATCCAAAAGTATATTGCTGGATTTTATGTCTCTGTGATATATCGGCGGATGCATAGCGGAATGCAGATATGCAATAGCTCGAGCCGTTTCAGAAGCTATAGTTAGACGTGTAGTCCACGGAAGTCCTTTTCCATTCTCTCTTTGTAAATGCTGAGACAAAGTTCCGTTTGGCATAAACTCATAGACAAGAATCTGTTGGCCTTCCTCAATGCAACATCCTAAGAGACGGACTAGATTAGGATGGCTCACAGATGAAAGGAGCTTGATTTCATTCATGACTTGGTCAATGCTATTATGGTCTCTGTATTTAATCTTCTTTATGGCAACCCAATCATCGTTATGAAGTTTTCCTGCATAAACTGTACCAAAGGCACCAGTTCCTAACCTTTGTTTCTCAGAAAAGCCATTTGTAGCTCTTTCTATTTCTTTAAAAGGGTATAAAGAAACACTGGAGTTGCCTGCAGCTTCGGAGAGAAGACGTTTAGCACTCATTTGGTTTTTCAGACATGTTGTACGACGTCGGACAAAGTAACAGATGAAACCTAGACCAGCCATTAGAGAAGCTCCAGCAATAATACCTAGGATAACAATGATGTGATTATTCGGTGAAACGGCAAACTTATTCCAACAGGCAACTCTAAGTACAAATATCAGAGGAAGTTACCTCCGACAAGAACTCCAGCTTTAATTGTTCCTCCACATCGATCAGACATGTAATTTGAACCACCGCAACCAGAAACTAATAGAGAAACAAACAGAAAAGGAAATCAGCTAATATGTCCATCATCATACTAAATATTTATTTATCATCATATAGAAACTATTTAAGAGAGAGAACTATAAAAAGGGAATTTTATTGGTTTTCTAAATGGGTGAGATTTTTCAAACAGAAATTGTGAATTGTAAATCACTAATAACAAAGATATTCCAAAAAGTCAATTTAAGAGAGAATAATTTCTTTCTTGTTTTTTTTGTCAAAGAGAAAATAATTTCTTTCCAAAGAACATAAAATTTGACTAAGAAGTATGTTACATTAGCAGTGAATTTTATCTTTAAAAAAATAGTTAATTTTTTTAAAAGGTACTTGCTTTAAGATTTTTATTTTAAAAATATGTTTTTCAAAAAGAGAAATTGTGACCGGAAGACCCCTTGAAAAATAAAAAATGAAATTTAGACCCTTAATTTTTTTCTAATGAAATATGATCTTTTGCACAAGAAAGAAGACAAAATTACCTCACGCTAAACCTCAGTCTAGCATTTTCACGTTAAGATTAACATTTGCTAGATTGTAGTCTAAGAGAATATTTTTGTTAGACCAGAGTTTAGCTAACACCAATTCAATAGAAAATTTTAAATTAAATGAATAATTTAATCTTTTTCCTGTAAAAAAATTGAATTTCGTTAAAAAAAATCAAGAGTCTTAAAATCATTTTTTTCTTTCACAATGCCAATTTCTTTTTCAGAAAACAATTTAATAATTGGTGTTTTTCCCACCTACATCAACAGACATGTAGCTGGCAAAATATATTTATCATACCAATAATCCAATCTATTATTGAATGAACAAATAAATTCAGTAGCCTTTCCTTCTACTATTCCAACCAGAAACTGTTCATTCATGTAAATTTCAGTTTTTTTAGTTAGATGAAAAAGATTATGTGAGACGTAATCTTACAAAACATTAATAAAAAATATTTTTAATTAAATACACGTCTCAAATTAAACATAATCATCGCTTGTTCCACCAACATGAGATAATTTCAATCACATTATGTTACAGCTAAAAATGTTCCAAAAGAAAGAACTTAAATGAGAAGAAAAACAAACAAAAGCGAGAAAAAAGAAGTGCTAAGAAATTCCAAGTCTTCCCTCCTCGTTTGACTTTGGCTAATCATCACAGCTATATATTCTTATCCAGTTTAGGCACGTTCTTCCCCTAGTATCCCTCTAATATAGTCGGTTTGACTTTATCCCGTAAAGCTTATTCTTTTACTAAGCTTAGTCTATATTTGCTGCAGGCTTAATTCATTAATTACAGTCAATTTACTAAATTCTTGATTCACATCTTCCCCTTTAAGTTAATTTGACTTAACCTATCCGTTAATTATGGAATTTTACAAGTACCATATCTAATGAGAACATAGTGGACCCACTGGGGTCATAATTTTCTGCCCACCACATTTATAACATTTGATAAATTGGTTTCACTACCATGCCAAGGTCTTTTTCCCAGCATAATGATTTTTTGTTGAACCCCTAAAAATTTATTAAAATCTTAAATATATTTGTTGGGCTACACGGTATCAATACACGGTAAATAACCCCCGATATTGAAGAATTCTCCTCGTAAAGAGATTTAACAAAATTTATGACTAATTGTAGTAACATGATAGATGCGTGTAGTATATTGTATACAGAGCCGTTCTAAGGTACCGAGTAGATACATTTTAAACATAAAATTAGGTATATGATGATGAAATATAAATAATGTACATTTTTAAATATATATATATATCCGGTACGGTAATTTAGAATTTTTCATACGAATAATTCTAGAACAACCAAATTTTAAATAATTAAATGATATTATAATAATTTATAGATTACTCTTTGATAACTTATTAAAATGATTTGATAAAATAATTTATAAATAATTATCTCATCATTTAATTACTTATAAATTGATACATATAAAATTACTTCGTCTCATATATAACAATTTACATGTCTTACTAAAACTTGATCATGTAAAACTAGTCGAACTATAATTAGCTTTAAAATCTAGTGACCTAAATGATTTGATTTTGTGAGGAACAATAATGACTTGTCTCGTAAAGACAATGATACCGTTTGATTAGTCTTTGATTATGAGATTTAAGAAAACACCATTTTCTTTTCCCTAATTACAATGCTAATTAAAAAGTAATAATTGAGGTTTCGTCCTATGATTGGCCGGCTCACTCTGTGCGGTAAATGTAGCTGAAATTTTTTTAAATTAAAATAAAAATCTCGAACCAAGTGACTGAATGACTCACCTCTCTGGCAACCTTGGCCGTCGGCGAAACCATCTCCTTCATACCCATCCTTGCAATGGCACCGGAACCCTAAATTGCCATCGGGGAGCGAGACGTTTTTACAGTCCGCGTTGTTTGAGCACCGGCAGGAACCTGGAAGCCACCAGCCTAACTCAACGGCCTGAAACGCGAGCGAAATAGTTGTATTCACGTTCAACTCTGAGTAAACCATAATCGAGGAGATGAGGAAGCGACACTGATTCAGATGCGAATTTCGTCGGCTCAGAAACTCTTCCCCGCTGCGATTCTGAGAGAAGCAGCTGGAGTTATTGCTCCCAGAACTACAATTCGCGGACATGAACTGGTTAGGCATGAAACCAGTTTGAATTAAGCAGTCACTGAGCGGACGGGTACAGTTCTGGAAAAGAAGACTGTTGCGATTCGTGGGCCAAAAGTTTGTCCCAAAGAGCGTTGAAATTGACTCGCTCGAACGGTTGCATTTGGTAGGAAGGTTGATCAGGATACTGTCTTGGGTAATGTTCTGGACTTGGAACTCCGCAATTCTGATTTCCCCATTTTTGCCGCAATTCAATCGGATTGAGCTCGAGTTTGAGAAGCCGAACGGGTAGGGTACGAGTTTCGCCGATTTTCCAGTTCCGCAGACCGTTGAATTTACCTCCTGGGCTACGATGGTTGAAGAGGCTATGGAAATTGTGATCAAAAGGCACAGAAACATTATGGACATGAATTAAGCTGAGCTAAACAGGAAAACAGAGGAAATCATCACCTCCCTGCAAAGGAAAAAAGTGAAGGGCATCAAACAGTGAGCTACAGATCAGATTACTATGTTGTTAGTAAGAATCAAGCTAAAAGAAGCAGAATCGAAGCAAAAATCCGAAGGGTTCTGACTTTCGATTGTGAGTAAATTAATTTTGTTTTATTCTATGTTCCTTCAAAAAGTAAAAAGCTAAGGAAATGAAAATTTCTGCAATAAATTGAGGAATTAAAGCAGCAGTTTGATACAGTTGGGAAGCCATCTATCCCATTAAATGCTCTTTGAAGAAAGTTCCAAAATCAATCGCAATAAAATATAATAAGAAAACCCCCAAAAACAGAAACATAATTTTTACTGATACAAGTGATCAAGTAGTAACGAATGAAGCTTAATTACCTCTGAACTTCAATAATTCAAATTAACAGAGCTTCAAAAAATCTTAATAATCATGGTCTTCTTCTTCTTCTTTCTCGAGGCTCTGAAATAGCGAAGCTTTGATTATTCGACAACAAAAGAAGCTGAAGGATGAAAAAAGAGGAAGAAAGGTTCCCCTTCTGCACGTCTCTCCCGAGAAATTTCGTGGTGTTTTGTAATTTGACCAACTTAGCCTTTGTTTTCAGTGAGACAGTGGGAGTAAATGGACAGAAATGCCCCTGATTTCAACACAAATTAACCGACACGCAATGTTTTTGGTTTTTGGGTCAGCTCTGTGAATTATAAATGGTTTGACCAAAGAAAAGTCTTTTGCTTTTGTGTGGACAGCATCTTTGTTTAATCCCATCTTTGCCATTCTTCCATTATTTTTTTTATCTTAGAGATAGGAATGTGAGTCCACTACTCCCATTCTATTTTTTTTTCAAGTGAGGAGGGATAGATTCACTGTCCACGTGCACCAATCTAAGGCAGATCATATACGAAAAATGAATGATAGTGTAAAAAACTTTATTTTTGTATTAATAGTAATAGTAATGCTTAATGTTATTAATGAGATCTACTATTTTTAATTAAATTTAAACTAATTATAATATATGGTCTGACCTTTTTGATCATTCTCAAGTAGTTAGGAGCCAAATATTCATATATAATTTAGAAGAAAGTATGTAGTAGCCGCTAGTGTGATACTGAGGGCATCTCAATTGTGCAGTCCCCTCGCAACGTACACAGCTAAGTCCCAACTCTATGTTGATGAGAAACAAGAAAAACCCTTAAGAATAATACTTTCAACCATTCCAACAGAGAGGAGCAATTCAAATGCTCCATAGAAAACCTCATGTCTCATTCTCGTCCAACGCATTGGGAGATCGAAGAGCGGTTTGTGCTTGCTCCCCAAACTCCTTAACTAATAAATACATTTAAATACATGCAACTGAATCGGCACCTAAAATTTGACCAATGAGTTACATGTGGGCTCCGTGCCCTCAAAGCATATGTTTTGATATTTAATATAAAATTTAATGTAATTATATTTTCCTTTTAATTGTTCTTTTAAATTATTATTGAATAATTTATGTAAATATCTAAAAATTTCATATTCATTAATGAAATTATGATATTGTATAAGTACGAGAGAATTAAGGTCATAGATAATGAATAAAATTGTCAGCAACATATTAAAGTATAAAATCTTTAATGAATGATCACTAGTACAGTTCACTAAGTATTATGAATGCATGTGATCTAGATCCGGATCATTGATGTGGATAGACATCTTAGTGAAGTTACTTTATATAATAAGATTATATATGACAGAAACCTGTGTGCGTTAATATCTTTATTAACCTATCATTTATCACAAAGATTTAATACACATAAATCTTATGAACATATATAGATCAGTCTGAATCTTGAGTAGTTATGAACTCATATGCATGTCTACTGGATCTTTTCATTCACTTGTTAATGTTTGTTTGTAAAACAGGCTAATGACTTTTCTTTTAGAGATTCAGTGTTATAAATGGCTGGGGACATGATCAAATAAGATTTGAAATCCAGGCCTTCCGAACGGATTGTATATCGGTTTCTTTACGTGTTAATTCTGGAACTGAATGGTTATTGAGCTCAAATTTATAATGTGATTATAAATTAGTCATTCACTAGTGAATTGGTGATACTTAAAGATCAATAGCTAATTCAAAGGGTAAGACGGTAATTTTGATAAGCTATGATTTAGAAACCAATAATTGGAGGACATAACTACATGTAATGATTATATCAATGGATTACACGAGAATACTCTATAAATACATTATGTAACCTCTAAGAGTGCAATTTCATATTTATAATGGAGTAATAATGGAATTAATAAATAAGATTATTTTTAAAGAGTTTAATTAATAATCTGGTTTTTATTGGAGCTTAGGATTATGAATCCATGGTCTCCAAGTCACATATGTACTACACAGTCTAGGATATGAATATTTCAAGACATGAAAAATGATTGACTTGCAAAAGGAATTATATTTATGGGACAAGTATATGATTATGTATGATTGATTAATTAAATTATTTAATATAATTTTCAGAAATCATCATTAAATAATAATATCGATTAATTTTATGTTAATCGATAAGTGAGATAAAATATCTAATTTATAAAATTAGATAATGTTTAATTATTATTAGATAATAATTCAAATTTTGAATCAACTAAATCTGTTGTTTGAAGTAACATATAAGCTAGTTGATAGGGATGATCAGATAAGTTAATTTTGAATTAACTAATATATATATTTATCTGATTAAAATAAATAATAAATTTATAAAAATTGTCACGTGACATGTTGGACTAGCGCATGTCAATCACTAACTTTGAATCAGAGATTGACATGAACTATTATAGTGCCACATGGCACTATAATGGTGTCGTGAGACTACAGTGTTGTGAGGTACTGTGACTCCTCACCGCACACTACAATGTCATGTGGTACTACATTGTTGTACAATTTCAGTGAGTCTCACTTCAATTGCAGATTTATAATTAATTCTCTAAAAAATTTGATATGTCATTATCTAAAAAATATATTGATATTATTTTATTAGCTTCAGTGTGCTAAGAACATTTTGTAATTATGGGTGAACTGTCTAAGATTAAAAGTTAATAAAAAAACTCTGTGAAAAACTTTTAATTATTTTTCAATAAGAGTTTTGTACTTCAAATTAATCTTTTTTGAAAATCTTCAGATCTCATGTGTTGAATACATTTAGAGACAAGTGTTCTTGATATATTGTATGTACCAACACACGTCCTAGTGTGTTTAAGTATTGATTTGGAAGATCGTGATATGGATCTCAGAGTCTATCGTTTGTGAGATAAAAGATTTTCAATAATGGATCTGATTTGAAAATAAATTTTCAATAATAGTTCTTTTTTGGAAACATTGGCGCCATAATTATTCGTTTGATTAATTTTTTTTATAAACTGCACCACCACGGCTCGGCGGCGCGATTCCAACATTACCAACATATATTTTAAGCAATCACAGTGGAGTAGTATATATGTGTTGTAGGATCTCAAATGTATAATTAGTACCACACTTTTGAATAAATTTTAGGTATCCACTGCACCATATCGGTTATATCGCATACTTATCTATGATATGTGTTTATATATATATTGTTCTTAGCGGTATTTATTGTTTGCTTACTTAATCTGCATAATTATTGTTATTCAATGCCTTTATGGTTGGTTCCTGTTACTATTATTTTATTTATTTTTAATGTTACACATAATTGACAAGTGTTGGATCAGATTTTAGATTTTGTAAAAAATTAATGAACTATGATTAGTTCATGAGCAGAATATAAAAAAAAATTCATACAAACGTTTAACCCAATTAAACACAAAACCAATCAATGAACATGCATAATCATATAAACGTATCGAGAAGAGATTGAAATAATTTATATCTTTTCAATTAATGGAGAAAATTCTGATTTGATGAAATCTAATTCTCTATCTTGCGTTCTTCGATCTTCGCAGAGCTATTAATTGATCATTACACCAACAACCACTCATTAGAGTCAGAAGTAAGACTCTTAAGGATTTTCGTAGGAGCTGATTGTGGGCTATCAAAACAACAATTGGAGGGGAAAATCAAAATTTTCCTCTTCCCTACTTTAAAAATCAATGGCAACTAAGTGGGGAGGAGAGATAAAAAAATTATGCTCTGATTAACACACTTAGGGATGGGGCTAGGGATAAGGATGCAGTCCCTTATATGATAAAATTGAAATTTACTCTCTCCCTGCACTGCAGTGTGCAACTTGTACAACTCCCCTAGAGCCAAAATTGTGTCCAGATTCATCATTCAAAATTGATGAATTAAATTGATCCCCATCAATTAATTAATTTTTTTTTTATTTACTAATTATTCAATAATTAAAAAGTAACAAAATAATTAATTTAAACATTAATTTTGCTCTTCATTAATTCTGATCTTCACCTCTCCATTCTTCCTCTTGCCATTCAGAAACAGGATCTCAGCAGCTTGCAACTCTTTCATAAGTTTCGGAAGGAGAGTACCTCAACTTATTCATCGAATAATTAAGTTTGAAGTTCTCAAAAGTGTCTGGCAGGGTCTTGAGGATCATATCAACTTGAGCCTCGCCATCTACCTCAACTCCCATGATCTCCATATCATTCAGGTAACTAATGATCAACATCATATGTTCTCTGATAGGAGTTCCGGGTTTCATCCTACAGTTCATGAAGTTTTACACAACAGCTTGTTTGGATGACGATCATGATCCTCAAACATTTCGGTGATGTTCAACAACATATCAGCGGCGGTCTCCATGTTCTGATGTTGTTGGTGCACATATTGCTAACTGATGTCAATATGTAACACATGACGATCTCATCATAACGCAGCCAAGAAGCATAGACATCTTTTTCCTCTTGAATCGATTCAGCAATAGACTCAAGAGGACAAAGGGTGGTGAGCACGAAATTGTGCTTTTCTACCGTCAGCACGATATCAAGATTACGTTCCCAATCCACATAATTTTCACCAGTGAATTTGTTTGCATTCAACATTTTTTAGAATGACATGATTACTGAAAAAATAAATAAAGTCGTGTAAATAAATACTTAATCATTTAGGAAAGTATGATGCATGATACAAATACTTTAATATTTAACAGTTCGATAAAAATATATTTATTTCATAATGTTACGATCAACAACGATAGTTCGTCTCATCTAGGAACAACGCCCAAGCTACCTTCTATCGCATCGAGACTCTTCTCGTTTGGTTAACGCTTCTCAAGATGTCACTACATCTAGCTCAACCAATCACCAATGGTTTTAGTCATCTTAGCCTCATTGACTAGCTCTTATGAGAGATTCCAACATGTTTCGGTCTAAGTGTTTAACCCACGCTTTAGCTTAGCAAGCAACACGATTCTCAAGTTTCTCCCACTGAAGAGAAGACCGTTAGGATAGCTCAAAACCATTCCTCGTGCCACGATCAAGTTTGCGTTAGGGACCTTGGGAACGTTTCAACGTAAATGGCTCTCCCACTTAGTTTTTGGAAAATTGGATTCTTCTTTACTTTTTAAAAAAACATAACTCTATAAATTTGAAAATCAAGTTTTAAAAATTATAAACTTTTATAAATTTTGAATCATAAATTAAAATTTATAACTTTTATAAAATTCACGTTGTATTTAAATTTATAACTCATTATAAATTTAAACTACAATGATGCACGTAAATGCTACAAAGGTAATTTGATATTGACATATCCCTATTTCTATATGGCATGTTATATGAGGATGCAAGATTAAAAATAAATCATACATTCAAAATTAACCTCTATATGGCTCATTTCTAATTACAACTCATAAGAAAAATAATAAATTATAATAATTTAAAAATATATATTTTCATGGCGTCTATAATTATCTCATTCTCTTTCAGGTTGTCCCACCTCATTGTAACTCTTCACCAATGTCCAGTCTCATTTTCAAAATAATCTTCAAGCTTTGATCAAAACTCTTTTTAATTAAGAAAAACTATTTTCCTTATTAAATAATCACATTCAATATCCTTTTTAAATTAATTAAATTTGATTAGTAAAAAAATAATTAATGACTTACCAAACTTGGGTCAAACTCAATTAATTAATTAAATTTTAATTTTCAAATATTAAATTTGGTAACTAACTTTTAAAAGTCAAAATTCAAAATTTAAAAGATAAAAGATAGGATTAGGGTTTTCACGAAACATCATAGAGATAGGGAACACGATACCAGGGCATCTACACCCCGTATCCTGGCAATCACACAGATTATCATGGCACGCGGACGGCGGACCTGGGGTGCGTGTGGCTTCTCGGGATTCATGCGGCTTCTCGAGATTCATGTGAGGATACAATCAAAATGTGTCCGCGATGGATTTACATAAAATTTAATATTACAACTCTTACAAAACTAAATTACATAAAATCCTATGCCACTATTTGGCGTACGTCAATTCTAAAATTGAAAAATAACACTTAGAGCCAATCGATCGGAATTCAATCACAAAACACATTAAAACATGCTTTGAATCCACCATATAAAAATTATATGCCAATATTATCATATTCATCCATACATACGTTTTAAATACTGAATATGCATATTCAAAAATCTTCAGCTCTGATACCAATTATTGGATCGGGTTTTAAATTTTGCAGAAAATTAATGAACTATGACTAGTTCATGGATGAAATATAAAAAGAATTCATACAAATATTTAATATAATTAAACATAAAATCAATCAATGAACATGCATAATTATATACATGTATCAAGAAAAGATTAAAATAATTTATACCTTTTCAATAAAGGGAGAAATTCTGATTTGCCGGGATCCAATTCTCTATCTCGCGTTCTTCATTTTTCATAGTTATTAGTTGACCCTCACACTGACAACCACTCATTAGAGTCAGAAGTAAAACTCCCAAAGATTTCGTAGAAACTGAATGTGGGCTCTAAAAATAACGATTGAAAGAGAAAAATCAAAATCTTCCTCTTCCCTACTGTGAAAATCGGCAGCAACTAAGTGGGGAGGAGAGAGAAACTTTCTTCTACTCTGATTAACACACTTAGGGATAGAGTTAGGGATAGGGATAAGGATGTAATCCCTTATATGATAAAACTGAAATCTTCCCTCTCCCTGCACTCCAATGTGCGATTTTTACATATTCCCTAGAGACAGAATTGTGTCCAGATTCATCAGTCCAAATTGATGAATTAAATTGATCTCTATCAATTAATTAATTAACTTATTCTATTTACTACTTATTCAATAATTAAAAAATAAAAAATAATTATTTTAACATTAATTTTGCTCTTCACTAATTTAGTGATGACACTCATCTCATATAAGGCTCAGGAAGTGTACCTCAGTCTAAAATATATTTTTGGTACAATTGTCGTTGTTTATCATTCATGTCCTTTAGAGTTACTCTTGAGATCGGATGGACCGTCATGAACAAATCTATGGGATTCAAATACCTGGCTAATTATCTCCATAGATTTCTGACCTATTTAATCCCGACATTGTACGACTCATTATAGGTCTAATGCCGAGTAAACTCTCATTTCATGCGCGCTATATTTTCTGTTGGTGTAAATAAATATTTATATTTCACGGTCCATAAAATATTTTAATGATATTACCCTCCGTGAATATCAGTAACAAGAGTTAAATATAAAAAATTATCATTTTACCCCTCTAGTTATTATTTCTTTAACCCCTTTGGGCTTGTTTGGCATCCCGCATTAGACAGTGCTAAAGTCTGGACAATATTATTCTAATTTTGTTCAGTGTTTGACGTGAAATACTTACCGTATTAAATAGTATTGTATTATTTAGTCTCATCCTAATAGGAGGGACTAGACGGAACTAACCAAAAAAAGACCCAAACATTTTCCAGCAACTCGTCTCCTATTATGTTTCTTCTTCTCCTTTCCTTCTTTTCCTCTTTTCCTTCTTCTCAAATCTAAATCCCTAATTTCCCGTAAAACTCATCCTCCTTCCGAGATTGACGATGACGGCTACATTGTAAGTTGAGATCGAGCCTGGAGTCCCGCCGGCTACGAGTATAAGTTCAGACCGAGCTAGAGCTACTGTGTGAGGTACTCTCTCTCTCTCTCTCTCTCTCTCTCTCTCTGTAGTCGCTGCTGAGAGTACCCGTTTCATCCACAATTTATTTTCACAAGCAATCCTGCTTTAATCTTATTGAATCCAAATTTTTCTTTATCCAAGTACCGATTCCAGGTTTAAATTACTAGAAAGTAGTGAAATCCCAGTTTGTCGCAATTTTTATTTGTCATTTTCTGCTACTCTTTGATATGATTCTAGTACGAGGGTGTTGATCCTTTGAGTTTTAGAGCCATGAAGAAACCTATGGCATTGAACACAAAACCCAAATGACTCGGACCTTTAAACAGAAGAAAGATTGATCAAAACCAGTTAAAGGGTTTCAAGAAAAAATACATAATAAACTCAAGAAGAAGAGAAAGAATAAGAAGGTTATCGGCATTAAGAGCGAGGACAAGTGGGTTTTGCCATTGTTTGTGATGTGATCAAGAAAGCTAGGGATTTTTTGTGGTGGAAGCCGAAGGAAATCTACAGACCAAGGTACTGGCGAATTTAGGGCAGTGAAGAGAGGACGACTTAATAGGGACTGAGTTGACCCTGTAGGAAAACGAATGCCCTGAAATTATTTCTCTATTTATGAAACAATCACACTGAGTTACGAATCTGGGTTAAAGGGTAGGGCCACATATTGAGTCCAAGTTAAAAAATTAAAAAAAAAATGTATGGAACCATTCTTCGTCAAAGATGAACATGGAAATGGAGATAATATTATGAAATAGTTTTTGTATGGATATTATCGTAAATGACAAAAATGAATGATGATGTTTCTGGATTTTTTTTAGTGTAT
Source organism: Datisca glomerata (assembly GCA_003255025.1). Taxonomy (NCBI): domain Eukaryota; kingdom Viridiplantae; phylum Streptophyta; class Magnoliopsida; order Cucurbitales; family Datiscaceae; genus Datisca; species Datisca glomerata. Next base: position 357,841 of record QANY01012084.1, read on the forward strand.
TAATTATTGTTATTTGGATAAGTTTAAATTAACATATTATATTTTTTAGTAGCATGAATGAGATAATTTATTTTATAGTTGAAAATGTAAAATAACATGTTAACGAGTTTCGAATAGGCTTTTGCAGATCAAATCATGACAAACAGTTTTACAATCCAGTACCATGATATGCCAAACATTATATAAATAATACAGTTTTGTAACTAATACAACACCAAACACTAGACCATATTATTTAATCCAGTACAGTACATTCTGACAGTTAAGTACAATATTATCCAATACTATCATGACTATCAAATGAGCCATTTATTGACTGTGAATAAGAAAGATATACCAGTGAAGTGTCTCATACAGATCACCATGTTTTATTCAATGACTCGTGTCATCGAGTACCAGGCCCGATTTATTTATTCACTCACTCAACAATAGAGCATAATGTGATATTGTTGCTTTTGCAATCTAAGCATGTATTCTATATCTGTGAATCACGCAACTCTAACATAGTTGAATCGCATTCCGAACAATCGAGGTATCATCCGACAATTTGAACTTACTCCTTTGGCATATTAAAGATCGCAAGTAACTAAGTTACGTTTCGTATTCACCTCATTATTAAAGTTATTATAAAAATACCCTTAAGGCATAACAATTAGATTTAAACGTAGATAAATGACTTTACTCTAAACTAATTGATCAATGGTCTGTTCAACATGTTTCATAATATGTTTAGATCAACCGTTAGAGTCTCCACTCTCATGCCCCAAAACCAGCATCATTTGGTTCAACATAATAATCATATTTAGATTCGATTGCTCAGTCGATCGTAAGACTACGAATAACATTATGAATTATCTCAAAAGAGTTTGTTTGGAAGACCGCTCGGTCTTTGCTCTTCTTATATTCATAATGGTTCCAAGACTTAATTAAGTTATAAACACACTTCAATTAAAGAAAACTTTCTTTTATTCATAAAATTCAGTAATACATAAATGTCAATAAATAACTGTTGACTCATAAAAAATTATTACACTTTACTTTATGGACATAATTCTAACAACAAGACCGTGAGTGTGGGTTATAATATGCTTCAATTGTCATGACTTGCTAACTTTGATGAAAAAATTAGCATGATTCGAATCGACGATTTTGAATAGGTGTTTTTGAATCATGTGCTAATACTCACATGATGTTAGTCTAGTTGGTAAGAGAATTGCTCATTTTCCTTGTCAATCAAGGCGCAATTGTTATGAGAAGTATTCTAAGTGTTTTACCAACTCTTAAGTGCACCAAGCAGATGTGAAGAAATGTACGCTTAAAATTTCCTGAAGAGAGACTAATCTAGAGGCGCGGAGGCTGGTGGCTGAATACACCAACCGTTAAATTAAAAAAAATCATGGGTCAACTCATCTATTCGTGCGGATTTATATTTGAGAACCACTCTTTAAAGTATAAGTGTGATTATCAATAGGCTATAATTTTTTTGTTCATTGATTTGTTTGAGATTTAATTATGTTTTAAAATATTTTTACACATTTGAAATGTAACCAATGGATATTGAAAAAAAGCAACCCTAAAGATTTGGGAGCAAAAGGTGTTAGCCGTAAACATTGAATAAGTTTCTTTAGTTTGAGTAGGGTTAAAGAAACTTATTGATTGTGAATAAGAAAGACACACCAGTGAAATGTCTCATACAGATCACCATGTCTTATTCAATGACTCATGTCATCGAGTACTAGACTCGGTTTATTTATTCACACACTCAACAATAAGCATAATGTGATATTGTTGTTTTTACAATCTAACCACGCATTTCATATCTGTGAATCACGCAACTCTAACATAGTTGAATCGCGATCCCAACAACCGATGTATCATCCGGCAATTCGAACCTACTCCTTTCACATATTAAAGATTTCAAATAACTAAGTTACGTTTCGTATTTACCTCAGTATTAAGGTAATTATGAAAATACATTTAAGGTGTAACAATTAGATTTAGACCTAGATAAACGACTTTGCTCTAAACTATTTGGTCACTCGTCTATTCAACATGTTTCATAACATGTCTAGATCATAGTTGTCAATTACATTCCGTTCTGGCTGGAATGTTCCAGTTCCGGGACGGGAATGGAACGGAATAAGAGGTGGTTAAATTTCGTCCAAAATTTTGGTCAATTCCGGCTGGAACAGAACTTCCCGCCGGAAGGCCTTTATTTTTAAAAATTGTACTAAATATAAATGAAAGCAACAATTTACAATGACAATGCAACAACCTAGGTGGTTATTGGTTTTAGAATCAAACAGTCACCTCCCAAATTCGAATCTCATCATTTGCATTCTATATTCTTACTTCATTTTTGTTCTATAATAATTTTTTAATTTAATAGAGCTAATTTTTTTCTATAATTGGCTAAATTTATTTCTATAATTATTTTTTAGAATAAGTAATTTGTTTAGATTAAATGTATAATTTATTTATATTATAAATTTAAGTAAATGAGTGATTATTTTTAGATTAAATGAGTGAATTTTTTAGATTAATTAGGTTACTTGTATATAGATTTGTTATTTTTTTCATGTGAAAGATTACGCTCATACTTTTAAATAAATTGAAATGCATGGAATAAACTTTGAGTGCTCAAAATAAATAAGTCTTTAATGAGAATTATGTGTATCTTATTTTTGTAAGTCATGATTCACTCTTTGTTATATTATAAATTTTATAATATTATTTTTATATGTCCTAATTTTGTTCCGAAATGAAATACCGGAACACCGAAATATTTGAAACGTTTCATTTTAGAAAAAAAAAATAAACGGACACCGAAACAGAATTGACTACTATGGTCTAGATCAACCATTAGAGTCTCCAATCTCATGTCCCAGGAGCGACATCATTTGGTTCAACCTAACAGTCATATTTAGATTCGATTACCCAGTCGATCGTAAGACTGCGAATAACATTATGAACTATCTCAAAAGAGTTTATTTGGAAAGTTGCTCGGTCTTTGCTCTTCTTACGTTCATAATAGTTCTAAGACTTAAGTAAGTTATAAACACACTTCAATTAAAGAAAACTTTCATTTATTCATAAAATTCAGTAATACATAAATATCAAATAAATAACTGTTTACTCATAAAAAGTTATTACACTTTATTTTATGAACATAATTCTAACAACAAGACCGTGAGTGTGGGTTATATTATGCTTCAATTGTCATGACTTGCTAACTTTGATGAAAAAATTAGCGTGATTCGAATCGACGATTTTGAATAGGTGTTTTTGAATCATGTGTTAATACTTACATGATGTTAGTCTAGTTGGTAAGAGAATTGCTCGTTTTTCTTGTCATTCAAGGTTCAATTGTTATGAGAAGTATTCTAAGAGTTTGACCAACTCTTAAGTGCACCAAGATGATGTGAAGAAATGTACCCTTAAAATTGCCTGAAGAGAGACTAACCTAGAGGCGTGAAACCTAGTGGCTGAATACACCAACTAACCGTTAAATTAAAAAAAATCATGGGTCAATCCATCTACTCGGGTGGATTTATATTTGAGAACCACTCTTTAAAGTATAAGTGTGATTATCAATAGGCTGTGATTGTTTCGTTTATTGATCTATTTGAGATCTAATTATGTTTTAAAATATTTTTACACATTTGAAATATAACCAATGGATATTGAAAAAAGCAATCCTAAAGATTTGGGAGCAAAATGTCTTAGCGGTAATCATTGAATAAGTTTCTTTAGCTCGAGTATGGCTAAAAACTCAGTAGTTAAACTTTCATATCTTATATTATTAAGTCGTTTGTTCAAAATCACATTATCTCTGATCTTAATTAAAATAAGTATTAAAAATCAATTTCATTAGAGTTTGTAATTTGAAAAAAAAAGAATAAGCGCATAAAATATTATGCAATTACGTGGCAAAAAGTTATTTTTGGATTCTCATTTTCTTTCTCAGCTAAGTAAACAGGGTTAGTGAATAGTGATTATTTTCTGTGTTAGAACAATTGTTTTTTCATTTCTGCGTTAGAACAAAAAAAAGAGCTGAAATTGTTGGAGTGAGGGAATCTTTGGTCAGTTATTTTGGCTCTGAGGGCATTATAGTCATTAAAAACTCGTTGTTCTTATCCAAAACGCGGAGAATGTTTACGTGAAAAGGACAGTTGAGTCAAGTCTTCGTGTAATGACAAGAGCACCCCTATTCTCACTACTAAATATAATGAGAAAATTATATATTTCTTGTCTGGTATTTTGGAAATTTGTAGATAGTTATAGTGAACTAAGACTAGTCTTTAAAATGCTAAAATACAAAGCCTAATTTTTCTGTCGAAAAATATTAAGATTTGAAATTAAGACTCTCCCTTTACTCTTTATCACTTGAGGTCCCTTAACTTAGGAGTGTACAAAAATCGATCAAACTGAACGAGATAGAATCGAAAATGATCATTTTGGTCGGTCTTTTAACTAATTATGGTCGGTTCAGCCTCAGGACTGAAAAAATCTATTTTCTTACATTTATTTCATTTCCTATTTCTCGCATATTCCTTTTTAAAACATGTCTAACTAAATTCATTGATGGATCTCTTAAAAAATCATTGATGGATCGCAAAACCCGACCAATTTTTCACGGTCCAGTCGATTCGGTTCATATACACATCTAGTCAGTTCTGTTCTCATTACGACAACACCGTGAATTTCAGTTCGGTCTAATTTGTATGCCAAAAATCAGTCTGAATCGACCATGCTCACCCTGCCTAAACCCGCGGGGACCTCCCCGCTGACAGGTTAGGATTTCAATAAATAAATGAGTGATGGGTGGGTATGAAGCGATTGTAAATAAACTTGCGCGAGTATGAGGGGAACGTATATAGTAGTCTCCACCCCATCATTGCCTAAGTTATTTTTATATATGTTTTAAATATATTTATATTAAATCAAAACTATAATCCTATGTTTCAACCCTACCATAGTAGTATTTTTTTAAATTCCCCTCATTACACTCACTAACATAGCCATCAAATAAGACCATTTCTATGTTATTTCTTCTAAATCATCTTCATTGCTTTTAGTATTAGTGTTCTCTTTTCGTACATGGCGTCCTCTTCACCTTTTCGACCACGTTAATCCGACCCTGAGAAATTGTACACATAATTTAAGCTTAATGGACGTGAAGGGAACCCACGGGTAATCCCATGTTATTGGTATCATCCCCACCCATATAACGTTAAATGGGGAATGAGGCGGGTATGAAATTGATATATGAAGGTGGGATGAGGATGAGAGAGGTTACCCCACCACCGCCTTCTTTCGTTGACATCTCTAATTATTATTAGGCTATATCCTTGACTACTGGTACAAAACTTAATTACTTTAGGTGAGATTAAATTTTTGGTTAATTACACAAACACATGAACTAGTTTTAATTATTGCATAAAAAATCACAGGTCAATGAATGGATGAGTGCTTTTGGAGTAATCGGTCTGGTCATGAACCTACGTGCATATTGTGACTTCATTTTTTAAGAAATCCGTGCAGGCGAAAATCCTGAGTTTGACATTTTTTAACTAAATCTCACTATTTTATGCATTTATTCACATATTTAACTTTAGTACTTAATGTAGCGAACTAATAAGTTGTTTTAACATTTTAAATCTTAAAATTAGTCCAAATGATCCTAATAAGGTTTTACCTTAAAATAATTTTAGGATTGATCACCACAAATTTCTTCCACTATAAATTGATAAATGATGTGACATCAATTAAATTTTTGAACAGACGAGATCTAAAATCGAGGATGATATAGATTGAGAGGATCCCTATTTAAAAATAACATGTGTCCATAATTGTAGTTAAGTCAGATCTGCCCCAATTGTTAAGTTCTAAAATTTTTTTGTATTATTATTTTTTTACATTTTCAGATTTGATTTAAGTGTTCAGATCTTAGTAAACGACTCAAACGCAACTAAATGTCTACCGCCATTGCTGAAGGAAAGAATATCTAGATCTGTCCACAACCAGTTGATGAGGTATGACACGAATGGTCCATAGTAAAAACAAATGGAGCTAGTGCAACAACTTTTTTAAAGACAATATATAAAAAAAAACTATTTTTGTATTTTCCAAAGAAAAAAAAAACAAGGAACGAAGACAGTATATTTTTTGGGTCAAAGAAGACGGTATTATTTAGGTATTGGTTCAGTTAGCTAATTGACGAGAGATACATGCCACGTAATGGACGTAACTTAAGTCACATTTAGGTGAGAATGAAGATATTATAGTGTTGGCGACCACATTGAAACCGTCAACAATGTCCAATTTATCAGAAATGAACTGTTCAATCTATTCTGACTTATTTGTAAATCTGTACCATTCTATTTTGGTTAAGTAATTTATAATATTTTCTCAAAATCTAAAATTTTATACCCATGTCCACTACAATCAACATAAATAAATTTCAACTCTCTATTTTCTCATCATTCCTTTCCATTTTCTCCAAACAAAGATCAAATCAATACCCTCTTCCTCACTCTTCTTCTTTCCCTCATTGTTTCCTCCATACTTTCTAGCCCGTTTCCTCCATGCTTTCCTATTCAGCGAAGTAACGAAGGTTTGTTTCTTCCATGTTTTTCTGTTTTGCGAAATTTTTCCTCTCAATCGCACTAGTTTTGACCATGACATGGTCGTTTAGGCTTCAATGTCTAAATGGATACTTAACCAACTCAGATCTATTGGATCCGATCAAAATGACAGGATGAGTACTTGATGACACAAAGTGTCACTGGCTGGAGAAAACTTGAGACTTGTGAAAACTTTTTTTTCGTTTGGATTTTGTAAATTCTTTTACACTTCTTTGAATTATAAGTTTGTTGATTGAAATTTAAGTAATTATAAACCGATGAGAGGTTCAAGATTGATTACTGTGTGGATGACGTCAATTTCTGTATCTAGATTGCTCACTAACAGGACATAAAAATGATTACTTGAAAGGTTCAAGTAATATTTTTTTACTACTTGAACCCTTCAAGTAGTCACGTGCTATTTGTATAAATTATTGCATGAAACAAAATGACTACTTGAAAGGTTCAAGTAATGTTTTTTACTACTTGAACCCTTCAAGTAGTCATATACTCTCTGTATAAATCATTGCACGAAATAAAATGACTACTTGAAGGGTTCAAATAGTCATAAAATATAATTTGAACCCTTCAAGTAGTTACATGCCTCTATATAAAACCGACGACAACATAAAATTTGACTACTTGAAGGGTTTAACTAGTATTTTTGACTACTTGAACCTTTCAAGTAGTCACATGCTCTCTGTATAAATCCCTACATAAAATAAAATGACTACTTGAAGGGTTCAAGTAATCTTTTATTACTACTTGAACCCTTCATGTAGTCATTTTTTGTCTCTTGAAGTAATTTATCCGGAGAGCATGTGACTACTTGAAGAGTTCAAGTAGTAAAAATCTACTACTTAAATGGTTCAAGTAGTGATTTTGATTCTGGAAGCAAAAAACTATTACTTGAAGGGTTCAAGTAGTTGTATCTGACTACTTGAACCCTTCAAGTAGTGATTTTGATGCTGGAAGTAAAAAAAAATATTACTTGAAGGGTTCAAGTAGTTATATCTGACTACTCGAACCATTCAAGTAGTTATATCTGACTACTCGAACCATTCAAGTAGTAATTTTGATTCTGAAAGAAAAAAATATTACTTAAAGGGTTTAAGTAGTTGATGAAGCGTTCAAATAGTTGTATCCATACTAGTCAATTCCGTTTCGGTGGCCGTTTCAGTTTAAAAAAAAGGACGTTTTGATATTTCGGTGTTCCGGTATTCCGTTTTAGGGAAAAATTTTAGACATATAAAAATAATATTATAAAATCTATAATATAACAAAAAGTGAATCATGACTTATAAAAATAAGATACACATAGTTCTTATTAAAAACTTATTTATTTTGGGCACTCATAGTTTATTCTAAGTATTTTAATTTATTTAAAAATATGAGCGTAATCTTTCACGTGAAAAAAAATAATAAATGGTTATACAAATAACTAAATTAATCTAAAGAATCACTTATTTAATCTAAAAGCATCACTCATTTACTTAAATTTATAATATAAACTAATCATACATTTAATCTAAACAAGTTACTTATTCTAAAAAATAATTATAGAAATAAATTTAATCAATTATAGAAGAAAAATTAGCTCTATTAAATTAATGAATTATTATTGAACAAAAATGAAGTAAAAATATAAAATGCAAATGATGAGATTTAAACCTAGGAGGGAAGATTTGATTCTAAGGCTCATAACCACCCGGGATGTTGCATTGCTATTGTAAAATAATTAATTCCATTTATATTTAGTACAGTTTTAAAAATAAGGGCATGTTTCGACCCATTATCCATTTCACCCATTTCGGGCGAAATGAGCATACAGAATTGATCGAATTTTTGGACAAAATTTTACCACCTATGTTCTGTTCCGTTCCCGTCCCGAAACCAGAACATTCTAGCCATTCCGGTCAGAACGAAACAAAATTGACAACTGAAGTTGTATATGACTACTTGAACCCTCAAGTATTGTTTTGATTCTAGAAGTAAAAAAAAATTATTTAAAGGGTTCAAGTAGTTGTATCTGACTACTTGAACCCTTAAAGTATTTTACTTCCAGAATCAAAATCACTAATTGAAGGGTTCAAGTAGTCTGATACAACTACTTGAACCTTTAAGTAATATTTTTTTGAGAAAATTACTAATTTGACCGTCGTAGTTTACACATGCTTTCAATTTGGTCATCGTAGTTTAAAAAGTCTCAATATGGTCATCCTAGTTTCCTCAACGTTTCAATATAGTCTATTCTATCACCCTCCATTAACAGACACGTTGATATAACATGTTAAGTGATGACGTGTCACGTTAAGTGATAATGTGACATTAAAATATTTTCTTTTATTTTCAACTCATTTATTATATATTTTATTTTATCAAAAAAACTTCTTTTACTTTTTAAAGTTTTAACTTTTTAAACTTATAAAGTCATTTTCTCTTATCTTTCCTCATTCATCTCTTATCTCTCTCGAACATTTCATTTCTCTCTCTATTGTGCTTCATCTCCTTTGAACAACAAATTCGTCTCATCGTTTCTTCGAACAAGTGCTTTCTCTCTTTGTTGTTCTTTGTTCTATTTCTTCGAAAGCTTTGTTCCTTCGAACAACTTCGATCCTTTGAACAAATGTTTTCGATCAACATCTTCATCTCCTTCTTTCTTCGACCTTCTCTCTCTTGTTTAAATTGGGTTTGAATTCTTTTCTTCTTTTCTCCTTCTCCTCTTTAATTGGATCTTGCAAATCTTTTATTACCCCTAAATATTGAATAACAAAAATTCAATGTAACAAAACCCCTATTTAAAAGTGTAACAATCCCTGATTTGAAAACCCTTCAAAATTTAGTAAATAAAAAACCTAAACTAAAACACCTATTTCAAAACCCTAAGGGATAATATTAAAAATCATAAATTGAACCAATCCTTATATGAAATCAACAAATAAGTTAATATTCTATGGACCCGACAAAGAGACAAACCTTTTACACCCTTTGATTTTGTCGAGGGATAAGAACTTCAAGGAGCAATACCCAAAAATCTGAGAAGAATACGAACAAAATTTACAAAAAAAAAGACAGAGAAGTTCGTCGAGAGAGATGAAGCTTACCTGCAAGAAAATTGATGACCATAGCTTCTCTACCGGCCCTGACAGAACAGCTCATCGAGAAAGATGAGTAGAGAAATAGCAGTTCGTCGAGAGAAGACAAGAGTAAAAAGTTTAAAAACAATTGTTTAAAAAAGTAAAAGGAGATATTTTGATAAAATAAAAATATATTATATATGAGTTGGAAAAGATAAAATATTATTTTAATTATCATGTTATCGCTTAATGTACCAAGTTATCACTTAACGTGTCACATCATCATTTAACGTGTCACATCAACGTGTCTCTTAATGGAGGGTGACAAAATGACCATATTGAAACGTTAAGTAAACTAGGATGACTATATTGAGACTTTTTAAACTACGATGATCAAATTGAAAACATGCACAAACTATGGTGGCCAAATTAATAATTTTTTCTATTTTTTTAATTTCTAGAATTAAAATCACTACTTGAAATGTTCAAATAATCAGATACAATTACTTGAACTATTTAAGTAATATTTTTTAACTTTCAGAATTCAAATCACTACTTGAAAGGTTCAAGTGGTCAGATACAACTACTTGAACCCTTCAAGTATTATTTTTTTTCTACTTCTAGAATCAAAACTACTACTTAAAGGGTTCAAGTAGTCAAAAAAATTACTCGATACTTTCAAGTAGTCACTAGTGGTTGGGTAGCTGAATGATCAAACAAAAAACAATTACATGAAGGATTCAAGTAGTCATAAACAACTACTTGAACCCTTCAAGTAATCATATGGTGTATGAGTTTGACTGACAAAAAAATCTACTTGAACTCTTTAAATAATTGTAAACAACTATTTGAACCCTTCAAGTAGTCACTTGGTGTATGAATGTTGACTGACAAAAAATAATAATTACTTGAAGGATTCAAGTAATCATAAAAACTACTTGAACCCTTCAAGTAGAAAAAAAATTTCATTTAAAAATAAAAAAGAAAAATATTATTAAATTGATTTGACATGTGCATTGAAAAAAATAATAATAATAATAAAGGAATAAAGAGATCATAAATGATGTTAGGAAGTTAGTGGGCCAGAGATATAAAAAATTTTATTTTGAAAAAAATGTATAAAAATCTTTAAAGAAATTAAGAAAATATATTTATAAAAAAACCCTTTTTTTCTCGTTCTAAACGTTTAGATCTAAACTACCAAACAAAGCTAAAAAATGTGAGTCCGAAATATGACTGGAAGACCCAATAACTTCTCAAGAATGAGAGTCGTTTCAGAAATACCGCGAGATAAATGTCCTTTTTCCTTTGAAATTTAAATTTCATTCGAGAATAAATTATACGTTTAGATCTAAACGTATTTGTATGTTTTCAAAGCCTCCCAGGTGGCTTAAGTTCTTTTGCTAATCATGCCATGCAAGTAAATACGTAGTTCTACCAATCAACCATAATGCACATACTTATGTTCGGTCTTTAAAGAGGAGTTCGGTAATGATCAGAGAATTAAAGATTAACAAAAATGGCAGAAAAATGCTTGCAAATTAGTAAATTACATTGAACCATCACTGATTCCATGTGAAAATTTAATAAAATTCACTTGTTTTTGCAAAATAAAATCCTAGCTGATCATTTACTGAACTTCACCCTTAAAACCAGTCATTTTCCGAGAAATATACAGAGAGGAGATGTTCATTATTAGAGAGAGAGTGTCATTCATTATTATTATTGTCAAGGAAAGTCAACAAAAAGCCACTCACAATCCGCCGCGCTAGAGGATTAGGAATACAACGGCAAAGACGTCCGTCTACATAAGCTAAAATGCCGGAAAGCAAAAACTTACCAAGACCCCATTTCCAGATGAACTTTTGCTTTTGGTCTTCACCACTTCCACTTGGGATCAGAGCAAGCTCTGTATTTTGATCATCAGACTCTGACTTCTTCAATGTCATCTTCCCAATAAAATTATTAGCTTGCTTTCTCAGCATACGGATCGCAAAACTCACAAACAGATGTTCACATAATGTCATCACTGTTGGTCCAATCTGCCATTGCTGCAAGTGGACATTGCAGTGAGAAACAAATGTCGGTTAATGAATCTGCGCAAAAGCTACAGTCGTAGTAATAAATGTTTTTTTATCTTAAACAATCCAATCGTAATAGGAGCTACTTGGCACCTTAACACTGTTAACTCTGTAGCCTAATCACGCGCAACTTGGATAGAGCACACATCGAAAAACAGAGAGACGTGAGGCTTTTTGTGTTGGGTTTGTATCTGTTTTAAGTTGTTTAATGTCCTCACTATATAAAGGATATCAAGTTTGTTGTGTCGAAATACAGAGAAATACAGAGAGAAACGCATTGTAAATGGGAGATTGAATTATATTTGGAGCAACATCATTACTTGCAATAAGGAAAAAAACAATGAAAAGACGAGATAAGAACAAAGGTCATAAGAGGGAAGAATGACAAGTTGAAACACATACGCTCTCTCCTCGAAGATGGCGTAAAGGGTGAGTAGTTGCTGATGGATCTCCTTTTAACAATGCCCTGCTCATAAGAAAACCCTTCACACGTTCCATAATCTCGTCTATGAGAGAACTATTTGGAGGTAGGTTTTTGAGAATAACCTGAAAGGACATGCGATATAATTAAAAGAAATAAAAAGTAAAGTTTGATATCTTTAGAAGAAAGCATAGTCTGAAAACAGAAATACGTTACTAGCCTCTGAGTGGGAGTTTAGTTCGGATCTTTTTAATGATTTCCCATTCTTTTCTGTACTCTCAAGCAGGAGATAAGTTGTAAATGGATACTCACTTAGGATAGCTATCGTCTTTCGTACTTCTCTATATTATTAATGAAGTATTATCGTTTCTTATATGAAACATAAATAAATTATAATACTTGCAATTACAAAAGATCACACAGTATATTGGATCATCATTATGAAATTAAGATGACCATATTGATAAAGAACAGGGTGTAATATTTTATTTTTGTGACCAAAAAATATACAGGATGAATCTTTTTCGCATCTCTCTTTGTTAGTATTCACAGTCAAGTTATTTCCCACTTAACAATTACCTGATCGTCAATCACTCGGACTCTAAGATATTCTTGTCTGTACATGGTGTCCAACATAGCTTGCAGGTAACCTTCAATATACAACTGCAGTAATAGAAAAGAATCAAGGAAAGAGTAATGATGTTTTTAGATAACATACCTGCAAGCCACAGCAGAAACAATATAGATGTATGGCTAAAGAATTCCCTCAACCATGCATGGAAACAAAATTTTCTTATTCTTTTGATATTTTTGACCAAGCTTTTAACTACTGTTCCCAAATTCAGATTGGAGGAAAATTAATGCTACCAAAGCATAAGATTTTGATCCCAATGCAGAAGATAATGGTTTCAGAATACCGGGAGCAAGGTTATATATAGGATGAAGTCTTAAAATAAACTAACAAAATAACTGTCACATTGCTCTACACATATACCAGAGGATCTTCACAGACCAATCACTATCATCTTCAGCACAAACACTTGAGATCTCAAAAAAGTGTGACAATATAACAGAAGAGTTTGATGAATAAGGATTCCTTATCCACTTTTCTGCATCTTCATCATGTTTCCCATATAAAAAAGGAGTTTGATCAGGTCTATGTCGAGAAATATTACCTCATCAATTCCTGGAGTTCGATCAAGCTTTATCTTTCTATCTGGACCACCTTCCAATAGAGCACTCCCCAGTACAGATGGCTCCATGGCTATTTTCAGTATGCCTTGGTGAAAACCATTCACCTTTAAAATAGAAAATGAAAATGTTTTGGAAAATAACCAGTAGCAAGTCCAAATTTTCAAATGATAGCCAAAACCCCACAAAATAATATAATGCTAAGCAAAAGGTTTTTGAACAGATAAGCTATCTACCATTCCATTAAATCCACTAGCTTCTGCCCCCTTCAAAACAGAGTCTGAAATTTCAGTGACAGCAGCAAAGAGCACATTAGTCCCTGCTGTCCTCAACTGTACAGCAATGAAACATTTTCACTATTAGCTAATTAATCACTATATGATATATACAACAAACGCACGTGAAAGAACGTTAGACTTACAGTTTTCCCTAGATCTCCAAAGTACCGTTTTGTCCCTGAGAACCCTTTACCATCAATACATTTACTGAGAAATTTGAAGGTACCTACTCTCGGTAACCAAACAGAAATCAAACATTACTAGAAATCTTTACGCAAGAATAATTCTAAATTCATATATCAACGACCGGTTAGATCTCTTTTTATCTACAGATCTGACCATCGTCTGCACTTGCTATTTTATTTTATATTTATACTTCTTACAGCAATGAACAGTTAACAGGCCAGGATAGTGGAATTGTGTAGTGGAAGCGAGCTGGAAATTTCTAATGTCCAGGGTTTACGGTAATGTCAATGTCGATGGAAAATCCAGAAACATTTACAGAAACTACGGATAATCAATTTAGGTGCCTCTCCCTCTCCCTCTCCCTCCATAACATGTTTTCCATCAATAATTCATAACTCCAGACACTCAACATTTCTGTCAATACCGGCATTCATCAGATGGAGGCGGTAAATATATGGGTGTTTATACCAAATAATGATTGAAAACTAAAAAGTAAAAACATACATTTGTGAGTCATGCATTCTCTTCATTTGCTTTTCCGTTATGGAGGAATTTATTAAATATTGACTTTGACATATGATCTATGATTTACTCTCAAATATTCATAACTTTCACTTTTCAGTGCACAATTTTTTTCCATAATTAAGCTTTAGGGAACAAAAAAGAGGGACAAAGAATTATCGAAGTTAGCATGACACATATAAAAATGCTATAAGATGACCAAAGAAGCGAGTAAAAAAGTACCTAATGTGAGACCAGGAAGATTCATTAACCCACGAGTAGGATCAAAGAAGACATCAAGAGAAGATGAAGCCAGGTCATCGAATATGGAAACAAATTCCGGTGGGAGCAGAGAACTCCCTTTTGCTATATAAATCGCCCTCATGGCATACCTGGACAATTTATCTGCAGAACTGACTCAACAGGCTAAATATATCACCAAACAAGATGAATTATATCGTTTGCTTACCATGAATAGTGTTGTGCACATCTAATAAATAATTCACGTATGGTTATCAAAGCATGAGTAACCAGGACACCATTGAGCTCAACAACCATATTATTTACAGTAGGAACCTACAAAAGTATTAGGGAAACAGGTCAGCAGAACATGTGTTTATCAAATGACCATAGAACAGTGCATTAAACATCTAGGTTGAAAGTTGAATCATCTATTGAGAGTATTCTAGGCACACCTTGACCACACTATGTAGCAAAGTCCTCAGAGTCTCCTGGGTTGAGCTATAACTTGAATATGATTCCCCAGGAAGGAAGTTTGCAATAATCTACCAAAATAGAACATGTAGGTAAATTCCATCCAAGTATCCGAATTAGGGCATAATCTAGAAAGACAAAGGGGACATGTCTGAAAGAATCATAACCTTTACTGGATGGACCTCAAAATGGTCAAAATAATACCGCTGACTCTTAGCATTTGAGTCACTGAGAGAGGTTCTCCAAAATGGGACAATTCTCATTAATGTCTCCTCGTCAAGGTTCAAATCAACTGGCTGCACAAGATCAATCACAGAGTCAACTGATATAGCTACATTATATACTTTGATACAACGAGCATTTTTAGGTTTTAATTAAATCAAGTTAGGTGGTTTATGGAGTCACCGGAAGTTAATTAATCTTAGATTTGATCTTTTGCAAATTGTGATTTTCTCCAATTTTCCATAAAACATGTGGATGATAAATTCTTCAATAAGATTTGTTACCAAAATTGTGTGTTGTTCCTCTTGACAATATTGTTACAGTTACTGTTAGTTTAGAAGAAACAGTTATTTGGATGGTAATTAATGTTTTTTATTTTTCCCATAGGAAACTGAAAATTCAGTGAAAAAATTAGAGTATAAAAGAGAGGAAGAGAGAACAAGAAGTCCACACAACCTAGAAAGAAAAACATACAAACAAATGTCAACCCAACCCAACTACTCGATATTAAAATAAAGGTACATCCCTAAATATTTTAGACTTTGAAACCCATAAAGAAAGAAGAAAGACCATTCTACTCCAAATAGAATTAACACCCTCTCAATAATTAAACCTTTTTATTAAAAACAGTTCCCTTTTCTTATCCTAAAAAATCCTTAATCCTTTTAATAATTGTTTAATCTAAACTAACAGCAACTGAAAATAGGAAAAAATTTTGACGAAAACGAAAGCCATCTAAAAAGTAAAAGGGACTTATAGCTGTAGATGTACAGCCTGACTTTACCTGCAGAACAATAGACAAGTATTTCACAAGCTTGACTTCGGAATTGGTAGAAAGCAGAACACAAAAAATTTGGAGTGCACGATCTTTTGAGTCATTGTACTCCAATTGGTGTCTTCGGAGCATAGCAGCGAAAGGAGCACCTAGCCACTTCTCTTCCAAACTCAATGACTACATAAAATACAATGGCAAAAAGGATCATTTATCTTCTGCATAAGATATAAAGATAGGCACGAGTCGTAGCAGCCAAGTGGTAACAGGATTAGGACAATTACCTCTATGGTTAACTGATTATATCTTTGCTGATGAGTAAACACAGAATCCAAATTGATGTTTCCAAGTCTTGCAGCTACTATAGGAGTATAAGCTGATGGCTCGCTCACTTCTCCATCCTTTGAAAGTTGGTCAAACCAACAAGTACAGCAAGTTATTATCTAATGAATATTGTTATCCGTCCAAACCAAGGACCAAACAGTCATGACTTTCTGATTCTATATTCACTAATAGAGATAAACTTAGAAACTAAACAGTGTTTGAGATGTCTATCTTTTCACGATTCCTTTTAAGATTGCTGCACAAATTTCTTATGGGAGAGAGTGGATAAAGGTAATGCTTCCCATCCGGTTCACCAGGAAGTTGTCTAGTTATACTGAAAATATGAAGTAGTACCACTCTCACTGGAATCATTATGGATGTTCCAATCTGATGAGAGAGAGAGAAGCAGAAGAAACATGGTGACTGTATTCCTTTCATATCAGCAAACGCCGAGTTACTTGGAAATTTTCTTACTGAAGGGTATAATCATCAAATAAAGAAACCAAATTAACTACTGAACTAAAACAAACTGTAAGGGGATTTCAAAAACATCCTAGGAAATTATCAGATTTTTTTTAGGGAAAACTCCACTGACATCCTGTGAGATTTCATTAAATGACACTCACACCCTTTTAGGTTTAAAAATACCACTCACAAACCCTCGTTTTAAGTAAGGACACTCACTGGGCCTCTGTTAGATTTTCTGTTAAAATACTATTAAAATACAATTATACCCTCAATCAAAACCAAATTCTACTACATTTTTACCCCATTATTAAAATACAATTACTTTCATTTTTACCCATTCTATGTAGAATTGTCTGATTTTCTTTGTTTTTCATCATCTTTCATTTCGTCTCTTGGACTTGGTCCACGAAGGAATTCGGGGAGAGATAATATAATGGATTAGAGATAATATAGATTAGAGACATTATAATGGACTCTAAGATCTTCGCTGAATTTTCACCTCCTCAGAGCAAATTTTATATATAGAAAAAGATTTATGGCTGCAACTTGAATGCCATGCATGTATACCGAAACTGAAATTTCTGGGTTTATGGCCTGTAATTTCTGGGCGTTCTATTCCATAAGAGAATATATATTCTTAAAGTAAAGAATGGATAATATATTTCTGGTATGAATTCCCCTGCAAGAAAACTCTAAACTAACACAACAGCAGCCCAAATATTACTCCCCTCCCGAAGCATAGAGAGAAACAGCCACAGCATAGAAGAAAAAAAGGAAAACAGCTTGATTACGCAACAATGGTGGAATTCACCAAGGGAAAATAGTGAGAAAACAACCCCTACACCATGTTGTCCGAGAGCTTGGCCTCTCTCATTCATTCACTACTCAAAAAGCCCCCTTCTAACCCTCTCGGTACACTTTTTATTCAATCCACCTCTGTCATAACTAACTCTAGCCTAGTCAGCACACCCTCCCCCCCTTCTATCTCCTCTAACTAACTGAATTTGTCCCTACCCCTCTCACCTCATCTAATTACATTCCTTCTTCCCAACATAAGTATACTTAATTAAGGGTCAAACATTACTCCCCTCCCGAAGCAGCACCTTGTCCTCAAGGTCAAATGAAGGAAACTGAGTGTTAATCACATTGAATTCTTCCCATGAGTTCTCGAATTCTGACAGATTCTTCCACTTGATAAGCACTTCCAACACTCATTTAGCACTGTAATGAAGGTCTTCTACCGCTTCTGGTTCCACAAGCCACTGTCCGCCTTCAACACTGGTGGAAAAAACTGAGTCGGAACCGACTGCCCAACAGCCCTCTTGAGCATCGAAACATGGAAAAGCGGGATGTATGGGAACCGATTCTGGCAAGTCAAGTTTATACACGACTGATCCTATCCGACCCACAACCTCATATGGGCCAAAATACCGGGGTGATAGCTTCTCATTCTGACGCTTAGCCAACGATTTGTGACGATAAGGTTTGAGCTTCACATTAACTAAATCGCCCACATGAGCCCACATGAAACTCTACATCTCTTCTTTTCTTATCAGTCATGAATTTCATTTTTTCTTAGCTCTTTCAAGATGGTATTTCAACTCCTCAATTATAGAATCTCGTTCCACAAGTTGCTATTCTACTTGGGATAAAGGGGTGGTGCCCTTGGTGTATCAAGGATGGGGGGTCTTGGTGGTAGAGGCTCTGCAAGGGTTGTGTTGATCGAACAATAGAAAGAAGTGTTGTACCAATATTCAGCCCAAGGAATCCATTGGACCCATTTCCTCGGTTTGTCACCAACAAAGCATCGGAGATAAGTTTCAATGCCCCGATTAACCACTTCAGTCTGGCCACCACTCTGTGAGTGGTAAGCAGAGCTCAGATTGAGTGAAGTGCCCCGCAAACGGAACAATTCAGACCAAAATTTGCTCGTGAATACCTTATCTTTGTCGGGGACTATAGAACGGGGAATCCCACGTAGGCGAACTACCTCCCTTATGAATAATTCTGCTACCATTAGGGCTGTAAAGGGGTGTTTCAAGGGTAAAAAATGGGCGTATTTTGTCAAACAGTCCACTACAACCATAAGGCAATCAAATCTTTCCGATTTAGGCAACCCTTCCACGAAATCCATAGATACATCTTTGCAAACCAGATCTGGAATGGGCAAAGGCTGCAACAAACCAGCTGGAGAAAGGGCAACGGTTTTACTCCGTTGACCAGTGGAGCATTCCGACACATATTTTCGAACATCTCTATACATCCCCACCCAAAAGACATCCCTCGCCAACCGCTGGAAGGTTTTTAACACTCCCGAATGTCCTCCAATCTTTCCCGCATGGTACTCCTCCAACAATTGAGGGATTAGAGAAGAGCTCTTTGGAATCATTAACTTGCCCCGGAATAATAAGTTCCCATTTTGCAAGGTATAATCAGCCACCGCGATGTGATCTTGGCTAAGTTGCTGTTTGACTGGCCCCAAAGCCGAATCATTTGTCACCTCCCGTTGAAGAACATCCCAAAGGTTTGTCCAAGATAAAGACAAATCAGCCAACTCACAACTTTCCCCTCGTCTGGATAACGCGTCAGCAGCCTTGTTTTCCACTCCCGGCTTGTATTCAATCTCGAAATTGTATCCGAGCAACTTGGAGACCCACTTTTGATGTTCATCCGGCACTACTCGCTGCTCTAATAGATAGCGTAAGCTCCTTTGATCGATTCAGACTAAAAACTTGGTTCCCAAAAGGTAAGGTCGCCATTTTTGCACGGCCAGCACAATGGCCATCAACTCCCGCTCGTAAACTGACTTCAACCTAGCCCGTCCACTAAGTGTTTGGCTGAAAAAAGGCAATAGGCCGCTGGTTTTGCGTCAACACCGCCCCTAATCCCGATCCCGAGGCATCCGTCTCAATTACAAACTATTGCTTGAAGTCCGGAAGAGCCAACACTGGAACCGTAACCATTGCCTCCTTCAAAACCTCAAAGGACTTTTGAGCTTCCTCATTCCACCCGAAATTATCCTTGCGCAACTGATTCGTCAGAGGAGCTGCTATGTGCCCATAGTTACGGACAAACTTCCAGTAATATGCGATAAGGCCGAGAAATCCCCTCAAATCTCGTAAATTCTTGGGAATTGGCCATTCCACCATGGCCTTAATCTTCTTCGGATCCGCTGCCACCCCCACTGCGGAAACTATATGTCCCAAATACTCCAATTCAGCCAGGCCGAACATGCATTTCTTCCCATTTACAAACAGCAAGTTCCCCCGTAAGAGCTCGAAAACAATCCGAAGATGATGCAAATGGTCCCTCATATTCGAACTATAAATCAGAATATCATCAAAGAAAACCAATACAAAATTTCTTAAATAAGTCTTGAATACCTCATTCATCAAGGCTTGGAAAGTGGTTGGGGGGTTGGTAAGTCCAAAAGGCATAACTAGGAACTCGTAGTGTCCCTCATGTATTCTAAAAGCTGTCTTGGGAATGTCCGAAGGGCTGACCCGAATCTGGTGGTACCCCAACCTCAAATCCAACTCAGTAAACACCCTTGCTCCGAACAACTCATCAATCACGGGTATGGGAAACTTGTCTAGGACCGTAACTCGGTTTAGTGCGCGATAATCCTTGCAAAATCTCCAACTCCCATCTCTTTTCTTAACCAATATGACCGGGCTCGAGAATGGACTATGGCTAGGCTGTATAATGTCGGTTGCTAACATTTCCCCAACCAACCTCTCAATCTCAGCCTTTTCGATTTGTGGTGACGGTAAGGTCTCACCGAAACCGGTTCTGCCCCATCCTTCAAAACAATCCGGCAATCCATAATTCGCTGTGGGGGTAATCCATTCGGCAATTCCATAATGTCAGAGAATTGCTTCAGCAAGTCCACGATTTCTCGAGAGTCACTAGAAGAGCCTTCCTCATTTTCTTCGAAGACCCCCAAAGCCCCAAATTCCAGCAATATCCCTCGTCCTTCATGATTCACTGCCCGCATCATTTCTCTAAGCGAAATCTGAGTCTTACATAAGCTTGGTTCACCCCGAAGTGTTACCGTATTTCGTCCAATTTGAAATTTCATTGCTACCATCTTCCAACTAACTTGCATCACCCCTAATTTGGCCAGCCACTGCATCCCCAAGATTACGTCCGCGCTCCCCAATTCCAAAGGAAGGAAGTCATCCACCACCTCTACCTCCGGAAGAGATGCCGCCAAATCTTTGCATATGCCCTCGGTACTCACTAAACCTCCCGTCCCAAGCATTACTCTGTATGAAGCGGTAGGTGTAGTTGAAAAGCCTATCCTGATCACTCCTTAAAACCTAGGTGTTAAGGAGAGGGGTACTAGAACTTTATAACTAGCACATAATGGGCAAGTCTAGGCGATTTAGGACAACATTCCAACACACCCTCCTGGATCACAACACGGTAGCCGAACTAAACAACATACCAAACAATCCGAACTAAGCGGACAAAGAACTGAACTAAAGCGGCACAAACAAAGGCCCAACCAAGCTTTGATACCAAGTTGAAAAGTCTAGCCCGATCACTCCTTAAAACCTAGGAGTTAAGGAGAGGGGTACTAGAACTTTATAACTAGCACAGAATGGGCAAGTCTAGGCGATGTGGGACAACATTCCAACAGGTGTGAGGTGTAAGTGATAATGGTGAACAATATCTAGGGCAATAAAGTTGTGGGTGGCTCCACAATCGGGAGGTTTCTGATCTTGCACGTGAGCTTCATCGTGTGAGTAGTAAAACCCACTACTGAGTTCATCGATAATTCCACTGCCCCCTGAACTGATTCTGCTTCCGCTGTCTGTTCGGTCCAAACCCCACCTTCGTCTTCCAAATTCAGCTCATTGGAGATGTCGATTTCATCCACAAGCAACACTTGAAGCTGTTGGTTTTTGCAGATGTGCCCCGGAGAAAATTTTCTGTCGCATCGAAAACACAACCCTTTTCTTGTCTTCGCTATAGCTCAGAATCTGTATATCGCCGGAAACCGATCGGCTCCTTCGTCGCCGGCGTGTCACCCGCTCCCCTGGTCGCCGACGTCACCTGTGATGGCTTGGTAGTCGCCAGTGGGAAGCTGGCTCTGGTCTGGCTCGTGGAACTGCCGCTTGCGAAACCCCTAGTCGCGAATCCCCCGTGTTCGCGGGTCTAGATGGAAACGGGTTACAACCCGCACGGCTGCTAGGGTTTTCTAGGGCGGCCCGACCCGTCCTGACCGCCTGTCTGGGTTATGCGATTTTTGTCCTCCACCATCTAGGCAGATTCCATCATCTCCACTAAATCCCTAGGTCTCATCATCCTCACCTCAACCCGTATGTGTGGCTTCAACCCATTGATGAACACCCCCTACAAAACCTCATCGGAGACCTTTTCCAGCACCCGATTCCATCGTGATTGGATCGGAATCGAACGAGAAGGGCTACCTTAAGCTCCGTCTAGCTTCTGAAATGGCGTCGATCGTCCATGTATTGGTACCAACCCAACGCTCGTCCCTCCAAACTAACCACCACCATTTCTAACTCCTCCGTTTTTGACATCAAATTAAGCTGAAAATACCTTTCAGCTTTGAACACCCATCCATCCGGATCTTCGCCGCTGAAACTCGGAAATTCCAGCCTCTGGGAAGGTTTCCACTCCTCCATAGATCCCAACCCTACATGAACCCGAGCTGAATTCACGGTCAAACCATCAAGAACTTCTTCTGATTCCTTCTCTTTTCCTCTCATCGCGCTCGATTCAACCCCGCTAGCCATTCGATGTAAGGTACCCATTACCGTCTCTAAGGATTTCTCTACATTGCTGAACCGATTTTTGATCCCCGAGACTTCTCAAAAAATTTCTTGAATCTGTTCCAACTCTTTATGAATTCCATTCCTCACGTCCGATATCTTCTACCGCCATCCCTCTAACGGATCGTCTTTTTTCGGAGCCATCCCCTTCCCAGAATTTTACCTGCTTTGAAACCAATTTGGTATGAATTCCCCTGCAAGAAAACTCTAATCTAACACAACAGCAGCCCAAATATTGATAAACAGAGAGAAACAGCCACAGCATAGAAGAAAAAAAAGGAAAACAGCTTGATTACTCAACAATGGTGGAATTCACCAAGGGAAAATAGTGAGAAAACAAGCCCTACACCAAGTTGTTCGAGAGCTTGGCCTCCCATTCATTCACTACTCAAAAAGCCCCCTTCTAACCCTCTCTGTACACTTTTAATTCAATCCACCTCCTAACAAAAGCATAACTAACTCTAGCCTAGTCAGCACACCCTCCCCCTCTCTCCTTTAACTAACTGAATTTTTGTCCCTACCCCTCTCACCTCATCTAATTACATTTCTTCTTCCTCACATAAGTATACTTAATCAAGGGTATAACAATTTCCTGGGCGTTCCATACCGAAACTGTAATATATTTCCCCTTCATTTTCAGAAAAAAAGGACATAACAGAGAATTCGGGAGAATGAAGGTACAGAACTAAAGCTTCTATGGAATAATTGGAATTATTCGAAACTCGCGAGGGTGGTTCGCGAGGCTGCTGTGGTGGAGGTTTTCTCACGGGTAATGGGATGGAGGAAGGGTTTGGTGTGGAGAATGGCAATGTGGTCTCTAGGGTTTTTGAAATGAAGGAGATGGTATCCAAATTAGATAAGTTGGTGGTATTTAGGTAATTTAATCTCATTTGGCCTAACTTTAACGGGTGACCACCATCTAAAGGGGTGTGAGTGTCCTTACTTAAAAACGACGGGGGGTGTGGTGGCATTTTTAAACTTAGAGGGGGTGTGAGTGCCATTTAATGAAACTACTGGGGATGTCAGTGGAATTTTTTTCTCTTTTTTTACTTTAAAAACAGAAAAAGGGAGTGGTAGAGACAAATTTATTTGAGACTGACCTGCTTCCCACATTCAAGTAAGTGGACCGTGAATTCAGTAACTCTTAGTTGAATTTTTTCAGATAACTGATTCACTTTATTTCCCTTGTGACCACCATCATTATCACAAATCCGCAAAACTCGAGTAGGACCATCTGCGTAAACTTCATAGCCAACCTTCACCATCTCCCGAGGATTAAATTCACCAAATGTGGTTCTGAGGCCACTTGAGCTTTTCTCCAAATGAAACTGAGATGCCAGACTTCTGTGCTGGCTGGTTTTGTAGAAAGGCTTCCATGCCCGCAGCTTATCCAAGTTAATTTCACGTAGAAGAAGACTATCTACAGGCAAAATCCACGATAGCAACTTATGTCATATCAATATATATTCAATTGCCATATCCTTATAGATACATTTTTTCCCGAACGTATTTCACTATGAAGACCTAAACAAAACTACTTTTTTGCATTGCATATATAGAAAAATGATGACATAATTTACTATATTATTACTTTTTGTGATATACACTATATTCAAGTTTGTTCTGATATATCAAATAAATCTGAAATATCAATCCTACACAGAAAAAAAAATGAAGAAATAACCAAAATATTCCTTTTGAGAACTAAACTAGAGACGAAATTAACAACTATAGCCAGAAAACAGAAATGAATAGATAACTTGACCAAACAAAAGATTTTCCTCCAATCCCCACCCTGTTCCCAGATCTAGCGACCATAGTTTATTAATTACGACAGTTCCCACAACAAAATCATCATCCATAGTGAATTGAAGCTTCTAACCAACTTGAGCACCTCCCACACCCACAATCCCATTGAAAACTGCAGCAAATCTAAACCTAGCACATTATCAAGCTGCAGAGAGAGATTGTAAAAAACAGGGCTAAGGAAGGTAATATAGTAATTGGATAACAATCACCATGTAGATTGGGGAAAAACAGAGAAGGTAAAATGACATGTCATCGCTACAAAAAAAAATTATTTTCTTTGGAGATCTTCGACACTAGCTACGTTGTGGGTGATATGGTGTGAAAGAAATAACAGGATTTTGGAAGATCGTTGAAGGGATATTAATCTTTTGTGATAGTACTGAATTCCAAGCTTCTAAGTGGCATATAACCAACACGTTTCAGAATACCCCTTTTTCTTGTGCTCTCAAATAGGAGATCAGTTGTAAAGTGATCTTTACTTCTGTTGTTTGAAGATTTCTTATCCCTCTTTATCTTTAAGTAAATTTTTCTTTTTTACATGAAATATAACTATTGTTTCTTATAAAAAATAACATAAATATTCTTTAGGTAACAGTTGCAACCTCGATCTTAACACTATTAATGTACTAAAATGAACAAATTACATTACTATTTAAACAGAGATAATAAAATTATATACCATTGATTCGGACGACTAGCTTATGCGGTAGAGTTAAGTCATCCCAAACATAATCAACACTGCATTGAGATCCAAGAACCTCCGGCTCCAAAAAATCCTGGAAGTTGCCATTAATTGATTGAATAAAATATATTAATTTGGCAACACAATCATAGAGTAGCTAAAATATAAGTAAATTGAAGGACAACAACCTTTTGGTAGTATGTTATAGGCACATCACGCAAGCAATTCTCAATCCTATATGGTAGGTTGACATTTGGTGGTTTGTGGAAATGTAAGACAAGAGTTGAACCTTCTTCTACAACATGAATCAGGGCAAACTGAGTTATATTTTTGTCTAGTTCCGTCCCTTGGTCTCGTTTTCTGAATTTCAGGAAAAAGCGTCCCAACGAAGCAACGCATACAGGGCCAGACCAACTTAGATCAGACTCATCTATACGAAATTGGATAAATTTTAATGAATCATCAAGGATTTTTCTGTGTTTTCTGACAAAATTCTCAAAAAAACTGAATTCCCTTCTCTTGCTAACTCCATCCTGCAGCCATAGTGCGGCTTTCTGTTTACTATTAATCTGAATCATGCCTGTCATGTCATCCTTTAAGAAAATTTAAGGGCAAAAAATGAAAGGTATAAGTACAGAATCAAAGCATCTAAACAAAAGCTAAGAGAAAAGGTACCTCTGAAATTGATAAATTTAGGGAAAACCTGTAAATAACACTGTCGGATAATTATATTTTCTTCTGATTCATTAAGCACAACATATCGTGGTACCATAGTAACTATTTGAGAAGGCACAATCACTTTCTCTGAAGGTGGTCCCATAGACACCCCAAGTTTGAGAATGGATTTGACTCCGGATATTTCCTCTGTTTCCAAGCTGATTTCCGTAAAGCCAGTCAAAGCATCCAAATCCAGCAGTGCCTCAGATGCATAATCTTCAGTCATCTTAACAACCACCTTCTTCGACCTGGCGACAACAACATACATTAGCCCATCAATAGATAGGTAATCCAGCTAAGTTTGCATATTTTGGTGTGACACATGATACTGAAGTAACAGGTTGTGTGCCATATATCTTACTTTATGAACCATGATCTCATCGAGTTTGGAGGCAAAGTTAGTCCCAAGTCTGGAGGAATGCTGGGAAAGGGATCAAACTTCCCTGCTTCCTGCCTGCATTTTCCCCACATGGCTAACAATTATACAAAAATGCATACAGCAGTGCTTAAAATAGATTGATACTGTTCTTGGACATGCTTATTACCTATGTTGAGTCTTCTTACCATATGACCAGAAAGAAAGGGAAACTTTGGTGTTATTCTTCAGGACATATGATGTAAAAATGGTTGCCTGCAGATAAATGCATATTAGACTCCAAGAAGATGTTATACCGATATCAGACAAGTTGATAGTTATTGAAGATTAGCAGTGTTCCCAAACTGACATGATGCTTTCACAACAAAAACTAAAAGATATGCAGTTGTAGCATAACCTCTAATATGCCTCGATGCCCTCGAGATAATCGTAAGGAAGCAATATACTTCCCGCCAGAAAAGTCGAGATCAATGTCCAAATAATGGACATCACTTTTCTGCTTCAGCAACTTCTTGACGCAATCACTGCTGTTGACTGGTTTGCAGGTTGAACTTAAAGCAGGTATAGTAACAGTGAAATATATGATGGAAGGATTTGCATAAAAGTGAGCCACCGAACCAGATGATATAGTTGCCTGGTTCCCAACATTGTCACATCCAGTAATGGTACAAGTATCTGCATCATGATAAAGTTAGCAAGTTATACCAATTATAACTGTCCAAATACCAAAAGCAGTTACGTTTTACCTGTTTCACTCAAGGATACATGTATCTCGGAGTACAATAAATTAGCCACAAGAACAGTAGGAAGAAGGAAAATTTCCCTCTGATCTTGTAGTGCAACCGGAGAAGTCCCCTTCTTCTCATACCCTTGTATGAACTTATCAGGCCGTCTAACAGGCACTTCTCTCCCAATACTCTGAATTAGAAAGTGTAAGCCGGAAACACATGTACTGCCAGATTGGAGGTTGCAATGTGCTGTACTGAAAGAACATTTCTCTGATCCAACAAATAAAGCCTTTCTGACTTTGTAGCTTAATTTATCAAAAATTCCAGAGAGACAAACAGCCTTTTCACCTTTGAACTCATCTGACCACTCCACAGACACTGAATTCTCAGAGTTTATCGAGAAATCCGTAACATCAGGTCTAAAAGAGAAAAAGAAATTCCCTGCATTTTTACCGGCACAGATTTCAGAACAAAACAAAAGGTAAGGGGAAAATAAGTTACTTTTTTTCTCCTTACACAGAAATGAGTGACTAGAGACTAAAAAATGAGGAAGCAAAAGGCAGTAGCACCATACTAGTCAAAATCACCAAGAAGAATATACACTGGTGCATATGTGCAGTAGGGAAGGGAGTTTTTCTATGCAAGAAAACACTGATTATTTTATTCTTATATTACTCAATGTGGTCCTCAGACGACAATAAGTTAAATCGTGAACCAATGTAAAAAGTTAAATCATGAGGATCGCCTCTATCTAAGATACTATCAGGAGAGGATTAGCATCTACATTGAAAAATAAATGAGATTTCAAATACATTTTTCTTATGAAACAAAAATTGGAAAGGATAAGGAAAAGTTCAAACTAAAAGGAAGAAAGATGGTAGAACAAATAGCCGGAAAAAAAACCAAAAGCATGAAGTTTTAAAAGGTGAAAGAACAGAATCAAAGAAGAAACAATAAAACCCCTATCTTTAAGAACTGAGTCCCTATCTACTAAAATTAAAAGTAAAATATTATCCATAAACAAAAGTAAAAGATGCAGAAAGGTGAGCTTCTTCCTAACATTCTCAACTATGTCCAAGTGATCTTCAATACTCCTCGAGTTTCTTTCTAGGTAGATACACCAGAAGATGGACCATAACTGCAGGATCCTAGGTACCAGAATTTTATCCTAAAAAGAGTTTAATTACAATTAGCTTACAGTAAAAAGGGGGAAGGAGCTCACCACATGTGTAATTTCAACTATAAAATTTTGGCAAACTTTTCTTTTTATGATCATGTCGTTAGTTTTAACGCTTTTGTGCACAGCTTATGAGAGATCTTAGCCTCCCAACCATTCTGAATTGATTAGGGATCTTGAATGATTAAATCGCTATGCTGCATAAAGTCATACAATCCTTGGGTGGGTGACGCATGCTATGGCAGAAGTTCAAAGGTAATATGTCCTGAAGGGTAAGCTAACCCCATAAAACTCAGTCCGGATTATAGGCACAACTTATGCGGACAAAGACATGGATTGCTAATGATCACTAGCGGTCACATGGTAGTAGCTTTAAGTCAAGAAGTTTAACCCTCACAAGATGATCAGGCAATGGCTGGTAATTATGAATCAAGAAAGCAGTTATACTCAAAGTAAATCAAGGCTGTGGCGAAGTTTCATGTATTCAGACTCAGAGAGAGAGAGAGTTGAAAAGTCTAGACCGATCAATCCTTAAAACCTAGGTGTTAAGGAGAGTGGTACTAGAGCCTTATAACTAACACAGAATGGACAGGTCTAAGCGATGTGAGACAACATTCTAACACACCCTTCTGGACCACAACACAGTAGCTGAACTAAGCAGCATACCAAACAATCCAAACTAAGCGTACAAAGAACCGAACTAAAGCGGCACAAACAAAGGCTTAACCAAACTCTGATACCAAGTTCAAAAGCCCAACCCGATCACTCTTTAAAATCTAGGTGTTAAGGAGAGGGGTACTAGAACCTTAACTAGCACAGAATTAGCAAAATTATGCGATATGGGACAACATTCCAACAGTGCGATATAGTTCTTCAAATATACCACGTATAGTTAGAATTCCAGATCTGAGGCCATACCAACACTTAAAGACACCAATGTCTTCTTTGATTCTCCAGAAATGTTTAAAGCATCAAATGACGCCATAGAATCATCAATTATATCCCCTGGTTTTAGCAATGTAACAGCATATTCATCTTCTTTTTTCTGAGGTCGTCGGAATCGCAGCTCCAATAAGAATCTAGAGTCATTGTGTATTCTTATTACAGGAGAAACAACAATTGACAAACCATCCTGAAAATAAAAACAGCCAAATAGATCAACAAAAGCACTTAACACTGCAAGTATCTCTATGAGAACTCAACTGAAATCAAGATTAGTCACCGAATAGAGTAGTACCCCAGATTTCCTAGAAACATCAACCACAACAAATGGCCCCGGGTAAGTTCTTGAATCTGTGAAAGGATGAAAAACACATGAGAATATTTCAGGTACAACGTACACAACATCTGCTTTCATTGGCAATAACCATAAGAAATCAAGATATCACAGTTACAGTTTCAACTTTTACAAGGAATCTACATGACAGAAACTTTAGAGTTCTCCTCTCTTTCTTCTCTCCTTGATGGTTTTGTTCTAAATCATTTTCTCCATAATAGAAGAATCTTGACTTTAAACTCTTATGGTTCATTTTCCTGCAAATACGATTCTGACGCTTTAATCAATTGCTCTAGCCAATAGAAAGATGAACACAGTCAAATGTGAGATGTAGCAAGACTCCCTCATCACATTGTCAACCCACCGGCGCATTATGTGCAGAAAATCAGGGGAAATCTTGATCACCCATTTCTTCACTACTACTATGCCAACTATCTTTGGAACAAGATCTTGAGATGTTAGCCTTCTTGGTCCAACTTTCTTTCTGTGAAGGATGACTCAATAAGCTTCATCTCGGTAAACGTTTTGGAAAGAGAGGCGATACTATTTTGGACATTACAGTTCTTCCCTTCTATGGTCGATTTGGTCAATAACAGAAGGATTTCAAAAATGTTTTTGAAGAGGATTCTGTTCGGTCTAGAGTGTACTTTTTAGCTTTTCTTTGGGCCTTTATCTTCAATCCTTTACCTATAAAAGTAGGTCGTACAACAAAATAAGAGGATAATTCCATGTACCTTGAAGTGATATTATACGGGTCCTCCAGGCAAATGCTTGAGCATGTAATTGAGACAGATGAATTGGAGAAGTTGTAAAAGATCCAGGTACAGCAAGTTGAAATGAAATAACCGCTGTGCTTTCTGGACGTTTATCTGATAAATCTGAGTGCCTTACAATCATAAAGAACAGCAATCAATAAATTAAATTCTATCTTATTTAAGCTCTGAAAAAGCATATACCTCTACTTACCTAACTTGCATCATGTATATCAAGAAGGAAGTAAATTAACTTCAAAGAGATACCTTAGAAAAATGGATGCGGACTGTTGCCTCGCTATTGTTACACTTTGCCTCTCATAGAATTGACAAAGAAGGTCTAAGCCTGTCCTGTTCTCTACCTGACATTGAAAAAATATAATTGCAATACATAATGATAGCCAGGTTCTAAATTAGTTAAGAACTGGAAAGAACATAAGGAAGACCGAAGTCCCTCAAAAGCCCTACATAAGGACAATAAAAAGTATAAACAAGTAAACAAATTTTGATCAGCTTTAGCAAATAGGGTAAAACGACAAGCAAAGTAATGAAGTAGAAGCCCCCACACATAAGACAAATGCAATCCCACTTGTAATAAGCAAGACTAAATTAGATCAACCACTAGTAGCTCAAATCTTTTTGTTGACGTACTATTATGCCCTAATCAAAGTACCTAAAAACAAAACAATGTGCATCTCGATCGTGAGAATTTTTTATAAGTGATTGTAGCAAAAACTAAGGATAGATTGTACCAAACTTGAAAGCAAAACCTACACATGCAGCTATGTTATGCAACTAAGGATAGATGTATAAGGTCACAGTAAGCTTCCTTAAGAAAATATTGTAGTTCATATAAACTCAGAAATAATAGATCAACATCATATTGTAGCTGAAAATGTAAAGAACGGCATCTATGTCAACACGTGCACAAGCAAATGGATGCATGTGCAAGCATAATATTAATGGTTCATATAGACTCAGAAATAATGTTATGATCAGCAAAACATTTGTAAAGAAGTGTTCACATAGATCAATAACTATTTAAACTCAAA
Source organism: Datisca glomerata (assembly GCA_003255025.1). Taxonomy (NCBI): domain Eukaryota; kingdom Viridiplantae; phylum Streptophyta; class Magnoliopsida; order Cucurbitales; family Datiscaceae; genus Datisca; species Datisca glomerata. Next base: position 389,075 of record QANY01012084.1, read on the forward strand.
CCTTGCAACAATTGCCCAGAATCGTTGAGCTTCTAACCGAATAAGGACCGGCCAGATTTAATTTTCCAATGACAAAGAGAAGTATGTCTAATGAATTCTCACTTAGAGAGATGTCAAACTGCCAATATTCCACAAAAATCAAAAAGAAAAAAGGTGAATGTCAGAAAGGATTGAGAAAGAGTCCTAATGACATTTCCATTCTAAAACAATGACAATGACCTTTTTTACTCTGCAGTAGATATGTACAGGAACTGCATACGAGGTAGTTTCTGTTCTGTTAGTTGTGATATTAGAACGGTAGAAAATCAAGAATTCAGTTGGATGTAGAAGTTCTCTCCTAACGCAAGAAGGAAGAGGTCTTTTCAGAAGACATTGAAATGGAATTAAAAGAGGAAAAATAAAATAAAAGATCCAACACTTTGAATTTCAACGTAGCTAATTTCTGTTCAGCATAAATGCTTACCTTGTGTTTCCTTGGTTATCAAAGCTATATAATACAGCACTGCATTCACTCATAACCCTGATTTTAAAAAGGTGAATTTGCATCTTAAGTTGGATGTTATTAATGCAACCACAAAGGAGTGGAAGTATGTCCTTCGTTTCTAAAACTTCATGGACAATGGTCAGAGAAATATTGTCCAATGAAATATCAATGCAAGGGAACCTTTCACCCATCCATGCTTTGTGTTGACGACTAGTTCCAGAGGCCTCAGCAGGACCTGCAGGATGACCATGGAACACTTTTAACTTAAATGGATTTCCAGGCTTGCTCACAAACTCTGGAACCCCATCAAGAAATGCAACACCACAGTCATTCCTCTTGTTCACTAGGTAAAATGTCTTTCTAGTCAATTGATTGTAAGGTTCCCAGTCAATGTCACCCTCATGACTTTCAGTCTCACAAGAAAGTGTTTTCCAAAGTGCTGTTCCCCTGTCATTAGTTCCAGATATGTCAACAAATCCCGATCCCGGACGACAGTTCAATCGCAATGGTTCTCCACTTCCACTCTTTGCACACAACGATATCAAGGAGAACCATAAAACAGGTGAGGGCCATCTCCTTTGATTATTGTACTTGACCTGTGAGTACATATGGACTTATCATTATCTCACTGGTTGCAGGAAAATATATTCTCTCTTTTATTATTATATTTTGAGTTTTATATAAGATGAAAATCATGTTGATAAGAAAACAACCACCGGATGCCCAAGCATACAAATTAAAAGTCAGATTTGTTTCTTGCTGCATTGTTCACTATTTAATCAAAATGACAACAATCCAGCTGCAAAGTGACTGTATCAAAGACATAATATACCCAACAGGAGCAGCAGAGAGAAGGCACCAACTCAAAAGGGTGGTCCATTTCAAGTAATGTTGGATAATAAAAAAGTACCAATATTGGAATGTTAAAACTTAAAACTGGTCATGAATATTACCAAATCAGTGGTTAAACATACACAGTGGTCACATTACATTGTTCCGATGTCAGGTTGTTGTATGTTTGTATGAAGGAGAATAATGTCGGCGTTGATGAAAATTTGAAGGGTCCGGAATTGCAGAAATAGCGATATCAACAGAAACTCTTCGGTAGCTACGGATACTTATGTTAAATCATAGAACTTTGGCATGAAACTGTACAAATATGCTCGAATAATAATCTCTTAGTTACGGGGATGTAATGAAACTTAACCCTCAACATATCTAGACAATTATGATATTTCAAAAAATTAATTGTACAATTCTAATACTGATTGATAAAATATTATGTATTAACAAGTCTGTGATAATGACTACTGAAGATGAATACTGAACCGAAATGACCAGCTCCATAGACACTGCAAGGAGGAGGAGCTCGTTAAAATGACCACTAAAAATTAATGACTACCGGAATTTTACCTAGAAGGACTAATTTTTCAGTACCGTACGCCGGCCTTCAATTCATGCTAGCAGAGGCCAGACATGAAGGAACTAGTTCATAAATTGCTCGTGCAGAACAGTAAAACTGCATGTCAGCAGTAAAACCATGAAACACCCCATCCATATGCTAGAGCACTTCTAACAATCGGTGCCCAAATAGGGAATATGAATGATTTTTCACGTTGCTAATTCTGCAGCAAAAGGGCTCTACAAGAATGGCCAGAGGGGAATGCTCCAGTATACAATTAACATAATCAACAGAGAAATGGAAATAAAAAGAAAAATGTTTTGTGGTATCACGGGGTCTTTGCAGTATTTTGGGTCCTTTGGCTTGAGAGAAATGGAAGAATTTTTTAAGACACGGTTGCTGAGGAATCTATTTTATGGAAGAAAATTATTCTTTTGGCTTCTTCTTGGTCGTCAAAGTCGAAACTTTTTAAAGATACCTCATGGTCTTCCTTTTTTGATAATTGAAATTTGTTATGGATGTAGTTGTGTGTAATTTTGGATCTCAGTGTCTGTTTTGTTCTTGTTCTGTTTAGTTTTCAGTCTTTGATGGATTACTCATTCTCCAAATCCTGCTCTTGTACTCTTTTCTTTTTAATTATGAATATATATTTTATGTTTCCTATAAAAAAGTATACAATTAACATATTATAAAAATCATATGAATACTTTATCAACGTTATAGCTCCTTGGATTTGAATTCCACGAGTTCTTATCAAATATAGTCACCCATTTACACTATTTTTTCCTCATAAAAAAGTACCCTGAATTGAAGTGAAGCAACTATTACATACCCTGAACAAAGCCCTTTCTCCCACTAGAGAATAATGAACTGTACCAACCAAGTTGAACTTATTTTCTTCACCTTCAACGGCGAAATACATGTGTTGCTGCACATCTTGAATTGCAACAATTGCTCCTATAAGATTGACAACAATCAGCTCAACTGCTAAAGAAACCCAAATTTTCTGCAAGAGAGTTGAGCCTTAAGTACCATTAGGAATCATTGCTTCCATTGTACTGATAATTTCATGGTTTTGGGCCCACTGCCTCTCGTTCAATCTACCAGTTGTCTCTTTGCCAAATGTTCTAGAAAATGACGAAGCCATGAGCAAAATCATCTGAAGCAGAAAGAGAAGGTTAAGATAGCTGTAAAAAGTAAAAATATATATATATATAACCTTCTCGGTAAGATAAACATAGCATAAAAAACAAGATATTAAACATGAATCACTGTCTTCATTAAAAATGACAATAAGTTGATATACAAACTTTGGAAGGAAGTGCTTTTCACCTTGATTTCAGAGAGGGATAATGTCATATCGAAACCTGAAATAGAGCTATTGCCAGCCCAAACCAGATCTGTGCCCTGAAGACCATGCATGCGCTTCTCCATGGACATGAGAGCAACTAAACTTTTTAAGATATACTTCTGATTGTTTAATTGGAAAACCTCAGAGCCACAATTGTTCACAGAACTATCCTCTCGAAAAACATGGTCTCTTGAGCAACTTGCATCATTGACTGACTCACTCCGTTGATATCTTGATGCAGAATCACCGCGAGATGAGAAACCAGAAGAAAAATGTGGAATTTGAATGTCATACTCTGAACTTCCATCAACTACTTGAGAGAGGATTGACAATCGAGAAAGGTTAAATACAAACTTTTTCTCTGTATGTGCCAATTGGAAGTTGAGATGGGCAACAACATCAATCACAAATTCCCGAATACCACCTATATAAGAGGATTAGTTAGATTAAGCTAAATAATAATATATCAAACCTCTATGGATGACAGAATATACAAAATTCGAGAATATACCAGATTCATCTTCGAATACAAGAACAAGAGAAAAGTTACTCATGTCAACGACAAAAGCTTCCAGCTGTTTCTCATTGTCTTGTTGAGATATAGTCGAGGTTTCTTGAACACACCCAGTAATATTACCATCATTAAGTCTGGCAACATCCACATTATCTCCAGCTTTTTCATCATCCTCATCTAACGATTGTAAAACAGATGACAGACTTCCGATGCGATGAATATATAATTCAAAACAACGACAAAACACTGCCAAAGCAGCCATTTCAAGAAAAAGAAAGCCACCCTGCCAATTAGCAACGTGAATCACTCTTGTTAGAACCCAAAGGATTTGAGTTTGGAGAAACAGTATTTATATTCAAGAATCAAGAAGTTTCAACTGCGTATCATACTCTCAACATAGATTAGACAGTTTCAACCATCGCTAGATTTACGGGGTATCTCTCCCCTTATCAAGGGAGAGGTATGTTTTCATCCAAGGAGAGAAGTGATCCATATGGGGGCTTACTAGGCCCAAAACAGACAGCTTTCTGAGAATGACCTCAAGCAAGAATAAAAAATGATGCGGCAGTAGATATGAAATTTCTCTCTTAGAAAATAATCACCTGAATCTTCCAGGAGACATTCTGAATATCTCCCCCAATAGAAATTGAGGATAGAAGCTTATTGGATTCATGTGCTCCCACCAATATATTATATGTTGAGCTCTTCGTTATAAAAATCTGATCAAGCGCAACACTAATGAATATCCTTGGGGTTGTTGATGATGGAGGTGAATCAAAGCACAACTTCTGGATGGTAGACTTACTGCTCGACTGCTTAGGATCCACCATCACATTGGATTCCACCATGTTCGATGTATTATCCCCAGAAGTGGAACTACTAACAATATAGCTACATCCTCCTGAAGATGAGACGTTATGGGGCAGAGCCACCCATAAAGTTAGCATGCAACTAGAAAGAGAAATTGCATAATAGCAATTGAAAGACTGCATTAGCAGATCTTTTGATACAGAGCATTCTGTACTTCTTTTCTGATACCTAAATACAACTGACTGAATTTCAGTTATATTGGCGAAAACTTCCAGTTTTTCATCTTCGCAAGATATATTAACGTTTGCTTGCTGAAAGGAAGTCCATATTCCACAATCAGGCGAATTCAGTTCTGTCAAGTTATCACTCACTCTAGAATTATGAACAACTACATCCATTGATCCAAATTTAAAGGTTCCATTAAAGAACAATTGGCTAGTAGTACAAATTAATGGAACTTCTTTTAAACGGGCATCTTCATGCACAGGCTCAATGAACGCCATCTCTTGCCTCATAAATTCCAAGGGAGCCCAACTTGCAGAGTCAAAAGTACCGTGCACACATGATGCGGCAGAGAATAAACGCCCAATGACCTGTCAGAATGTTTATAGAAATAAGAAAACAATAGAAAGTGAAGTAAATATTGATTCAGGTATGCCTGCTTTTAAGTATATGGAAACATTCTCCACCTAAGCATTGATCGTTATGGAGAGTAAGGTAAATGCAAAAATCAAACATGTATAGGAGTAATAAAATTTTCTTCTACTAACAGAGAATAGATTATACGAATAGAATAACAACCTAACTATGAAAGATTCAGAGGATAAGAAATCAAACTGAACTCAGAAAATAAACTCCATAAAAAAATACAATTGGCCGGCATCAGAAAAGGATGAATTATCTAAAGTCTTTTCTAGTAGAAACACAAAGAGAAATTAAACATTGCTCCTTTTTATCATCAGAAACATTAAGATTTCTTTGATGTTCGAAAGGCCATAAGCCAACTCTGAAATATCACCAGCATCCAAATTTCTTCTAAAAGACAATTTCCAAGATATATAAGAAACGTAAATGGGGGAGGCTGCAACTGAGTAAATAGACGCATTTTCGTTGAGAGAGGCAATGAATGCAAGGGCAAAGTGCAACGGAAAAGATCCACAGTCCTGTCACCAACTTTAAATACAGTCAACATAGAAAAACAACGAGAAGTGAACTATCAATCCCCAAGGGCTTCTAAAAGAGCCCAATTCCACCATTTAGAACGGAATTATGATCATATATCATACATGTTGGATAAAGAAGAAGATCGAGAAAATAACCATCATAATCTATAAGTAAAATATCACCTGAAAGAAAACATACAACTCATCCACATATGAGAATCCAGTTAACCCCGCTGCCACTCCACACAAAGATGCTGAGAAAGCAGCAATATTTGAGCTAAATGTGCAAACATATTTCCTGCACATATATGTATATTACTATCATAATTAGGAACGAAGGTTTTGTTAGCATTTCCTTATTATTTATTTCTTTTTAGGGCGGGGAGGAGGGGAGGAGGATGAGATGAAGTACTTGCACATTTAGCCTTAAACAGCTTCTTCAAACAAGGAGATATGTTACATAAGAGAAAACAAATAAATGACATTTGATAAACAAACCCTAAGTTAGAGGGGGGAGAGAGAAAAGAAAGAAATAGTGGGACAACTCCTACCTGATTGAGGATCCTTGGATCACCATCGAATTTAGAACCACTATTTTATTTTGTTGTTTCCTTGCTGACTCTTCCAAGTAAGCATTTAAACCACTAATCCGCAAGTAAAAACGAAGTGATATCATCTGCTGGGATACATACTTATCTTTATGTGATTTTGAAATATTAGTTATCTGAGGCTCCTTCAACCTTAGGCCTTCTGATTCCACATCACCACATTGCCAGGACCGGATCGAAGTTGGCCACCCAGCAAATTCAATGTCATGGATATCTAATACAAGATTTAGATCATTGCAGTGATCCATATGACTTGGGGTTTCATTGCCACCATTAAATTCATTCTTCAATGATAAAAGAACATGAGGACCAGCAATTAACATTCCAACTTCAATGTGTCTTTCAGGTAGCTTCTCAAGCAAGGTCATTGTCAATTGACTAGTATAACTCTCATTTTCACAATCATGGCTTCCTATTTTCTTCTTCATTATCGTTATTGGGGTCTGCAAATGATCTTTTCTTCTTCCTGCACCCTCAGTCCAAGAAGAAGCATGTTGTATTTGCCTAAGAAGCAAAGACAATGATAATATTGATGTACATCCTAATGACAGATTCAACTTGCCTAGCATCAAACTGCATTTCAATAACCCAGTATTTGGCTCCTCGAGGCCTCCATATGTCAAAGAGCTTATAATCTCGCATAGAAAGCATGGGTTGATTGAATACTCAAGTTCACTTTCTTCAAACTTTATGCAAGCTGATTTCCAATTAAGCCACATGTCTTCCAAAAACTTACTAAGGACTGGGTTAGAAGCATATCCAAGATAATCACTACTTTCAGAAGGAAGAAAACATTGCACCGCTTCACCCCAAAGAATAGAATTTACGTCATCAGCCCTCTCTGTTAGGTGCTCTTCTACAGATCCACGAAAATCGTTTGAATTATTTTTCCTAAGAGCTTCCATAGAAGATGAGGACTTAATATTAACTTGCCCACAGGAAAGGAGAAAAGATTGCTCACAAATATCTTCCACATACATTATCAAGAGTGCATCAATAGAAAGACAAAATGATTGTAGATCAGAGTATGAGATTCCAAAATTTGATAATAGTTTTCCATTATTCACAGATTGGATTTCATTCACATGAAAAACAGTAACTGACACCTTCCCAAGATTTAAAATAAAGCGTACTTTGGGATGGACGTCGTCACGAACAATTTCTGAGTGTTGATCTTCTTTTTGTTCTTGAGCAAAAATTCCTCTTGGAACAACGAAGCTCAGGAAGTAAAATAGTGTGTATATGAGCTTCCAAATTAACAAAAGTAGTGAAATGATCCCATTAAAGCACTTGAAGTAGATATTATCAACAGATTCCTTGTGATTTTCAGCACGTTTAATGTCCAGAGCTGCCCTATAGCGAGAAATCCGGCGTGCCTGTGCAATTGCTTCAAATGATAGCTCCTTCTCAATAGCAGTTATCACCTTCCAGTGCTCTTTAAGAGAATTCAATAACTTTTTGTCCCGAGACATCATGGTAGTAAATTTGTTCACCATTTGAGCAGCAGAATATCCAGTTAGTAACAGTACACATTCATAAGATTTGATATAACGTATCCACAGTTGAACGGTACTGACTAATTGATGAATTGACAATCTGTGGGCTGAAGTAGCAGAAGTAATTCTAGAAGCTGCTAGCTTCCATAGTTGTCTACCATCCCTGCCATGGTTAGACTTCATAGATGATACTTGAACCAGTGCTGTACATATTGAAAGCTCGGCAGGAGAAATTGAAAAGTTCACTTTTGGAATCTTAATGCTTAAGTCTGCAAGCCGGAGATTATTCAATTTGATGCAAGTGTATAGATCTGTGACATACAGGATGCGACTAATCTGGTCATCTCTCTTCAGTACAAACTCTAAATCACTGCTGTTGATAACAAAAGTGCTAAATTTCTGAGGCTGAAAGAGTGCACATATAAACCCTCTAGGTAGCCATTGACGATCCAGATCTCGAGATACTGAATTAAGCTCCTTCACTCCCAATTGACATGCACATATGTGGTTAAAGATGGGGGACTCCAATTTCAGATTAATATTGTGCATCTTTAGGTGACAATTTTTTAATATTAGATCCATTAAAGCTTTTCTAAACCGACCTCTTGAAGGAGGGGTGTCCAAGATCCTCTCCAGAATGCCATGCAAAGTAGTTCCCTGAATAACTGAAGCTATATTCAAAACCTCGGGCCAGTAACCACTCGTATTATAAATTAAATGAAATTGAGAAGCTAAACCTAATTGACCACACAACAAGGTACATATTAACTGCCTACTTCTATTTCGCAGCACATCTAATTAGCCAAAGCTAATAATATTGGGATACCTCGAGATTGTGTTTTGCACTTGTTGATAAAATTATTTAGAAGAAAAATGTATAAGAAATAGCCCAAATGAACTAAAACTGTTGATCATTACTTATCAGGACGTTGACAAAAAAGACATAAACAACGGGAAGACAAGTGTAAATCTGCCAAAAAGCTCTGAATTACAAAACGATATCGAGTTTTCCAAAAATCTTTATAGCGTACGCGTAAGACAAGTACCTCGGGATCAATAGCGGCAAGATTCTTCTTCAATTTTTCTGAGAATGTTACTCTTGATTTGCTCTGCTGTATTGGATATTTCTTCTCTTTAAAATCCCTTCACAAACGGAACCAACAAATCAATCGTGCTCAATTAAAATTATATACCAATTTACAATGAATGACGAAGGTGGTCACTTCAGCTGGATATGAGCGGTCATACAGAGTTAGTGACTTACCCAACTGATAGAGTCACATGGACCCCGCCGACTTCAACTGTGAGGGCGGGGACGGACCAGTTTGAGAACCAAATGACCAAGTGGTCGACAGTCACCTCTTTGATGGATATGGCATTGGGTTCGTCAATAAGCTGGTTCAGAAATGAAGAGTCCAAGAGCAGGTTCTTAGCCAAGACAGAGGAACGAAAAAAGCCCAATTTCACTTCAAGTTCTGGTTCTCCTCGCAACCATGGCTGCAACAGAGACATTAGCCTCCGTTGGATTATGTCGTTAAAGAACATCGTGAATGGGATCAAACTTGATGTCTAGGAAATCTGTGGGTGGGACAGTTGCAGTTCTGCCATCGAATAGTTGAAGCTTTGTTCTCGAGAAACAAGCAGAGCTTAAATCTTATAAAAAACAGTATAGCGACGGGGAATAAGCAGCAGATGCAGCGTCGGTCAATTACTCAATCGGCGGGAATGATAGAGAGAGGATATGCTCTTGTCCACGTGTCAATATCTAGCAATTTTTCCGGTTTTTTAATCATCCATTTTATAAAAAGCGTCGTGTTGCATGATAGTCTAGGGTGTTCACCGTCAATATTTTAGAAAAAATAGAACGGAATCGAAACTTTTGGTTTGAATTTATGATGAACCGAATCAAATCGTGAATTTCGTATGAATCGAATTGAACTGCAATTTATGATTCGGTTTGATTTCGGTGACTTGGTGGTAACATTCCCAATTAGGGAAATTAAGAATGTTCTGGACTCCATTCCTCATACTACATCCAGAATGTTCAACGATCATTCAACAAATATGTTCAACAACTAAAACATATCTAAGCAATTGTTGTGAAGCCAACAATCTGCTAAAGAGAAAACAAAAATACGAAGAAGAAAAAAGGAAAAACAAAAGCACAACGAAAGAAGAGAGATCCTGAAGACAAAGAGCAAACCACCGACGAAGAAGAACATAGAGAAAAATATAGAAAACCCTAACTCTAATATGAGTAAGACATATATAAATACAAAAATGAAACACATATCTGGAAGAAGACGATTAGTGAAAACACATATCTGAAGATCGCGCACAAATGTCGATGGTATAAACACATATCTAAGCAATTTGGAGTTTGGCTGGAGATGAAAATGAGTTACCATAGCAAAAAAAGGGTGAAGAAATCATCAACAAAGAGGAATGGAATGGTGTGAAATCACGGGCTGCTAGAGATGAGAGAAGTGGAGTGGAGAAGGAGAAACGACCAAAATCGTGGGTTGCTTTAGAGGATTGGAGCGGAGAAGGAGAAATGACCTAACCTCCCCTTTATATTGCTAAAAACGGCGTCGTATATGAGGGCTATATAAAAAAATCAACCAAATTGAATCAATATATCAGTTCAGCGTTAATACCGAACCAAACCGAACTGATGGTACTCAGAGAATCAACCAAGCCGATGATTTTTCCTTTGGTTCGGTACTAATTTGTTCACCCCTATGATAGTTAAATATTTTATTGGGTTTGTTATTTTAAATATATTAATTAAGTTACACTTGCATCGCATGCGATGTGTACATTTTTTATATTTTGATTTTTCTCATATATTATTTATCTATTTAAATAAAATATAATTATTTGTAAATAAAATTATAAAATAATATTTTGATTTTTATAAATCTTGCTCGTCTAAATTTATCAAAATAAGTTATTTATGTTAGAAAAACATACGCGCGTACAATCTATGATACGTTTTTTAGTTTAATATTTTTAATATTATTTGTTATCTTTTGTGACAGTTAAACTAATAATATGTTTATTTTTTTAAATTATTAAATTTTTCTAATAGATTTATTAACAAATAAAATAACTTAAAATATTATACATTCTATAAGATAAAATTCAAATTAAGAAAAAAAAATAAAGTAAAAAAATGTCATAAAGATATACACCACAATTATGAGAACAATAAAAAGGAAAAATTGTCCGATAATAATGCTCGTTAATGAACTCAAACGATGATTTAGAAAGTTGTGAAATAATAAATGGATAAAGTTGTCTAAAAATGACTTTCATTCTCATCTCACTTTTAATATATTGAATAGCAATATATATTATATCGCAAAAGTTCATGTTGACACGTTTTACAATTTGCTTAAATTACATGGACAGTCTTCTAGTTTAAAAAATGACGTAGACCTCTCGCATGTTAGATTTCACTGATAAACATATCCAAAGACGTTCAATTTTAAAACGACACCGTTTAAATAATACATGTACCCAAACTTCCCCTTATTACATTCTCAATTCTAAAAACATTAAAATCAATTTCTTTTAATATTGAAAGTAGAATTCACCTAAACCAGAAAAAATCCGGGTTGACTTATGTTTCACTTTAGAACAATGGTTGGATCAAATTGGTTATATAGATAATTTTATATATTTACACCTAAACTAACAAATTTATAATTAAATTGATTTATTTGTCATTTTTCAAACTAGAGAGGTATTTTTTATCATATAGACAAACTATATAGAGTGTCAGATGAAATTTTTCTGTAATATATTATCAATTACATGGGAACCATTTCAAGGACGGTTTTATCAAGAGTATTATGCTATTAATATATTACTATTCTTATCTTAAGTCAGGGAGATGCGATTGGGTAAAATGTTTTCTCACACCTACATTGAATGTGTCTACTCATTTCATAATATTAGCCATTACGCATGTGCAAATGCGCGTGTAATTGAATCTATTATATTTTTAGTTATGAGTATCAATTAGAATCATGTTGTGTTTATGTAAATTACAAGTAAGTGTATTTAGCAACATATTATTTAGTTTCAATCTATGTGAAGAAAAGAAATACAATGTTATATTGTTATTTAATTATTTGTTGATATATTATTATTTAACCAAATTGTACAACATAATGCATGTTTATGAAAAACAGGTATATTGTAGAAATTTGCTCTAAAAATTAAAAAGGAAGTGTCGTAATTAGAAAATTATCTACTTCATGTTATATTTTAAATATGGTATTTCTTTTTCATTATATTACAAATTTAGTTTTTGTTTATAAATTTTGTGTAACCAAATTTATATGATATACTTATTATACTAACGTAAAAAATAAAGCATAGTTAAAGTTTCTAACAGTGTATTATAATGAAATAAATTATTATAAATTTGTAGCTTTCTCTATAACATTTTAAATAAAATTGATCAAACTAAAATTAACTTAAAATTTAGTTACTATTTTATTTTTTTCTAAACTAATTAAATACGTGAATGAACTTAAAAAAACAATATCTACTTTGATCAATTTATTATCTTTAATATATTAAAAGTGAGATGATAATGAAAATCATTTATAGACCATTTTATCAACTCTTTATTTTACAATTTCAAAATTACTCATTGAGTCTATTAATGGTGCATCATTAATGATTAATTTTTCTTCTTTTCATATTTCTCCAAATGATGTATCTCTTGAGTGAACTTTTCATTTTTTTATTCGTTTCTAATTTGAAATTTATTTTTAGACATGAGAAGATATTAAGTTATTTAGTCGTTAAGAGATTTCTTAGAAAAAAATCAACCAGACAATAAAAGAATAAAACATGTTTTTAGTTCATTTATCATATAGAGATCAAAGAAGAAGTAATATTCTAAAAATGTATAGAGGATTTTCTTCTAGAATAATTAACCCAACTAGAAATATTATTGGTGAGTAAGACTTATGAAAAACATAAAAGTTATAATTGTAGTTTTCTAATTTTATCCATTAATAAATGTGTTTAATTCAACCTTATTTATATGAATAAGTAATATATAAGAAACAATCGAAATAATAAAATTGTACACATCACGCGCACCGCAAGTGTAGTTAAACTAGTAATTTATAAAGTAACTTATTGTTGCATGTCACGCTTAAAGAGATAGTTTGCATAATATATCAATAATATGTTGACAAAATTATTCAATAATGATTCTCGTCACCTCCCTGCTTTTAGTATATTATAGATTATAGATGATAAGTGTAGTTTTTTTTGTTAATTCACCAACTACATAGAAAAACCTTAAACATATTAATTTCATTCTTCATTATTAAATAAGAGATAGAGTTCTCATTTTTTATACATATGAATTGAAATTATATTGGACCTTGAATTAGATAACATACCAATTACACTCACTGATTAAATAACAATCGACCCACACCAAACAAAGTGCATTGCACATTATATATGACTTTAGTTAGTATATAACATTAATTATATAATGACTCATTAGAAATGTGAAAATGTAATTTTTAATATTGTATATATTAGAAATTGTAGTGATCGAAACATGGTACACATAAAGTAATGTGTTAAACTAAAAGTTATATGCTTGAAGTTATACTATATAACAGTATTTTTTGAATATTATAGAAAATAAATTCATTTCATCAATTTGTCATGCTCTTAAGAAATGATTATATCAACAATTAATTGTTAAAAAATTAATTAATATCTTTTTCTAAATTCATTTGTATCATTTTTCATGTTGCTGCTAACATAAATATTACATAATATAAATTGTACAAACTATTGATGAATATTTTATTATTAACTAAAAAACTATTCCTTGTACATAAAAATTATCTCAAAATTAAAATTTACGTACATTCACGTTCCTAATTACATAATATTATAAAAAATTAATTTACAAATAAAGTTTAGTATGTAAATGAAAATATATGTATGATCTTTTAGAGGGGTTTAAAGTGTAAAAAGAAAAATAAAAAAAGTTCACATTTTAAAGTCTCTTTTAATATAGTATATATAGAGATTTTATAAAACATTTAATTGTCTTTATTAATATATTAATTATTAAATCTAATTATTTAAGATTGATAATTGATCACTAATTAAGAGACCTTCTAATTTCTTATTTAGAATGTTTATTTTTGTCAAATAGATTTTTGGACCTTTTGGAAATAAAAAATCATTTGTGATGTTTTGATATCTCTTTTCGCTTTGAGTGGGAAAGAAAAACATAGCAAAAATACATTTTTATCTCTGTTCTCAAATGTACTTTAATGCAAAGAATAAACAATCAATTAAATTTCTTACATTAGCTAACCACTATTTTGTTATTTTATATATTATATATAATATATATATATATATATATTAAATCACGTGTTACATGACTAAACTAGTATATATTAGCAATGTGATAAGTTGGCAAAATTCAACTGATTTTTGTATTAAAATATATGTGAGAACAAAAGTACAATATTTTTGGTTTACCATTAAAACAAAAAGACATAAAAAACAAAAGAGATAAAAAGCGAAATAAGTTAATAAATTCATTTGTCTAAAATACACAGCGAAAATTTAAAAAAAAAATCTCTTAATTAATAACTAATTATTTAGTTAGTTTAAATTAATAATTAATATATTAATGAGTATTACTAGATATTATCATTAAACATTTTAAGTAAAGCAGTTCATAACATGTATGAGTTCAGATGTCAACCAATCATTCATAAATGATCATCATCTCATGTTATCTTAATATGCTAATTAAAGAACACGAACATTGCATGTGTAAAAGCAATTTTGTTAAAAAGTACTTAAAATAATTTTGTAGGTCATCAACGCGTGTGGTCAGTTAAAAACTAAGCACCGTACTTATGTTTATAGTTTGGACTTTACAAGTAAAAAATCAAATAGACATACTTTGACAAAAGTATGTACATTGAATTACAAGCCATGTATACTCAAATTCAATGGTAAAAATAAGTAGTCACGTGTCAATGTAATGGTGAGAAAGCAGTTCAACCTCATTGCATCTTTTCAAATAAGATAAAAAAGGTCATATTAGAATAGCATAACCATAATCTGGATAAAATTGTCCATAAAATATTATAATTACATATGTGACTTATTAAATAATTTGTCATTTATAAATTAATAATCAACGTATCAAGGATTTTCTAACAAAAAGAAAACACCTCTAGTAATTATCATAAAATGATTTTTATCTCATATAACTCTCAATATATAAATATGTATTATTTAATTATTCACTAAAATAATTTGTAGTTTATAAACAAATACTCAACGTATCAATGATTCTTCAATAAAAAGAAAGCACTCATAGTAATTATCATATGACTCGGTCAATTATAATTTTATCATTCTTATCCACTAAAAGAAATACAAATTAGTCTATCACTTTGTACTTCTATTTTGATAATTAAAACTTCATTTTTGTGTTCTGGTCTTTCAAATTGCAAATCATTCACAATGTCCACCGCGTCATGGCCTATGTTACACTGATAGATTAAAATAATCATCATTACATCATGGAATAGTCATTACATAACGGTATATGACGCTCTAATATCATTACAGTATGTTCATGACCTAAGGTGATTCACCTATGTTGTGTTTGTTATTGTAATGTGACGACCGTGATGAACCATGACACATGTGATAACTGATGACAATCACGACAGTCCATAACACCTTGTTGTAGCCAACAATCGGTGAAATAAAAACCGCTATAACTACATAAAGTATCCACGACCACGACACTTGTAACATGTTCCATAACCTATGGATACTCAATTTTCAAGACACATTGATCACGACCCTATAAAAAATTGTGATCGTGATTTAAAACTTAGGTTACACCGACAATAAGTATGTGGCATGCAAATGGTTGGAGCTCTGCAAGCAAAGTCATTTTGTTTCACATCGTACAATTTCAACAAGAAAGACAGAACATAGGCCATCTGAAAAATAAAGAAGAACAAAATACCCATCTCATTCCATAATCGTATTCACAGGGACAATGGCCCTTTTAAATTGTCGAATCTAGTTAAGTTTCAATCTAAAATTATTACTACAGGGACAATGATCCTTTTACTAAAATATTTACTATATGTACTAGACATATTTTTTTAGCACGCAAATGCGATGTACACGTGTAGGAATGGGGTACGTTAAGTACTACACAAATATAGTACAAAATACTATACATTTGAAGTACATCACACATGAAATGGGGTTCAAATGATGTACATCATTTAATGTCGCCCTAAAATGTACAACCCCTTTTTTCACGCATTCAAACGAACCGATTTCATCTTGACTGAAATCCTGGCGATTATAACATCTCCTGATCCTACCTCCCCCTCTTACATCTCCCTCTCTCTCTCACTCTTTATCTCTCTCTCTCTCACACTCTCTCTCCCTCTCTCACTCTTCATCCCTCTCTCCACAAGAAGGATCTTTTGCCCTGTATGAATATTTTGAGTAATTTTACACCAACTAAGTTGCAGACCAAGTTTTAGTTCACATAGTGATAATCAATCACTCATAAGTTGATATTTTATCATTCATTAAAATTATTTGTCATAATATATGAATGATTGACACGTCATTTAGTCAATTAAAACTTGATCTGAAACTTAATTACTGTAGAATCACTCTAATAATTTTAGGTTGAGTTTCAGATTTGACAGCTTAAAAAAGTTTGCCTGGAACCTCCAAAGCATTAAGCTACATTTGATAATATCCAATGAAAAATCTGAAGGCTAGGTACTATTTTCTTTAGGCCAAAATGTAAAATATATTCCCGCACTTTGACCAAAATGTAAACTATACATCTAAATTTTTTTTTCACATTTTTATACCCCTATAGATTTAGAAACTGCAAGATATACCCCAGTGATGATTTTTGGTTAAAACTAACATAAAGTTAACTCTATTTTCTGCCGTCTTCCTTCCCATCGAAACATCCATAAATTCCCTCTATTTTCTTTATTTTCCTCCATTTATATACATCACTTTACCCCTATAAATAACACCCTTCTTTCCCCTCATTTTTAGACCCCCATTGTAAGGTTTTTGGGTTATTAAACAGTGGTAGTTTGGTTTCGAAAAAGGAAAAAAGAAAAAAGAAAATGGGAAGCAAGTTTCTCCCAATTCCACTAGAATACCATTATTACACTACAAGAAAAACCTTCAACTCCAACACTTATATGGTGACAGTTGATTCAACCATCGCTAATTATAGAACAATGGGAAGAAATTGTGACAGTTTAGCCAACTATCACAATTGTTTGAGTTTTACCAACTTCTAGAAAAATGTCGCTGAAGGACACACATGGCGACGATTACCTAAACTATCGCGATTAATTCCATTATTTACTTTAATTTTGCGACGGTTCAAAGGAAGCATCACAATTCGTTGAGCAATGGTGACGATTTTGGTGAACTGTCAGGATTAATTGCATTTTTTATTTTCACATTGCTACAATTATGCTAAACCGTCACAATTAACTGAGAAATTGTGACGATTTATGTGAACCGTCGCTACAGAGGTTATTAGCGACAGTTTAGACAGACTGTCACAAAGTGCTTTGAGGTTAATTAAATAGTGTCATTTTTTATTTTTTAATCAATATTGTGATCTACAGTGATGGTTTTTAAAACTGTCGCCAAAAGAAACCCTAAATTAAAACCATCCTTGTGTCTTCTTCCTCAATTTTCCACTTTTTCCAGCTCTCTCATTTTCGGCAACTGCACGATTCTTCCCCATTTTCGACAGAGATCTCAGCCCTGTGGTCCTCCTCACTGTAGCTTAGCCCCGTGGTCCTCCTCGCCGTAGCTCAGCCCTGATCTTAGCCTCATGGTCCACTTCGCCATAACATACCCCTGATCTCAACTCCGTGATTCTCCTCTCATAGATCAGAACTCGATATCTTCCTTCTTCTCCATTAATTTTCTTATTTTCTAGGTATCAAAATGCTCTTCAAAGTGATATGAATTCGAATTTAGTTCTTTTTTTTCATATACTAGATATTATCCGATTCTTTTTTTTTTCACATACAAATATCTAGATTTTTTCATATACTAAATCAATTTCTTAGTGTTTTGTGTTTCGATCCCTTTTTGTGTTTGATTAATAAGTCATGATTATTTTGTTTTATTTTCTAGGGATATTTTTGCTGTGTTGTATAAAATAGAAATATGATCTTGTTCTCTCTCTTGTTAATGGTTGTTTCGGTTATACTTTTCTTTTATTGATTAATAACAAATTTAATGTTCTTGCTTTGGCTTACTTTTAAAACTGAATTGGAGTGATGTGTTCTAGATGTAATGAATTCAATTCCTTTTTCGTGGTTGGGTTTAATTTACTTGAGCTGAAATTGTGGTGACAATTTTTTTTAAACTGGCCGGAAAGACCGCCAAAACTAATCAACAACCAAGATGTCAGTCACAACCAAGGGGCTGACTCCCTCCAATACAAGTCCTCCGAAATGGATAAACTGAAATGGGCAATCCTATGGGCTGCTTCATTACATAATCTAGGGATTGAACATGTTATATAGTATAAAAAATATGGTATTTCTCTCTCTTCTAATGATGGTTGTTTCAGTTTTGAGAAAAAAAAAACATATTAACTATCCGTGTTGTCTACATGATAGAGTAAGCAAAAATTAGGTCAGATGTATATTTTTGTAAAATATTTTATCTAGAGGTATAGTTTAGCAAAAACACCACCGGCAATGGATGTAATGAATTTTTGACTAAACAGTAAAAAGTAAAGATAGTTAAAAGCAATAAAAGATAAAAATTTAATTTCACTTAAACGTTAACTTATCGAACTTTAATGATCTTTTAACTTCCATTAACCGGAGTTTGCAATGTGCCAAACACGTGTCTTTTATAGTTATTTTTGACGGAAAATTCTAATATAGGAGTATATTTTACAGTTTCTAAAACTACAGAAGTATAAATATACGAAAAAAATTTAAAGATATAGTTTACATTTTAGTCAAAATATAGGGGGTGTATTTTACATTTTAGCATTTTTTATACATAAATGAGTTCTAAAAAGAATAAAAGAAAAAATGTTTTAGTTTTCTGAAATTCTTTTAATATCATATACATGTCATATAAAATTACTTTCCAAAGGTTTAAAAGAAAAACATCATCCTAGTAAAAAAATCCAAATTAGTAATGTATATTCAGTAATTCTAACGCTTATAACATTTATCGAATTTAAAATAAAAAACTCTTCGTTTGAAAAAAATAAACTCTTTAATTTTCTCTTAGAACTAGTACAAAGATTTTTCTCGTGACAAACGTTAAAACTTAAAAGAAGGAGATGCCTTGCGGTCCCCGAAAAGACCACCATTTTAGCTCTGATGCCAAGCAGCTCCGCCATTAAAGACAAAAGTGCTGCTGCTCTAATCTAGCCCCACATGTTCCTTTTGTAGGTCCCCTACGTTTCATCCACCAACCCATTAATTTAAGAGGATAAATAAAAAAGGTATATAATATTCTTTGCTGTCCGTTTTTTCCTCGCTTCTCTCCCACACTTTCCCAAGTGCATTTTCTTTCCATCCATCCAAACAGTACTCCCTTTCATTCCACCGGATTTGGGTTTCTAAGCATTTGATTCTCCTCTTCTTCATGATTCTTTCTCTCCTCCATTCATCTATTATAATAACATATCAAACTCATTCCCTATTCTCGTTACTGTTTACTTCCGAACCAAGATTTCGCTCCAGCAGTTTCCCCACTCTCAAAGATTTTGCGGATACTGATACTTAATTTCTCTTTATTATACCCAGAGGTTCTTCATATTCACAGTGAGATAGATAGGCTACTTTTACTTTGATTTCCTTTCTGCGCTCGAAAGGAACCTATATCTTCTTTTAGATGCTCCATTTCTAGCGTAATTGGGTTCTATTGGTGGTGCTAGGGTTCAGAGTTGAAATTAGGGTTAATACATATATTTCCTTGTTGTAATGCCTCTGGGGGAGGCTATGATTTCAGGTCCTACTGATGCGGTCCAGTACTCGTTTGCCAAGGAGTACAGAGGCCCACCCGTATCCTATGATCTTCCACGAGCAGTTCCGATCAACGTGGAACGAATTCCTGTAGCTGCGGTGGTTGCAGAGGTCTCACTGTCAGATAAATTGTCTTTGCCGGTAGTTCAACCTCTGATAGCTCCAAATACTCTGTGTAAGAAGTTCTCGAAAGAGCTAGAACATTTAGCTTCGGAATCCGTGGACTCTCCCACCTCCGTAATCACTTTGAATGAGAGTGATGAGAATGGTTGTGGATGCCTCTCGAAAGAATTAAATCCAGTTTGTAATACAACTATTTCGCCAACTTCTGTGATTACCTTTGAGGAAAGAGCTGTGGATAGTCATGGGTGTATTTTGTCGGGTGAACTGAGTAGTTCAGGGGCATTAGAGTTTTCGCGTGGCAATGATGGGTCTGGTGAATTGTCGGATGTGGCTAATAGCTCGAGGGCGTTTGGATCTTCTTCCATCAGTCATGGACATTCATGTGAGTTGCTGGGTGGAGCTGGGAGTTCCGGCACGATAGAGTTCTCGGGAAGCTTCAATAAATCTCAGAGAAGCTCGAGTTCTTTGAGGGTTTCAAATGGTGGGAAGGAGAGCGTAGATTTCAATCAAGTGGATTGGGCCTCAAATGAATCAGTCTTGAGCATGGATTATCCATCATCCAGGGCTTCCTCTGTTGTAAATTGCCGCAGTAACCTGGGTTCTGGTGGTAGGCGACCCCCAGCTGTAACTTTTCGTGACATTGAGTCTGATGATGCTATTGAGGAAGAGCTCAGTCAGGATGAGCCTAAATTTGTGCGAGTGAAGAGAGAACCGCCGACAAAAGGTAAAAGGGGAACATGCTATAGGTGCTTCAAGGGAAACCGTTTCACTGAGAAGGAGGTTTGTATTGTCTGCGATGCTAAATATTGTGGTAGTTGTGTGCTTAGAGCTATGGGGTCGATGCCTGAAGGTCGCAAATGTGTTACTTGCATTGGATATCCAATTGACGAGTCCAAACGAGGAATCTTAGGAAAGTGCTCTCGAATGCTTAAGAGGTTGCTTAATGAACTGGAGGTTCAACAGATAATGAAGGCTGAGAAGTGGTGTGAAGCGAATCAGCTACCTCCAGACTATGTTTGTGTGAATGGAAAGCCTCTGTGTTATGAGGAGTTAGTTATACTCCAAAGTTGCTCCAACCCACCAAAGAAGTTAAAACCAGGAAACTACTGGTATGATAAAGTGTCTGGTTTTTGGGGAAAGGTGAGTATGGTATCATTGACACAATTTTTTTGGTTCCTTTTGCAGTTCAAAATTTTCATATGATCTCTAATTTCTTGTTACTATTCAATTAACCAGGAAGGAGAGAAGCCTTCCAAGATAATTACTCCCCATCTTAACATTGGCGGTCCTATCAAGGCAGATGCTAGCAATGGGAATACTCAAGTTTTCATAAATGGTCGAGAGATTACGAAAGTAGAGCTTCGGATGTTACAGGTAATAGTTTGTAAATTTACAGACCTATTCAACTGAATAACTTGAAGGAACTGAAAGGACCCTTTGGAAATTGTAGTTGGCAGGAGTTCAGTGTGCTGGTTACCCGCACTTTTGGGTTAATGAGGATGGGTCATATCAAGAGGAGGGACAGAAGAATACAAAAGGATACATCTGGGGGAAGGTATCTTTTTTACGAATTATGCCTATTGACTTTTGCTATTTCCTAATTTACATAGTCGGTATTTATTGATCTTTAACATTAAGCTTGGAATTGTTCTTTAGGCTGGAACAAAGCTTGTCTGTGCTGTGTTGTCACTGCCAGTTCCTTCTAAATCCTTATATTCTTGTGAAGAATCAATCAAAAAATCGATAAGCAGAATTGTTCCAGATTACCTTGAGCAGAGAACTCTTCAGAAGCTTCTTTTGGTTGGATATGATGGATCTGGGACGAGTACTATATTTAAGCAGGTGAGTTTCCATTGGAATGGGGTGAAAAAAAATTGATTCATAATTATTTTCTGGTAGAAACCTGTCTGTTTTCGCTTAGGATTGTCCCTGGCTTTTGTACGTCCCTTCTGGGGTTTTTGTTCAATACGTAAATGTATTCACCCATGGGAATTGGAAAGAATAGAAACGAAATATAATTTTCTGTTAGAATTGCTTTTCTACATCACATGCATAAATTAATTTTCTGCCACCATGCTCTAAAGATATCTATGCACGTTTCTAGAAAAATAGGTTCAGCTCTATCATTCAGTAGTTCCATATGTACACAGCACTTAGAAAGGAGTGAAGAGTTGTGGCAAATGCGGCTCGTAATACTTATACATGCTACATTGAGGCCAGCATACTTTCATTTTTCCTGGATGTGGGTTTCAAGTCTTTTTTCACTCTACTTAATCATGCCATGCCCTTCTTCCATCCTTCTTCTACAAGTGGTAGCTATTAATTTTACCCTCCCAACCAGTTCTTAATAACTACTTATTGCAGGCCAAAATTCTCTATAAGGAGACCCCTTTTTCAGTGGATGAGCGTGAAAATATTAAGCTGAGAATCCAGAGCAACGTATACGGCTATCTTGGTTTACTCCTTGAAGGTCGTGAGAGATTTGAAGATGAAAGTTTGACTGAATTAAGAAAAAATCAATCGTCTGATGGAACTGACAATACTGGTATGAGTTCATTATTTGTTTTCCCATCTCTCTCCATTTAACCTGTGAAGATACACCCAAACACTCATAGCTGCATGTTCTCCAGCAGTGACGTGTGTACTGCACTATTTATTTTCTTCATTTTAGAGATGGGCTATAAATTATGCGTTCTTCTCTATGTTTCCCCCAAAGGTGGTTACTTAAGGTGCTAACTGCCAAACAAGGTGCTAACTGCCAAGCATTCCCTAAACTAATTTGTCATCCTAAGTGATTGATTATGTAAATTGGCAAATACAGTTAATGGAGCTAATGGACTTGGACAAATGGACACGTGGATGCGTTGGTATTTCATCCATGCCAGAAAATACTGTCAATGTTACTATTTAAGGAGCTGTAAATTGATCTTGCTATTCAAGGGAGAAAATTAATAAGACTGCTAAATAAGCGTTGAAACTTTTTTTTAATAGCGGTAATGTACAAAATTCTTAGCGTGCACTGCATGTGTTAAATGAGTTCCCTAGTGAGAAAATGTACGAGTTAGACTCTCTTGTCCCCTAACAAAATATGAAACTGAGTCTAGCATGTGAAGAAAGTAATTCATTAGCAAAGAAGATAAGAAAATAAGTAAGCTTTTATTGAGACGTGACGCCTATTGTGTAAATATGTGGGTGTCATTTATGTCATAACTATAGATTTGGCTAGCAATTGGACATACATTTTAGTAAAATATTAACTAGTACAACATTTGGTGCATTAAAGCTTATTGCTTCATTATATGAATTTCCATATATTTAATGGACTCCAGATTTAGCTTGTCATTAGGCTTTTCATAAGGTCCAGTTGATACGCATGTGTAGTCCTTCTGGTCAGCTTTGCTTGCATCTCATGTGCAACTGAGTGAAATCTGATGATAGCAAACATGTCAGTGACTTGCAGTCAGCAGGATTGATATATGGGCTAAGATATTGATGTAGTTTGTTGGACTGAATTTTCGGATTTGAATAGGGGACATCGACGACAATGGTGACAAGACTAAATATTCCATTGGCCCAAGGCTGAAAGCATTCTCTGACTGGCTTCTCAAGACCATGGCGTCAGGCAGTTTAGAGGTCATTTTTCCAGCTGCTACTCGTGAATATGCACCCCTCGTCGAAGAGTTGTGGAACGATGATGCTATTCAGGCAACGTACAAAAGGAGAAGTGAATTGGAAATGCTACCTAGTGTTTCTCGTTATTTCTTGGAAAGGGTGAGAATTCTTGGTTTGTGCTCATAGTTTGGTTGAATATTTTGAATGACCTTTTATTTTATGCTGTTTATTATAGACTAGTGGACAACATAGTAGTTTAAGTGGTCTTTCAACTTTGTTGTTCGTTTGTTTCCTTGGTGACATGTGTAGCCATGTCCTTACCCATTGCTGGATTTTTTAGTGAAAGTTAGGTTTCCTGATTTTAATGTCACTATTATTCTGTATACATATAAAAATAGAAGACCAATATAATTTCTAGGTTTCTTTAAAACTTCTTCTATATTTAAGTATTATCATACATTATATCTTATAATCTTATCCAAAAAAATACATTATATCTCATAATTATAATATCTCATAATTATAAATGGATATCAAATAATACTATCTGTTGCAATAATATCAACCAAAAATAAATAAGTAATACTATCTATAACATCAATCTCATATTGCCTTTCATGTGTTACTTTTTGTAAAAGTTCTTTGCTTTTCCAGGTGGTTGACATATTAAAAACAGACTATGAACCCTCCGATTTAGATATTCTCTATGCTGAAGGGGTTATTTCATCCAATGGCCTTGCTTGTGTAGACTTCACATTTCCCCAGCTAGCTCCTGATGCTGACATTGACAGTTCTGATCAGCATAACTCTTTGCTCAGGTGGGTGCTAAGCTAAGCTGTCAACTAAACCTATTTGAAAGAGATCTGTGCTCGCTCGCTTTCTGTGTGTGTGCTTGTTGGCTTTGTTTTTGTTACTCCTATGTTACTTAGTATTATGGTAATAGTACTGTTGTACATGGTTTTTTTATAAGAGATTAAGCAGTCTATCATGTCCATGTTAGTTACACCCCATCTTATTCTCTATTGTTTGGAATTCATCATCACTGATTGAACTGATACTCTTGTATTATTTGTCACTTGTTTCATTCCTTGTGGTAATTTTATCTATAATTGTTTATTGTGTGTACTGAGTGGCTTACTGGGTGGCTCATCTGGTTTGGTTGGTTGGCCAGGTATCAGCTTATTAGAGTCCATGCAAGAGGACTTGGAGAAGGTTGCAAGTGGCTAGAGATGTTTGAGGATGTGGGGATTGTTATCTTTTGTGTTTCCTTAAGTGATTATGATCAGTATTCTGTTGATGTGAAAGGAGATTCTGTAAACAAGATGTTAATGACCAAGAAGTTCTTTGAGAGCATGGTTACTCATCCAACCTTTGAGCAGATGGACTTCCTTCTGATACTGAACAAATTTGATTTGTTCGAGGAAAAAATAGAACGAGAACCACTGACTCAGTGCGAATGGTTTGACGATTTTCATCCAGTGATCAGCCATCATCGATCCAACGGCCACAACATTAACAATAGCATCTCACTAGGTCAGCTCGGTTTCCACCACGTTGCAGTGAAATTCAAGAGGCTGTATTCTTCTTTGACTGGGAAGAAGCTGTTTGTTTCTATGGTGAAAGGCTTGGAGCCTGATAGTGTTGACGCAGCTCTTAAATACGCAAAGGAGATTACGAAGTGGGATGAAGAGAGAGTCAACTTCAGCTTGAGTGAGTACTCAATTTATAGCATTGAGGCAAGTTCCTTTTCTCATTAGTAATTAAATCTGGAGTAGTAGCTCATGAATTGGATCTTTCCAGTTTTACGTTTGTCATTTGCCTGTGTACATAGAATGGCATGTAGATGAAGATAAGTCAATTCCTACCAGAAGTCATCATAGCCATAGGACTGGTAAGGCTATTGTGTAGTATTCCACTTGAATTGATTAGGTGAATTTTCTATGGGGTGGTAGATTTTTTTGGTTTTAGGCTTATCTCGTGAGCTAAGAGTGGATTAGTCTATGAACTAATTCAAAAAACGCGAGCAGAGGCCAACGAGACTTGGAGTAAAGGGATAGGTTCGACGAGAAGACTGATAAGATATCCTTGTATAGATGAAACTGTAATTGATCAGATGAAGTTTTATAGCAGTAAAGGTTTTGGATGTAGCCATGGCTGACCAAAAGTTTAATCTAGGCTCTTCCTGTTTCGGTTTTTGCCTTTGATAGAAGAATATACAGGCAAACTGTTCCTTTGCATGTTTTATACCATTTTACTAATACTAGGAAAGGCTTTGGTTATGGAGAAAGACTCGGGTTTGTTTTTTAGATTGTTCTGAATAGGGATGTTCAATGGGCGGTTTGCTTTAGTTTGGTTTTAGATGAGTTTTTAAACCAAACCAACATAATCGATTTTTGATTGAATGGCCCAAACCAAACTAGTTATAAACTTATAACCTATCCAAACCAAATCGTCAATTAATGGTTTGAGTTGGGTAGGGTTAACAGGTTTCCTCGTATTTTAAGTAATGTTGGAAAAGAATCTTAGTAAAATATGTTCAATTTTATCAGATAAACAAAGTTAACAGTATAAATAACCAACCATTGGATACTAAAAGAAAGAGTTATCAATTCGGGTGGAGTAAAGCCAATGTTTATATGCCTGAGGATGAGGTAATATATAGTATAATTATTTGGTTTGGTTTAGTTCATAATCTGAGTTAGCTGAAATTAAATTAATTTAATTACCTTTTTTAAAAAATAAACCAAATCAAACCAATGTTAATATTTACACCATCAAACAAACAATAGTTTGTATTGGTTTGGACGGTTTATCGGTTTTTTGAGCACCCCTAGTTTAGATACTAAACGGTTTTTTTTAGGTTTGGAAATGTTTTTGCGTATTTGAATGTACTTCAATAACGAATGTACTTCAATAACCAATGTACTTCAATAACCAATGTACTTCAATAACGTACGCTCAGATCATACATACATAGTTTTCACTATTTGCGTAATAAATCTAAAAAAAAGGCACTGATAAACTTGGAAAAAGGGAAACCAAAAATAGAAATCTTTAACGAAGCAGATAATACATAGTTCAGCAACAAAAACATACTAACAAGCATAGTTTTCTTTCTTTATTTATAGTCACACAAACCTAAAACCTAGATTTCTTTCTATATAATTATACCAACTCACTACCATAAAGGCTAAGATTAAGGCGTGGAGTGAGAACAACTTCAAGAGGGTAGCTTTCAAATTTGTCAACCCATTGCTCTCACTCATATTCACATCTTCATCACATGGCTTTGCTAGTTGGAAACTATGTAACAAGTTAGGCAGTGCCAAATGCGGACCCGACCTCCCCCCAACCGTCCAAATGAAACAAGCTCAAAATTCTGACCTCTCACATCGACATCCTTATGGGTCATAAGAAACCTCTCAGGATGAAACTTATGAGGATCTTGCCACACTTGTTCATCACGGTGAAATTTTCATGTATTCACCATCAAGTGGGTACCATAAGGAATGATATCTTCAGTTGAGAGTTTACAGTCTTCCATTGCCTCGCGAAAATCGCTAACCGGAACAGGTGGATAGAGGCGTAGTGTTTCCTTGACAATGGCTTGGAGATAGACTAAGTTTTTCATGTTTGATTAATCTATATGTCTATATTTGCCAATGTGGGTATCCAACTCATCTCGTGCCTTATTTAGTACATGTTGATTGTTGAGTAGCAAAGACAGCCCAGATTAGTGTAACCTTGGCGGTGTCACCTCCTGCCAAAATCAAGTTCTGCAGAACATTCCACAATCAATAACATTCAAATCCACACACCAGTTCTTGGATATAGATCTTCCCCTGTTGGGAAATTTACTTGACATCTGTTTGAGAGATCTGAGTCATTCTACTCTGATCTCAACGACCTAGATCAATACATCACAAACATTGAGACATGTCTTTTTTTGTCTTTTAGCTACAATAGATCTGGGCCTTCCATTTTCAGCATGGACGACTCAAATCTAACATAACCTTTCATGTTCTTGATTGGTCTTATTAGTCGATGAAAGTAGACAAACCATATGAGCTTATAGTATGAGATCACATATATATGTTGTGTTAAAAATAAAATTTTCTCTTATTTATTTATCATGCGTAATGTGAGATCATATACACTGTCATAATGGTGATGAACATTGTGTCTGAAAATATATAGAAAATGTTTTTAAACAAAAGTATGACATAATTAGACCGTTACCAGACAAGTAGATTTGTTGATGGTATCTGCATCAAATCCAAAACAATGAGCATCACCTAGAATTGTCAGCATAACATCCATGAAATCCTCTTCTTCCTTCGTTTTCCCACCCACCAACCTCCTCTTCTTATGCTCCTCTATCCACCCTTTAACCACAATGTCAATCTCTTTGGCAGTTCTCTTCATTGCTTTCTCATACCCATTTAAGTCGAACCACCCAAGCCAAGGTATTGCATCAGAAAGCACAAACACTCCTGTAAGATAAACCCAATCCCTCAGCAGTTTTTGGCATTTCCTTGCTTCTCCTTCCTCACAGTCAGCACTTACCCCAAAATACCTCATCCCTCCAACCATTCTCAGTTCAATATTATGTGTCAAGTCCCCAAACCATTGCTTCAAGTCCACCAATATTCCATTTTGATCAGAATTTCTTCTTACCCATAATTCATACACCTTTGATATTGCAGTCCCCACTTCTGAAGCTCTTAGATGCTTTAGTTTATTGAGCCGGTAACTCGACAATAGCTCGATGGTTGCTATCTTTCGCATCTCACGCCAGTAAGGCCCATAAGGCGCAAAACCGAACATGGCAACGTCATAACCGAGTAGCTTCGAGGCAGCAACAGTTGGCCTAGTGGAAAACACATGGTCATGTACAGTATAACATTCCCTGACCATCTCATAGCTGTTTAAAACCAAAACCCTATTTGAACCCAGTTTTATGGTAAAAGTTGGTCCATATTTATCAGCCCTAATGCTTTGTGAGTTAGTTGTTTGGTACCAAAGAGGTGGAGGTGACCAATTACAGGCCAACCGCCACCGGCTTGTGGAGCAGTACACCTTGTTTTCCCGCGAGAATTCAGCGTTTTCAGCTGGTAAAGAGTGAAGCAGAGTAGAACGGCAAAGAAGGTAGTGATCAAAGGCAACAAGAACTGGAGAAGATTTTCCATAGTAAGAGCTTTAGGGTGGTTTTTGGTGCAAAACAGGGTGTTTATGTTTTTATAAAGCAGCTTGGAGAAGAGAAATCTTATTATATGGGAATAAAACAGTCTTCCAAATTCTCTTTTTTTTTCTTTGGATGATAGACGTTGCTGACTTTTGGAACAAATGTAAATTAGAATTAAACACAAGTCCATGTCAAGCCACATATGCCTTTCTAACTTATGTCCAAGGAAGCATGTAAACCTCTGTGAAGGGACAAAATAAGCAATAGAGATAAGGATACGAGAGAACTACATAGATAACTTTTTTTTGGAGAATTTATGTAGCTAAAATGACAAATATGACCGGTGGTCTCTATTTAAAAAGTATATTTATTATGTTATCCCCGTAAAAAATCGTAGGTATCACGTGAGTGTCTCATGCAAACGTGTGCATCACAACAGGCGTCCACACGCATTTTTAAAGCAATGTATTTTTTTTTTCAAAAATAGGACAGCGAACAATGCATTGATGCACTAGTACACATCACTGTGCACTGGCGTGCACTTGTTTTATTAATTTTTTTTAAATTAAGAAAAAGAAGTTTCACATCAAGTAAACAATTATTATTTTATGTAACTAGTTTTAATACGCAATGTAATTAACTCACTTGATTGAAATACATGATTTAATTATGCTACATTCCTATTTAATTGCATCACGTAAATGTACTCACTTAATGTACATTATGTAAGTATTTTTTTGAAATCGTAACCACTTTTCATGTATCTACATTGAGAGTGATAAATTTATTAACAATACACTAAATTAATGGTGCATAACCTATATATATATATATATATATTCCATGCAAATAAGATATTATGTACTTGTTCAATTTATTCAATTGAAGTCCATAAATTGAGTATAAAAATTAGCAAATGCTACATTCATAGCTAGAAGAATTCATTGATCGAGTAAGAATTTTATAGCAGAGTAAATAAATTATTGACAACATGTAATTGATTTCTTTGAATGAACAAAACAGAATGCCATAGTTCCTCTATATGTTGTATTATTTTCAAAAATCTCAGCCTTCAATCGAACAACACCTCGACCATCTCTCTATCCTCAACGTTAATTTCTCATCTAATGGGAAAAAAGAGTATGATATTCCATAAGACTTTTACATCAAGATCCAAAATATATGGATCTAACCAATACAACCGCAAACAAGTAGAGAACTATATGACTACCGATCAGAGCAAGTAGACATCACCAGGATGAAGAAGACGAGTTCCTATTGTAGAAACCCGCATAGCAGGGAAAATCCTCCGGAGAACCTGAACCCAGACAATTCTCTCTCTACTAGATCTGAAACCAGAGAGAGAGAGATATTTTATATATTGAATATTGAATTACATATATATATTGAATTTCATATATTTAATTAAAATATTAATAAATAGTTATTTCATAAATGGATAATAAATAGATATATTCTATTAATAAATAAGATATTAAAAAGGAAAAATGAAATATATAGAAATCAATAATAAATAAATTCAAAGATTATATGTAGTAATAATGATTTCAAGAAGTAATAGTAATAGTTTAGACGATTACAAATAGGACAGTGAACAATACACTAATGCACTAGTGCACTGGCGTGCACTTGATTTATTAATTTTTTTAAATTAAGAAAAAGAAGTTTCACATCAGGTAAAAAATTATTATTTTATGTAACTAATTTAAATACGTAATGTAATTAACTCACTTAATTGAAATAACTGATTTAATTATGCTACATTCCTATTTAATTGCATCATGTAAATGTACTCACTTAATGTACAATATGTAAGTATTTTTTTTGAAATCGTAACGACTTTTCACGTATCTACATTGAGAGTAATAAATTTATTAACAATACACTAAATTAATGGTGTATAACCTATATATATATTCCATGCGAATAAGATATTATGTACTCATAGCTAATTTATTCAATTGAAGTCCATAAATTGAGTATAAAAATTAGCAACATTGCAAATGCTACGTTCATAGCTAGAAGAATTCATTGGATTAGTAAGAATTTTATAGCAGAGTAAATGAATTATTGACAACATGTAATTGATTTGTTTGAATGGACAAAACAGAATGCCATAGTTCCCATATATGTTGTATTATTTTCAAAAATCTCAGCCTTCAATTGAACAACACCTCGACCATCTCTCTATCCTCAACGTTAATTTCTCATCTAATGGGAAAAAAGAGTATGATATTCCATAAGACTTTTACATCAAAATCCAGAATATATGGATCTAACCAATACAACCGCAAAAAAGTATAGAACTGTATGACTACCGATAAGAGCAAGCAGACATCGCCAGGATGAAGAAGATGAGTTCCTATTGTAGAAACCACGCGTAGCTGGGAAAACCCTCCGGAGAACCTAAACCTAGACGATTCTCTCTATATTAGATCTGAAACCAGAGAGAGATATTTTATATATTGAATATTGAGTTACATATATTTATAGATGTATTGAATTTCATATATTTAATTAAAATATTAATAAGCAGATATTTCATAAATGGATAATAAATAGATATTTTCTATTAATAAATAAGATATTAAAAAGGAAAAATGAAATATATAGAAATCAATAATAAATAAATTCAAAGATTATATGTAGTAATAATGATTTCAAGAATTGATAGTAATAGTTTAGACGATTACAAATTGAATTGTAAAACTTAATTAACTAATTTCATAATTTCAACTACTCATTAATTTTGAATAAAGAGTTGACTATTTGATCAACTATACTTATAAAATCTAATTTAGAGGAGAATTCAAGATTATTCTAGAATATAGAGAATTTAGAGATAGAAATGAAATATATAGAAATCAATAATAAATAAATTCAAAGATTATATAGTAATAATGACTTCAAGAAATAATAGTAATAGTTCAGATAATTATAAAATGAATTGTAAAACTTATTTAACTAATTTCATAATTTCAACGACTTATTAATTTTGAATAAAGAGTTGACAATTTGACCTTCTATACATATAAAGCTAAATTAATTATCTAATTTCATAATTTCAACGATTCATTAATTTTGAATAAATAGTTGAGAATTTCATCTTCTATATTTATAAAATTTAATTTAGAAGAGAGCTGGAGATTATTTTAGAATATAGAGAATTTAGAGAGAGTGAGGGATAGAGAGAGAGATAGAGAGAGATGGATAGGTAGAGAGAGAGTGTGTGTGAGAGAGAGTGAGAGTGACCTCATAGATGAAAGGGTAAAAAAATGCATTTAAAAAAATAAAAGTCAGTTGGTCAATCCAACCATTTTTGTAAAATTACATATAATCAATCATTTATTTTAAACAGGTGTTAAAAAGTGATGAAATCCCTAATTTTCACTAACGATAATAGTTCACTATTATCTCAAACTTGTGAATGTTAAATAGTTATAGGATAAAATAAAGGAAAAATCCCTCAGACACCTATCTAGTTTGAAAAACGACAAACAATTCCACTCTGATAAAATTTGTTGGTTTAGGTGTGAAAATATAATATTATCCCTGTTGACGACTAAATCCTGGGGGTGAGATTAGGCCAACAATGTCTCTGCTCCACACCTGCAATGAGGGAAGGTAAAGCAGGAGACCAAGTGCATTTACCATGGTATTTATAGACGGAAGCTGCCCTTAAGGTTGGGCTGGTCTTTGTACATTAGCAGACCTATCCTTCAATGAGGTACGAGGTAACAAATGATGACTCCAGGTGTCAGGACAGCCTGTCCTCGTATCCCACAATGTATTTCCTCGGCCTCAATTGGACCGCCGTATTAAATGCTTATGATGCACCCTGCTGATCGCATGTTGACTAACTGACTGGGTAGTGGGTTTCATGTTTTTTCTCATACCCCTACCTCTGCTTGGCCTAAGTGTATTAAATGTATATGATGACACCTTACAAGCTTTTACCTCAGCCCAAGTGCCCTATTGAATTGAGGCGGGAGATTCCTCGACCTTAAGTCCTTCTCTAAGCGGGAACCTCTTTCTGTTGGGATTTAGTTAAAATACAAGTTGATCCACGCGAGTAACATCTGCAACCCTCGAGGGTCTCATGACGCTTGGCCTCGGGGAGGGTAAATACCTTTGAAGCACTAGGCCCAGTGGTAGGCAGTCTTCCCCGAGGCCTAAGCCCCAGGGCGGGTAAGCTTCCCTGAGGCCTAGGCCCCAGGGCGGGTAAGCTTCCCCGAGGCCTAGGCCCCGGGATTGATGAGCTTCCCCGGGACCTAGTCCCTAGGGTTGATGATGAGATTCCCCGAGGCTTAGGCCCCATGGTTGATAATCTCCATGACGCTCAAACACTTGTCCAAGAGTATGAAAGGCCTTAGGCGCATTAACGTTCCTTAAAGGTCTTTATACGTGCCCAAAAAAATGGGTATAACAGTTGCCCCCCAGCTTCCAAGTATGAAGTGTGTTGAAAACTTCAGAAGTTGTCATGAACAAATTTGTGTTAATTCTCTTTTTGCTAATTGTGAGATTCATCGAGTTTATTCTCATTTTTTTTAGCATGAGTTTTTTCAGAGGGTCATCTACTTTGGTGTGAGACATAATTGGAGCTCGAGTTTGAAGCTGAATACACAGTCATTTTTACTTTATCTTGAATAGCACGAAGTAAGTAGGGCTTTTTTTGGGTTGTAGCCGAGCTCTATGCTTTGAGTTCACTTTGACGGGGTGTCAAAGAGCTCGAAGTAAATATGGCTGCTAGGTTGCAGCTGAAGTGAGTTGTTGTGGTGCGACTTTTGTTGGTTGTCGTGGGGTTTGACTGAGTTCCATACTTTGAGTTCACTTTGACTGGTTGTCGAAGAACCCAAAGTAAGTAGGGCTACTAGGTTGCAGCCCTAAGGTGCCATTTTGTCCAATTGCCATGGGGTTTGGTCGAGGTCCATACTTTGAGTTCACTTTGACTTAGTGTCGAAGAACGTAAAGTAAGTAGAGCTACTAGGTTATAGTCGAGGCGAACCACTAAGGTGCCACTTCCTCCAATTACCATGTGGTTTGGCCGAGGTCCGTACTTTGAGTTCATATTGACTGGGTGTCGAAGAGCCCAAAGTATGTGGCTGTTAGATTGTAGCCGAGGCGAACCACTAAGGTGTCACTTCCGCCAACTGGCGTGGGAGTCAAATTGAAAATTATTATATATTTACAAAATGAAAATATCATGTCTATAAGCCATTTAACATTATTATGTTTACAAGTAATGTAAACATCCTTTGGTTTACATAATGTAACAAAATCATTTTTACAAGTAAACATTATTGAGTTTACAAGTAAACAATGTTGAGTTTACAAGTAATGTAAGTTTAGTTCTTTCATATACGAGTTAACAAGTTAACTGAGTACATTGTCATTAGCAACAAATGTTATGTACTTATTTGTAATAGACTTCATTTTTCATTTGTTTTTCGTCTTTCCAAATATGAAAATGGAGCCTCACTTGTTTACCTCATCTTGATGCCTCACTCCCGAAGAGTTTAGCTACTAGTTATTATCATTTATAATTTTGTTTAACAATTTTCTGTATTGATATGTAAATACAAAGTTATTACTTAGTGGAACTCTTAAATGTGTGCTGTCATTTAGACATTGTGCAAAATATGTGTGTGGTTAATAAGATATTTACAAGTTGTAAACACTTTGTTTGTCTACGGACTTTGTAAATACAACATACTCAAATGAATATCAATTCTAACATTTTTAGTCTTGTGTATTCATTTTTCTGAAAATGAAAAATATTACAAAGTAGAACAATTAATTTTTATAGCATCATGTTGATACTTGAAAAACAAATGTTTGTGGTTAACAATGATTTTGCAAGTTGTTAATAAATTATTAACATATGTAGTATTCAGATGCAGCATACTGTAAGCAATATTAGTTCTAGCATTGTAAACAACCAACTCAATATCATATAAATACTTGTCCAAGTTGTAAACATTTTTTTTCTATATTTGTGTCTTTTCACATATTCAATTTTAAAATTATTTTTGTTTTAAGTTATTGAAAAATAATTGTTTCACATTAATTTCGTAAAACAATTATATGTATATATAATGTGATATTATACATATGTATATAATTTCATCAAATATTAAATTAAGAATAAATTAATTTACAATAATGAAAAAGTATGATAATATAATTGAGGATATATCTTAAAAAGATTAAACCCAATGCAACAAAAACAGAAAAGTCAAGGAGCTAATTCCACAAAGAGCCCATAATTGGGTTTCTACGTAGTAACCAAAGAACCTGAAGAAAACCGGTCTTTCCCATGAAGCTTTAATGGGGGTTATCCTGGTTGTAAGCATAAATTAGAGTGGGAGAGTATCAAATGCCACTAATCCTTTCTTCTTCCCAATTCCTACAGGAATAAATTTGTGAATATAGAAATCTCAGCACAGAAATAAAGGAGGTACAACCATAAGAAAAATAACTTTGCAAACTAGGCCATTCACTTATATCAATTTACTTACGAGAAAAAAATTTAGGGACTAATGTAACTCCAACCTAATCTTATTTAACTCCAACCTAATCTTCAAAATTAAGAATTTAGGGACTAATGTAACAAAGGACAATAGTTGGAGGAGAAAAATGCAATTAACCAAGAATTCCCAAGATGGAATGAATCACTATACATTACTAGCAAACTATATCCTAATCAAGAGCCATTATGACTAATACCTTCAATTACAGGTTCTAAGTTCTTCACGAAAAAAGCAGCAGCAAAATAACATTAACTAGACAAGAAGATGGGGTGCTGATACCGTCGACAAAAACAAAACAAAACAAAAATGACGGATATCGAAGCATGTTTACTGTAATATCCTCGTAAAACTTTCTACGAGTAAATAAACTAATCCTATACATTCCCTGTACAACTTCTAACTATCAACACTTTTCCAATGGTATGTTGAAATGATGAAACGAAAGTACTGAAGCTCGTTAAGAGTTGTTGCGCTTGCGGATGATCCTTACATTCATCTGTTTGCATGTTTTTCTTCTGCAGAGGACAAACTCAAAGACACATTTATCATTTACCTTCAAGTTGTTGCATCTATGAAAATTAAGCCAACCGGTAGAAAAAGCAGTGCGGCCATCATCCCTGGAAACGATTTTAAGAGGCCAACGCTTCCCCGTCTGATCTTGAAGAACTACATCAGGCTTCAATTTAATGTTATTTCCATCCAACACTGCTTTAGGAATATGCTGCACCCAGAAACAACTACTGAAAACTACATTCTTGCAGTAGTCAATCAAACAGTGACTCAAATCAATATATGATAACACATAGGAAAAAGTAAACTTACTAGTTCAAAATGACAACACTTGCATTGGGAAATATCATATCTAAAACTGTGAGAGTCTTGGACTTTCTCCTTTTTGGAATGGAATATTTTACAGAATTCCCATGAATAGAATCAAACCTTACTCCATTGTATACAAGAGATTCCTCTTTCCCATTCTTAAGCAAGTCATGTCATGAGAGGGCATAGTTGATCCATAAATTATGTTTCGTTTCTCGTAACTAGCATAGTTTGGCAAAGAAGTGTTCGTGTAACATAAATATTGGATATTTTGGTTCTTCATATATCATATTTGCCATCACGTACCAATCCTCCCTTTCAAGTCAATGCTTACTGTATAGATATCCAACAGGACACAGCTAGTTCAGTACAACTCTCTTTTAATTGCACATTCATTTATATTGTCTTCAATGTTTACTTTCCAATAATTTTACCATTAAGTTCATCGGGATCAGACATGGTCTACAGTAGTTTTGTAACAGTTATAGCACGACAGTTGAACAATCTGTTCAAATAGACCACTCAATCTAAAGGATACTGATAAATTGTACTTTCAATGATAGATAACTGCAGATATTACCCCAAATGAAAGGGAAGACAATCCTATATTAAACACACATCAGGTGGCTCAGGGAAAGCTTTTAGCTAAAACCCTTTACCTACCTACTCGAATAACTATAAAAGGCACGCCATGATTGTTTGCTCTTATTTGTTACAATACTTTTCCAATTTTGGATATTATATCTTAGAGTTCCCAATACCAAGTTCTACACACATCACCTAAATATATGCTCAAGAAAGGTGATGATATTTATTTCTCAACAGATAGATCACAAGGGCAAGTTCAGGCACCTATCTAAAATGAACGAACATATTATACTTCTACATGGAATCATCGACATTTTGAGGCCAAAATTAAAAGGTATTCAAGAACAACCCACAGGCCACAATCAATTAATCTCAGAGCAGTGCACGGCATCTTGAACATAAGAATCAAGTTT
Organism: Datisca glomerata; assembly: GCA_003255025.1. NCBI lineage: Eukaryota > Viridiplantae > Streptophyta > Magnoliopsida > Cucurbitales > Datiscaceae > Datisca > Datisca glomerata. The sequence goes on from QANY01012084.1 coordinate 426,304, forward strand.
TTCCATATTCTCAAAAGTAAAAGTTCATTATGTCATGCACAGGAGTTCAAACCCAGATCTAAGTAGCTACGGACAAAAGCAGACGTACATTTTAAGTATGAAATCATATTAATGCTCCAAGAAAGCTGCTTTGCTTGTATTCAATAATAATAATAAGATCATCTAGGTGGAAGCTGCAAAGCAAACATTTTCAATTCAGGTATATTGAAATAGGTTTGTACTTCAAAGTTCCATTCAAAATCACTACAAGAATATAAAGCTATTCACATTGATATAACTGCTACTAAGGAAAGGGATAAAGAATCATTGCCATGATTAGGTAATCGCTCCAAGAACCTTGAAGACACATACGTCTTTCTACCTCCAAAATAACTCCTTCAAATATATAACTATATTTCATGACAGACACAACCAACTCTTCTCTCTAAGCATCACAATGCCAACGTACTAAAAGGAATTAGATCAAGTGTAAACACTTTTATACGATATAAAAAGAGAACTCACAATGCCACAATGAGACCATTTAGAAATGGTACACTCAAAGTATGGATATTCAGATGAAATACCCACTGAGGTCTTGTGTTCCCCACATCTTCCAAGATTTGTCATAGAAATTGTTCTTGATTTACAACCTTTAAGCAAATGCCAAGTTATGCATGTTATTAGTTCAATTACATGAAACCATTTAATTAAAACACAATGTCAATAATGAAAGTACTAGTGAGAACTAACCGCCTGAGTTAACTGTACATCCTACTGCTGAATACTCCCTCTTCCTACAATGGGTAGTTCCTGCATAAGTTTGCTCGTCCTCAGGCTCGTCTTTGATCATCACATATTGAAAAGAGCGATCAACAGCTGATGTTGCTTCCTTCTTGCAACCATCTTTACCAAATATCTTGACATCAAACAGACGATTACCATCGTATTGAAAAATTAGGAAATCTCCATGCTTTAAAAAATGATCATTGGCAAAGGTTTTCCAGCCATTTGAGAAAGCCAAGCAATTCTCAAGCTCTTCCAAATCAACATGCCAAGACTTTCCTGAATGATCCTTGAGAGTGGCTTTGCTGGGTATTTTTCCATTTAAGTACTTCACAAATGCTTGTGGTATGCTCTGTAATATGAAAATATCATGAAAGAAAATCAAGATCAATTACTTCAATCTCTTGGAAAAAAGAGAAAGATTTAGTTATCAGTTGTTGGTTACATAAAAAGTCTGCAAAGACATTTTGTGACTTTTGTCAAATATGAACATTGGAAAAACTAGACAGACGGATTTTACCTAATGCAAGGTTGGTGGAATATAATCTAGGAATTCCCTAATATAAGATTATGTAACAATCTAACTATTATTGGAAAAATAATTTTATTAAGAAACAATTACTTTGGAAGTATTCTATTATAGTAAATGCATGGAGTTAACTAATAGGAAGTCATTAAACATATTTAATACAAGCTCTAAACCATCTAACAAAAGGTGGAATCGGCTTTTAATTTCATAATGAGAGAGAGAGAGAGGGAGAGAGAGAGAGAGAGAACCATATGCTGAGAACTGAAGCTGGGTAGAAAAACCTTGAAGAACTCAGGGGAACTGTCAAAGAAAGATGCTCTGCTTTTGCTGGGTTTCATCAGGATTACTTACTGCTAATGGAAAAACCCTAGGAAGAGGACAAAAAGAGGGGAACCGTTCGTTTTTTGGGTAAAACCATTAAAGAGGACGAAGCAACAAAGAATTGGTTCTGAAACAACAGATTTTGTTGTGTGTCGGACGAAATTCTGCATATTTTCTATTAAATACACTATCAAATCAGTGCCATGCACGGTTTTGTACCTACATAAATAATATTATTTTTTTAATATATTTTACAATTCATCCATACTTTCAATATCTAGATAAATCTCAACCATACTTTTAGAAAGTCATTGTTAGGATCTATGAAAATAATCATTAAACTAAAAAACTCATAGTAGCATAGTAGAGTATCTTTCTTAGATCATAGTATGATTCTTTTCTTATACACATGATCCCTCTGTTAATTGCAAGTGTAGAACATAGTTGAATCTCGGCGGTCAGAAATAAATTATTATAAGAGCAAGGTAGCAAGTAGGAGAAGAAGAACTTAGAAACCATGAGAGAGAAACATTTGTATATTTTTATTCTGAAAACTTTTTGCCCACAATGAAAGGAAAACCCTCTTTATATAGAGATGGAGGGAGAAAACGGACAACTAGCAGTTACAGACCTAAACAGTTTAAAGTAACGATTATTACAGAAAATAAAAATTAAAAATTTACTTTTACAAATAGTCTAAAGTAACGATTATTACAAAAGACAAAAACTTAAAAGGTGACAACAAAGATAAAGCTAGAATTATTACAACACGACAAAGATTAGTGGGAGACATGTGACAGTACTACCGATTGCTTTTGAAAATAGGCTCATGATCAGACCCTAGGTTGGCATAGTCTTCATCATACAGTGGATCTTGGAAGTATGTGGATCGCCTTAGTCTGGGCAGGTCCCCAAAATGGGGGACTCTTTTTGATAAGTTTGGACAAGTGGCTGGTGTATGTGGCTATATGATGGATGAAATCTCTGAGATAATTAATGATGCCAAGGAACTGTTGGATTTGTTTGACCGTTAAATCAGTATTTGGAAATTTGAGCAATTCGATGGCAATATGAGGACCTGGTTGGAATCTTCCATCTTCAAAGATCATACCCATAAATTCAATACGGGTAGCACCAATTTCGGCATTCTTGGCGGAGAGCATAATCCCATAATGTTTGATGAGATCAATAAACTGAGATAATAAGAGTTGATGAGAAGGCGAATCTTCAGAGAAGAGCAAAATGTCATCAATGTAAACCGAGACACTGTGCAATATGGGCTCAAACATTTGGGTCATGGCCTTTTGAAAAAGCGTGGGTGCAACTTTCAGGCCAAATGACATTACGGTCCATTGGTACTGGGCATTCGGTATACAGAAAACAGTCTTATACCGGTCCTCAAGATGAATGCCTAACTGCCAAAACTCAGCTTTAAAGTCAAACTTGGAAAATATCTTAGCTCGTTTGAGATGGACAGATAAAGTATTGGACTTGGGAAGAGGAAACTTATCATCTTGGAGAAACATGTTGAAAAGCTTGTAGTCTATCACCAATCTCTTTTTCCCACGTTTGAGTTCAGCTCATTTTTCGACATAAAACGCCTGACAGGCCCAATCAGATTTCGTGGGCTCAATAAGCCCTTGCTGAAGAAGAGATGCTCATTCTTCACGGGCCAACGCAAGATCATCGGGATTCATGCCGGGATGAGTGACCTTGGTAGGGTTGAGGTCTTCATTGCGTTTGAATGGAAGAAGAATAAAGAATGCGAGATTTTTCCAGAGAGGTAACGCATGGGAAAACTGGTCATGCCTATCAGCACACTAACGAAGAATCTGGTCACGGAGATAGGTATAAGGAGGAGGAACTTGTTGGAGCTTGAGGAGACTGGCAACAGGGGTATAAACACGGAAGAAACTTTTATACTGGATCCCAGTGGATAAAATTTGGAGTTTCTTGGTGCAGGAGAAAACATAAAAACCAATTAATACGTCTTTGCCTGGAAGATCACTACCTAACACCTTAATCCAGAGAATGCAGTTTGGGAAGAATTGAAAACCAATATGTCTCTTTGTAATCCACTCAATTTTGAATAAACTGCCATTAGTAGTAGAGAAATATTGATTATAAGGAACCCAATCTTCAGAAGGTAGAAGGAATAGTTTCATGACTGTTCTACAAGAGTCAGTATCTAAAAACTCAATGGCTGGAACAAATTTGGGAAATTTGTCAGCAAGAAACCTGATTTTAATATGTGGTTTGATGGATACAACCTTATCTTTAGGGAGGTCATGTTCTCTTTAGGAGGGTCATGTAAGACCCCAAAAGATCTCAAGCAAAGGATGAGAGTAGCATTATCCGATGTGTTAGATTCTTAAGAGGTGGCGAACTCAGATGAACAGTTGGCCGCGTCGGAGGAGTATGATAAGACATATTGAGTGTCCTCATTACGGTTAGCTTGTTCTTCCACAACAGATTCAATATCCTCATTGTCTCGGAGGAGAAGCACTATTTGTAGATGTTGTAGCATCTAAATATCTCTTTTGGTTTTATGAGGACAATTTTTTGTAAAATGTCATTTTTGACCATAGATGTAGCATTTATCTGACTTGCGGGAGGAAGGATGTATTTTTTTAAAATACCGAGGAAAAGACTTTGTACGAAATGACGTCAGAAACCCTTTTTACGAGATGGAAAACGGTGGGGCTTTTCCTGTTTGTCCCGTCTGTGATCCTTGGAACATGAACAATCCTTTTGGGCATGACATTTGAGCTTGAGATAGGATTTGATACATGTTGATCGAAGTTTGGATTCCCCTTTGAGCATCCCTTTAAAAAACTTATGTTGTTCACATAGTTTATCAAGGGTGGCCAATGCAAACTGATAGATCTCACCAAGGGAAATATCTGTGATATCACGACGAAGGGCATTAATGGTCCGATATAGTTCAGGTTGCAATTCTTCAGGAAGAGAGGCAATGAACGTGTGCCAGAGGTTGACATCATTAGCTCCATTCAACATATAATACTTGTCAGACATACGTTGAAATTTTTTTTGTAAATCACGTCGTTCCAACGAACAACATTTCATTTCAAAAAAATCTTGACGACTCCGTTTGTCAATGAGTTGGAAATCCTCAATGAATTTTTTATGTAACATTCCCAAAAGAGTGCTAGCATCAGGGCTGCGAGCTGCAGTTAGCCTTTGATAAGGACTGAGACTTTGAAATCATGCCCGTAAAGTCCCTGTGAATGAGGATAAAAACTTAAAGAGGACATCTTCGAGGGCAACATCTGGTTTAGACAGCTGTAAGTCAATCCAAGCACCAAATTCATGAAGACGATCACGTCATTTATTTGGAGGAAGATCGTCAAAAGTAAACCAGGGGCCACTCGTTGGTTTAAATATGTTCCTTGAGTCTTGAGAATGCATTGGATGAGGAAGATCATCTACAGAAGGTTCTTCCTCGTCGATATGGACCATGGCAATAGTAGAAATATCAGCTTGGCATGCCTCAGAAGGAAGACTAGAGGTAGCATCAGTGCTAGAGGTATCAGTTTCTGAAACTGAACTAGATAGACTTTGTAACGTCTGGATTGTCGGATCAAGATCCAGATCAGCCTTTAATTTTTGAGATTGAGGAGGAGGACAGAATGGTAGAGCAAGGGATTTCATCATATAGGAAGTTGAGGCCAAGGGAGTGGGATGGAGCTGAACACTAGGAGGTATCGAAGAAAGAGGAGCAGATTGCACTGGGGGAGCGGCAGCTGTCGACCGAGATTTTTTGAGTTGTCTTAAAATGGGGTAAGACATTTTGAATAGATTATTATAGTCGGAGGCTTTTGGATAAGGCATGAGAGAGGAGAGATACCTAGGAGTTTGACTGTTCATGGGATAGGAATAATGTGGATCATAAAGAGCTTGAGATTTCTCCTTAGCCATATCTGCCTCTATCATGTAGAGATCTTGTTGAATCTGGGAGAGTTCTTGCTCATTTTTTCAGAATTCTGTGCATATATAACCTTTTTCGACCAGTTGCCTTAATTCAGTATCTAAGTGCAGAGCTTTTGAAGCTAGCATATCCCGAAGTTGCTGAATTTGGTCAGAGATCTGCTTTGTTAGAGTCTGATTTTGACACACAACATTTTCAGACTGCCAATTAAACACCTTTCAGCTGCAGAGAGGTACCTAGGTTCACCTGTAGGAGTGATCTCGGTAGGAATGGAGAAAGGTCTGGTAGATACTTTCATAGTCGGATTGGTGCGTCTGGTCAAATGTGGAAAATCCTGTTCGTATGATTCTATCATGGCAAGGCAGTGGATGGTACTAGGAACAGAATGGGCTGGAAGCACCGATGTTGGTTGCATGGATAAAAGAAGGTCTGTATGGCCAGTTTCGTGGAGCAACTCATATAGAGAAATTTGTTGAAAAGGTACTGATGGCTGAGGGCAGACCGAGTGAGTGCCAGTGCTAGAAGAACCATCTTGATCATCGGTATCTGCTTCATAGTGATGATGGGATGCCTGGGAGCGACAAGACAATTTATTGGGCTCTTGCAGGTTGGAGGAGCCCTTTGATACCACGAGTTATCATCAGTATCTGCTTCTTCCCAAATAGGCTCATCACAGTCGCAATCAGGGTCGCATCTGTCTGAGGGAACATCCCAGATGAAATGTCCATTTACGTGGGACACATAACATGGTTGAGCCATATTTTCAATTCAGGCTATGGGCGGATAGCTTCGCGAGGGCGTGTAAGCAGGAGTGATATTTAAAATACTTCCAAAAAACACAGGTCTGGAAGAAGAAGGCTCTGCTGTGCCAGGTCTAGCAAAGATGGTCTTAATGGTCCCGTCGGGGAGACGGTGCACCTGAGGAGGGGCAGAAGTATGAACATCCCGTTGGATGGCATGAAACTGACGTTCATAGTTATTGATCCATTCGAGAGGCATCAGTTACGTGAGTTCAGTTTTAGAAATATGCTGAGGGATCTGGATGATAGAAGTATCATCTGCCCTGTTAGAGACAACAAAAAGGGCATCTTGAGTAGAATTGGGAAACTGGAGATCAAACGAGTGATTTTGGAGGTGATAAATGATCTGATGATGCAGGGTGGCCATGATGGCCCTGGAGTCTTATTCTGTGCCTACAATCTGGACTTGAACTTTCAATCTTTGAGACAGAGTCGGGTCTGAAAGTTTAATATTAAAGTCCTAGGCAATTGTGAGAATGACAGTGCCATTACTGTAGGATGTGAAGGTGGTGTCTAGGAGAGCAATTTGAGCAGTAGCGACAATCCCTTTTCTACCATGGAGGGTCAAGGCAAGACGGACAACACCAACATGGAGGTGTGTGTAGCCTTGTGTCTGCCAACCATTAAGCAGTTCTTGAGGGATCTCAAGAGTGACATATTGTTCTGCGATGGTGGCTTGGAGACCACAATGGTCTAATTTTGTGGTTTGCACAATTTCCTTCACATGAGGACTGTGAGTAGATATCAAAGTTCTGATACTACGAAGAACTCGGTTTGACCGATGATAAAGGCTGTAAGGACTGAGAAGTGGTAATTCTGTTTCCTGAATTCTGACATCTTCAGAGAGATGATGAGTTTCAATCACGTTCTCAATCTTATTTGTGATAGTTCGACGAACAGAAGGGGGAAGATCTTGAAGAGAGAAAGAGGAGCAAATGCGAACAGGTTCAAGGCTGGTGGAGTCACTCATTTTCTGGGGTTTCTCCTTACTGGCCTATTTCTTATAATAGATTACCACGGGTTGTAGAAGTATGGCTCTGATACCAAGATGGATATTCAGCTATACGATTCTCAGCTGATAAGTCTAATGCATACTTTCCTTTGAGATGACGAACTGAGAGCTAACAATAACAGTATGTATATTTTTCACAATTGTAACAATATAGATACTCAATTAAAAAAATGATTGTAATTCTCATAACCATTATAAAAATAAACTTTAAAAAGAAAATTCATTAAACATGTTTCTCATCTTCATTAAATTATCTGTCATATACTAAAGAAAATTTTACGTAACACAACAGTGATTTATAATATTTATGAGTTGATGATGCTTACAATTTCACTTTATACATGTTGAATGAATATGCAAATAAAGAATAAACACTTAATTAAAAGATGTATGAGCGCACCACTTATATTATCACAACATAGCATTACTAAGTTGTGCTATATAACATTACTCTGTACTAAAATTGAATGACATGTCATATGTCTCCAAATGATAACGGAAAGCCTCAACTTTCCAAATCCTTAATTCAATGATTTCCGAAATGTCATATGTCTCCAAATAATAACGGAAAGCCTCAACTTTCCAAATCCTTAATTCAATGATTTCCGAAAAGTATTGTATTGAATAAGTATTGAAAAGTGTTGTATTAAATGGTTTGGAATGACATTAAACATTATAATTACTTTGAGAAATTTTAAAACTAACGAATTATGCGCCAACCACATGAGATTTGACTGCACAAATTTGGAAATGCAAGGACTAAATTGATAGAAAAAATTTATGTAGGAATGCAGAAATAATCAAGGTTCGTGTCTTCATGTGGTGTTTTTGTATTTTAGCCTCAGTCCCTATATTTTAAGAATTTTTTTTAATTAGGTATCGACTTTATTATATAGAAAGAGGATTAATCCACCATTAAGTCTTCTACATAGATTCCATATGATGAGATAATCCAATAATGAATCAAACCATATACTTGTAGAAATATAAGATAATATGTTTAAAAGAGTCGTTAGAACAAGTTTTCGAATTTTTTATACAATTATGAGAAAGACGTCACATGCATTTGATCCACTCGATCGGACGGACATCACATCGAGAATTATATTATTTATGAAAAACATAACGAACCGAGTTTATTCAACACTTATTAAGTCATAATCACCAAATTAAGTCACAAATCTTTGAAAATGTTAACTTTAAACACAAAATCTTTCTTGTTAATCAGCTGGAAATTGCAAACATCTCCCGACTCCAAAAAGTTCTCCTTTGCAAAGGCTCTAAACCCACCTGATAATCTGACTTGTAATGCATCCGCTGACAATATCACTGTCCATAGCCTCTCTCCAACTTGAAGCCTCACCTTCTCTAACCCTTTCACAAAGTACTTTCTTGCAAAATCATATGGTATGGTCTGCCAAAGCAAATTTTTCCACATCATAATCACATATATCATTACCATGCCTATATTACCAGAAAACCAATTCTCACAAAAAAAATCGGGATGGTATGACTCATGACACTGGGTCCGGGCTAAATGAGATTATAAACGTCCGGATGACCGAAGAACCTAAAGAGATGTTAGTATACTATGCGGGTTCAGAAAAGGTTGTGTTAGAGCTCGTCTTAATGTCTAAAATCTATTACCATTCAAATGAAAGCTTCAAGTGCTATCTAATAGTATTATATGAGAACTCTATGAAACAAATATAGTAGAAACGACAGATCGATTGAGTAATTCACACAATGAGCTATTATCAGTAAACTAATGCGTCTGTGCAGAAAAATCAAAGTTCTATAAATAGAACCTGCTCGGAGCTTACCACTTTTGAGTCCTTAATGTTTGAAGGTTGCAAAAGGACTTCAAAGGAGTTCCCTGACAAAACTTTGCCCGAAGTGTCAGATGCTTTCGAACTAAAATCTATTTCATCCTCATTTCTTGAGTTTCCCGTGGGCTGATTTTTCTCAGTAAAACTCTCATTAGCTGTTAAATGAAAAGAATGAAAAAAATACGGGTCATGATAAAATAAGCATAATGATTGCTTGGACGAACCAAATTGATAACTCGAGGGAATATTTTACTAACCTGGGGGCGGCTGGCCACACTTTGTACCTTCAGAGACTCGAAAAGTGGTAACATTGAATGAAATTTTGACTCCCCTAATCAACTCAAAGGCACAAATATCACCAGTTTTCATGCTATTGTCCCGCACGAAGGCCTTCCAACCACAAATTATTCGCACACTTAATATTGAGTTTCTATGTCTTAAATAGAGCCTAGCAGACCACGTTCTTCCTTCAGGTGTCCGTAGGATGATGGAATCAAGCTGGTGAATGTTAGAATCATTCAAGTAACTCTTGGAAAATTCATCCGGTATATTCTGTCATGTAGACGAAGAAATAAGAATCAGAAGAAGTTACCATAATGCCACGGTAATGACAAAGCTTAATCCATGAGGTACATTACAGAAAAAAGATTTAAGTAAATGTTTGGATCTTAGAATATATGACGGAAACAAAATTTAGACTTAAGAGGACAAGAGAAAGAAAATGCACAGTTTCTTTTCTTATCGCTGTTAATTTCCGAGATTCAAACATAACCTAAGGATTTTTCAAACGAAACTTACCAAATAACTTTTGGAATTGACATACGATGGCTTCATGGTAACCATAAAGAAGGGATTTTCAGAAGTGAATTCACTTGCACTTTGTCGGGCAGACGATGACGATGGTTGCTCTTCTGTTGCAGTAGAATGGTCACTTGAGCTACACGACGTACCAACTTCAACGTCCGTATGGAGCTTTCGTTCGACCGTACTTTCCATGACGTTGTCAGGTTTAACTCCACTTGCTCCCCTCTTTTCAACTAACCCTGAAAGAATATTGCTATATACTCATTTATATACAAATTACAACAATGTTTTATTAGGTAAAAGAATGTTTTTCTTACCTTGCGAGGGGAGAGGCGGATCTTGATCTTCAGTGTCTCGGAAAATATAAACTAGAAACGTAATTTCAACTTTCTTTATTAGCTCGAAGACACACACATCCCCTACTTTCAAGCAATTGTCTTGTGCAAACTCGAACCAACTAAATGCGATTCTAGTATTTACTTGGCCATCATAAACAACATACTTAGTGACCCAACTTCTCCCGTCTGAGACCCTAAACTTGATATCACCGTTTGTTTGACCGAAATATATACGGGGAAAGCTGGTTGGTATCATCTGCCATGAAAGATAAATACAAAAAGAATCAGACACCTACAATTTCTTTTGTTTTTCTTCTTGTTTTGTTTTTCGTATGAATATGTTGAGCAAGTTTTAATGAATAGCTTACCATGCCACTGCCTCGGAGGTACGATGGCTGCACAATTACTGTGAAAAAAGGATTTTTCGATGTGAAAGCTCGGGCTCTTTCAAGAGTTTCAACTTTCCTTTTGCCAAGGAGTGTTTTCTTTCCCTTTGCAAGGTTATATTTCGAGCATTTTGGAGCACTAGACATGCTTCTGCTCACATCCTTAGAACTAGAAGCAAAATCTTCTCCTTTTATTGAGGATAAACGAAAATCGGAATGCAAGTGTTAATTAAACAGATGAGAATGGTTCTTAAAATACAATGAAAGAAAAGAAAAACAAAACACTTATCCATACCATCGGGTTCCAATTTTGGGGAGTATGAATCTCTGATTTTCGTCTTCTTATGTGGCTGGAAACACGATGGTGGGGATTTTTCCCTTGTTTTCGGAAATCGTGGAAGATCGTCCAGAATTTCGACGGATTCATCGTCATGAAATTCACCAACAATGTTGGGTTTTTTATCTATCTCGGCATCTTTGCTAGGGTACTCTATCTCAGATGCACTTTTATCAAAAATCAGTACGTGAAAGCACGATTTCATATCATATCTGAAAACTAAAAGGTGACCTTCATCTAGAGAGAGATCCTCCACGAATTCTGGCCAACCATCTTGTAACCAAACCATGCCATTGGATTTCAACAATCCCACTTTCCATTCCGCATCATTTGGAAGCTTAAGCGAAATCCTATTTGAGAAATTTTCTCCATATTTTCTTATAAAGCTTCTAGGGATACTCTGTAAAGATCACAGACATAATTTTACTTACTCACAACTTAGAGTAGATATGTAAGTACCCCTTATATATGAACACGGTCATTTAAATACTAACTTGAAACAAGAGTTATTTTGACAAAGTTACAAATTTTATTGGGATTCAAGGTAAATTGAATCGAATCCTCAACCTACTGGAAATGGCTTTAGGAGTTTAACTAACTATGTCAACCTAATTTCAAATCATTTGAATGAGAGATTAATCGTTCATATTTCATTGATAATTGGTAGAGAAAAGAAAAACCCACAGTGAAGTCCCTTGTGACAGTTCTAAAAGAATTTGAATTTTTCTAGCTGTAAGTTCATATCCATTTGAACAAAATTCACCAGACCTTAGCTATTGATATTTGAAACAGATATTCCTCTTTTCTTTCATTAACTTGCTTGTTCTACTGTATTAAAGCAAATATCTACTTATCACAGAGGAATTCTTAAGTTAATACACCTAAAAAAATGAAATTGGCAAGCAAAAAAGTAATTATATTAATTTAATGAGGCTCATGATCACAAACTTTGAACTGATCTCATATATCTCAGATTAATAGTAGCAATTAATGTAGCCAAACTAAATGTAAAATAAGGCTAAATAAAAATCAAGCAAAGAACAAAAAACTCAGAATCGAGAAGATTAAAACTCATTAAATAAATTAAGGAAACTGGTTTAAGAGACCTGACTTGTTACAATGTGAACGCGACTTTCCTGTCTTCAACAAGCAATTCATACATGGAGAGAGAGAGAGAGAGAGAGAGAGAGAGAGAGAGAGAGAGAGAGAGAGATTACAAGCTTTCTGCCGCGAAGACTATGGGCTAGAAGTATCTTGAAAAAGTGAGGAAGAGAAGCCATTGTTGAAAGCTCTGTTTGGAAGCTAACACAGAGGAAGAGAAGCCATTGTTAAAAGCGCTGTTCGAAGCTAAATCAGAACAAGGGAAGCCATTGTTGAAAGCAAAACCAGAAATAGTTCTGCGTACAACTGCAACTCCAACTGAAACCTGAGCGACATCTCGTAGTCGTAGGTTATTGTAGATCGGGGAGTTACTTCTAAAAAGCAACTGCAGATGCGGATTTCCGTTTTAAACTATATTGATAATTGTATTATCAAATCAACGACCCAAATCGAAACAAATGTACGTCTTAATCCTTGCTTCGGCCAAATGTAAATTTAATATTATTTATAATTTATAATCTATAATATATTAAAAAAAAACAACACAAGAATATGTTTTTACTAATTATTGATACATTATTTAAAATAATTTTTTTAATTTATATGTGTTATTTAATAATTAGTTACTTTTATAATTATAATAAATTTACCCATTTAAATTCGTTTATATATTCAATGAGTTTGAAAATATAAGTAATTAATAAATTATTTTTAAGTTAATTTAATCTAATAACTTTGAATGAGTTATAAAAATTGTTTAAAAAGTTATAGAGAAAACTACCTCGAACTAATTTATTTATTTTCTTTTTGAGATATTTTACTAATTTATTTCACACTCATTCATAAAGTTTAGCTGCTATATTTTATGTGTTAGTGTAATTAGTATGTCTCATAAACACAGTTACACAGTACACAAAAATTACAAGCAAATACGTAAATATGCATTACAAAAGAAAAAAAATAAAGTTCAAATTCCAAATAAAACATAAAATAGATAATTTCATTCTAGTGACAGTTATCTTTTTTATACTTTATACTCTAAATTTTTTAAGAAACATGCATGATCTTTTACTACATTATTGAGCAATAATATATCATCAAATAACAATAATAACAATTAAATATCGTCTTGATTTTATTCACATAAATTAAAAAAATATATGGTGCCAATGAATATATAACAATTATAAGTAATAATCATAGTTAAAAATATAAAGGATTCACCTGGACATGTATCTAACGCGTATTAGGGTGTTAAAAAACCATCCAGACCGTTTAGTCTGAATCGGTCTGGACAGTTTTTTTATTGTTAATGGTCGGTTCAGTCCTCCTTTTAGAGAGAACCAAAAATTCAGACCGGTCTAGAATTTTTGTTAGTTCTGGACCGATCCGACCTGACCCTCTCATTTTTCGCGTCACTCCTCAGTCCAGCTAGCCTCTCGCGTCGCGCCTCTAGAGTCCAACCATCCTCTCGCGTCTCCCCTCCAGAGTCCAGCCAGCCTCTCGCATCTCCCTCAGTTCAGACCCTCTCACTCCCCCTCAGCTCAGTCAGACGCAGACATTCTCCTTCTTCGTGTCGCGCCTCTAGAGTCCAGCCAGCCTCTGGCGTTACGCCTCCAGAGTCCAGCCAGCCTCTCGCGTCTCCCCTCCAATGTCCATCCAGCCTCTCGCGCCTCCCTCATCTCAGACCCTGTCTCTTCCTCAGCTCAGAGCCTCTCCCTCTCTCTCGGCCTCAGCTCACGGGTCACGAGCCTCCTCTCGCATCTCCCTTTCCCTCAGCTCAAACCTTCTCATTCTTCGTCCAGGTAAAATCGAGGGTTCCAATCCAACTCTACTTTGATTAATTTTGTTGCTCTGTTATTTTTCCAACTCTACTGTGATTAAATTTTTTCTCTGTTATTTTTCCATCTTTACTGTGATTAATTTTGTTGCTCTGTTATCTACACTTGTACAACTTAGCAATCGCTTAAATCTATCAGTTACATATGATTTCCATTTTTGAGGAAAATGAAGACTTTACTAATGAAGAAGCGTTTTTCAGTCTCTTTGGAGAGAATTTTATGTTAACCTGGTCAGTCGCTCGGGCTTTGATTTTGATATGGTTGCATATCCTATTCTTATCAGTGACTGAATGTTGAGTAACTAGCAGATGCATATCATCTAGTAGGCCTACAGGTTGTTACATCAAGTCTAAACCAATAATGTATTAGATGTTATTTACTGACTGCATTATTTGATAGTCTAAATTTTACATATCGGTAATAATTGTTAATAAACATGTATGGTTGTGCAGTAAAAAATCTTCAAACTTTTCAACTCCAGTGACAGGATACATCACAAGGAGATGTCTACTGGAACTCCAAGTCAAAACCCTGACGATGCAGTATTTAATGAAGGTTCTTCACTGACACCAAAACCTGCAAAAGGTAAGAGAAAATGCAACCGAGTCTGTTCTCGTGTTTGGAATAATTTTGTACAAGTTGATACTGGTGATCCTAATGATGAGAGCTACTTTTAATCATTGTAAATGTACGTTCGCATGTGTTAGAACTAATGGTACTTCTTGTCTGTGGAATCATCTTTGCATGTGTTAGAGCTAATGGTACTTCTTGTCTGTGGAATCATCTGGAAAGATGTAACAAGAATCCTAATAGGTTTGATGATTCTAAGCAAAAACTGTTAGTTCTTAATCGTAATAGTAGTAGTGAGGGAGCTGCTGATAGTACTTGAACAATATCTACTACGACCTTTAATGCTGAGAAGTGTAGGATGTTGCTTGCTAGGATGATCATTAAAGATGAATTAGCTTTTAGTGTGGTAGAGGGTGAAGGATTTAGGGAATTTTGTCAGGGCATGCAACCTAAGTTTATTTTTCCTAGCCGGATAACAATGACTAGAGATTGTTTCAAGGTGTTTGTGTGGGAGAAAGGAAAGTTAAAAAAGGCATTGTCAAGTAAAAATCAAAGATTAAGTCTGACCACTGATACATGGACATCAGTGCAAAATCTTAATTACATGGTACTTACTGCACACTTTATTGACTCTGATTGGGTATTATATAAAAGGATCATTAACTTTTGTCCAATTGCTAGTCATAAGGGGGAGTCGATTAGAATGACTATTGAGCAATGTTTTCTTGACTAGGGTATTGAAAGGGTTCACTGTCACCGTTGATAATGTAAGTGCCAATGATGGTGCAATCACTTATTTAAAAAAATCTATCAGAAATTGGAAGGGGGCATGTGTTGGATGGTGAGTTTATGCATGTTAGATGTTGTGCACATATTCTTAACCTTATTGTGCGTGATAGTTTGAAGGATGTTCATGACTCTGTCACTAGAATTCGTAGTGCGGTCAAATATGTGAAGCCATCTCCTGCACGGTTTCAAAAGTTTAGGAGTTGTGTAGAGGCTGCAATGATATCTTCTAGTAGTCTGGTGTGTCTAGATGTTCGTACTAGGTAGAATTCCACTTATTTGATGTTAGCGTCGGCTGAAAAGTTTCAAAAAGCATTTGAGAGGCTTGGAGAACAAGATGCATATTATTTATTGGAGTTCCATGGAGATGAGAAACTTGGTCCTCCAGGGGATGCGCATTGGGATAATGCTTGAGTGATTATCAAGTTTTTGAAAGTTTTCTACGGAATAACATTAAGGCTTTCCGATACTTTGAATGTTACATCTCATAGATATGTTCATGAGGTTTTTTTTATTGAAAACTTGATTAAGAGATATTCTTTATCTAGCAATGTTCTTTTGAAAAAAATGGCAAGTAATATGAGGACCAAGTATGACAAGTGTTAGGGAGGCTCAGAAAAGGTAAATTATTTGTTGTTTGTTGCTGCCATTCTTGATCCCTGCTTTAAAATGAGATTTGGGTCACATGCATATGATATGTTGTATGATCCAGACCTTGCCTGTGAATTGAGAAGGAAAGTAACTTCTAATTTTGATAGAATATTTGAGGAATACAAAAGTAAGGTTACATCAAGTCAATTATTACCATTTGTTGATCAATCATCATAATCTGAGATAGTTGAAAATGATGATGAAGATGATTTTAGTTTGGTCTCCACATTTTCAAAACAATTGTACAAGGAAAATAACCTAGAGGTTAAGTCAGAGATTGATAGATATTTTGATGGAGCCATGTATAAACCCGAATGTTGAGTTGGATTTTCTTAATTGGTGGAAAATAAACTCTTCAAGATATGAGGTTCTTAGCCTTATAGTTAGAGATGTCTTGGCGATTCCTGTCTCCACAGTTGCGTCTGAGTCAGCGTTCAGTACAAGTGGTCGAATATTGGATCCATTTCGCAGTTCATTGGCTCCGAAAACTGTTGAAACTCTTATATGTGCACAGAATTAGATTCTGAGTAAACCTGTGCATGTTAATCTCAATGAGACATTACAAAAGATTGTGAAAATAGATGAAGGTAACTCATTTATATATTGTTATTTATATTTTTTACACGCTTTTGAACTCATCATCTTCATGTTTATGAACTCATTGTCTTCATGTGAATAGAATATATCAAGATGCAAGAGGAGACTGTCATTACCATTGCATGATGTGATTGAAGGCTGGAGATGGATGAACTTCCATGTTTTGTTGTGTTTCTGATTTACTTATTTTTGGATATTTGAATGTTGGATATTATTATTTGTATTTTGGAGTCTGAATATGTTTGAATGTTAGATATTAGTATTTTGAACTTTGAATATTTTTAAATGTTGGATATTAGTATTTTGAAGTTTAGATATGTATAGATATGGGACACTCCTAATCAAAATTTATCTTTATTGTTAAATAATATATTTATTGTAAAACATGTATTTAGTCTGTTAAGTCTGTCCGAACCGACCGTTGAATTTCGGTCTGGTCGGTTCGGATTTTTTTTTCAGATTTTTGGTCCGTTCAGTCCTCCATATAGGAGGACCGTGATTTTTGGTCTAGTCTTATTTTCTTTCAAAAGTCCGACCAGACCGACCGTTGAACACCCCTAACGCGTATAATGACTGGCTAGGAAAAAGTGCAAAGACATTCAAAATTTGTGTGATTTTTAAACAAGTATTGTTATTTTTCCTTATTATATATAAAATGAGACCTTATAGATGGTCAACACATAGTAATGATAAGTACATAATGCTATATATTATTTTTGTTTTGGAATACACTACTAAAGTGCACATGTTCTTTTAAGAAAAACAATGCAAATGCCATTAATACCCCTCAAACTTTGAGAGTTTGGACACCCAGCGTTTTTATACACGTTAGTCTCTCAACTTTGAAAACGTTATTAGTTAGTCTTAAAATTAACAGCCACATGACTAACGGCTAAGCATCGAAATCCCCCTCATATCATTTCTCCACTGCCTTCAAATTATCCAATTCCTTTGAATTTGCAGGCAGATCGACTTCCCCTTATTTTGTGAATCTGGGTTAGATTCGGGGAGAAACGGGATTATTTCGGGACGGTTGGTGGAGTAGAAACCTGGAGCTGTCAAATGACCCGAATATGGAGGAGCAATTGATCAGAATAGTCATCAAAGAAAGAGAAATGGTGAGGTAATTGGGTGGACTTTCGAGGGTTGAAGAGGTTTTTTGAGGAGAAGACGCTTGGGTATTACCGTCAAAAGCTCAATGTTGCAACCATCTTCTGATATAAGGAAGTGGTCCCTAGCAATGGCACTTAACCCACCTGACAACATGAATTTTGATCATAAGTTCACAACTTACAGGCTATTAGCTCTCTCTAACCATTTGTAAATCATTTACAAAATCTCTCTGCTAAACCAGGTTCATTATAAAATATAATGGTTGCAGCTGTGATTTAGAAAGAGAACAGAACAAAAAGATGCGAATTCTTAGAATTATTGAGTGAGATTTGATGAAACTGAGTGTTAAAATTTTCAAAATCCATTCTTCTCTATGGCTGTATGGTGATTAAAGTTTCCATTCTACCACAGATGTAATAGGATTGAGATCAAGCAATTCACGATGTGAATCGTTTCTAAATTACTAAGTATTAAGCATCTTTTGGTAAGTTGGACCTCAATTTTGCATATAAAACTTACTTTTGGACCTCAATTTTGCATATAAAACTTAATCCATACTCTTTTTTTGGAGTTTTCCATTGGGTGGAAGGGTTAAGTGCAATCTCATAGAATGTCAAGACAAAAAGGAAGCAAATAAACAGTTGATCGTGCTAATTAATAACGATTAGTACAATCCAGATTGACATATTTCTTTCTGACCTGGGGGCAGGTGGTCGTAATTTGTACCTTCTGAGTATTACCTTTCTTCAGGTTATTGTCTTGCACCAACGTCCTCCAACCGCAATAGAATTGCACATTTCTTTCTCATAAATAGAGCTTAGAAGGCCATTTTCGCCCTTGGCGGAGATTCGAAGGAAGACATTATCAATGGGCCTAACATTAGAAGTATTCAAATAACTCTTGGAAAAGCAATCTGGTATTCTCTGTATCACATAATGAGAAGAAACAATTAAGAATCAAATGAAGTTACCATAATGAAATAGTAATCCCAGAGCTTAATCTATGAGGTTAAAATTACAAAGATTAGGCCTTGTTGGTGATTAGAAAACAGGTTTTCAGACAAAAGTGAAAACAAGGAAAACAATGCCGTTTTCCAAACAATTTTAAAACCAGTTAAGATCAGAATATGCCGCTGGTAAACTTGTTTTTGAGTAACTTTATTTCAGAAAAAAAACCTACCAGAGGGGGCCGGTTTTCAAATGAAGCTTACCAAGTAGCATTTAGAAAATAAGGAGGATGGGAGAATGTGTCCAATTTCGACAATTGCTTCATATGCCAAAAGAGGTTTTTGCTCTAATTTCTCGTCTGATCTTTATACCAGTAGATTAGACCAACCTTCATTCTTAGACAGATCCCTCGTTATCAGTGACTTAATGTGAAAGATCAGAAATGCTCTTATCCAATTGGTGTACGAGTATTCATTGGTCCAACCGTTTTAAATTTCAGATAAAAGGAATTGATAAAAATGTTTTAGACATATTCTCAAACTCATGACATACACCTAATTTATAAGCAATAACATTAGAACTATCATATAGAATAATGACCTATCCAAATGAATTCCTTACCAAAATTGGTAGGTGGGGGCCTTTTGGCCAAGAAAGTACTATGAAGTTATATGTTGGCTTTGGCTACAATTACAATGAAACTAGAGAGAGTGTGAGTGTAGGTTAATAAATTAGGAAAGATATTCATGTAAATAAGACAAACTGAAAGGTACACCGATACAATTTCATTTATAATGTATTTTAATATTATTATAATCCTACCATTTCATTTATAATGAGATTGAGAAGGGAGTTGTCACTTTGAATCGGATTATGCTAAATGTTTTTTTAATATTTTATGATTGATGAATATATTTTATCTTGATTTTGATTCATTGCGATATTACAGGAACGCATGTGTGCTTTACGAGATAAGCCTATCGTTAAGGATGCCACACCTCGCACCTCAGAAATGATAGTTAAAGAAGTACTCAGGCGAAATAAATGTCTTGGACGTAGAGCCCCACCCACACCTTCCAAGAAAAAGAGTCGAGTTAAAAATGTAGTTTTACAGAAACACGTTAAGACGTTAGAAAGCCAACTATTACTTGCTTGGGATCGTCAAAACGATTTTTCACCTCCTAACGATGACTTAACAACATAAACATGAGGTTACGAATATTTGTTAAATTTTGTAATTGTAAAAATGAAGCTATTAATATTAAAAGAGTGTCAGTGTAGTTATAAAACTAAAAGAGACACTCGTGTAATTAAGACAAACTGAAAGGAACATTGATACCATTTAATTTATAATGTATTTTAATATTATTATAATCCTAAATTTCATTTGAGCCGCTTCCCATGCACTCTTTTGTAATACGATTGACTAAAAATTCTAATTGCAATCTTTTACAATATAGAGAATATTGAACCATTAAGCTGCCACCAAACACCTATAAATAAAAATATTTATATTAGAAATGAAATTAGCATAAAACATATGAAATTCTAATTCAAAACGAAGAAATACTTATGAGGATGGCTGGTGTTTATCGTAATAGGGGCTATACAATTGAATAATAGTGAAAACTTTAAATGATATTTAACCAGTTCAGTTACTAGTTGATCTCTTTCATCTAAAGAACTCAACCGTTGTACAAGATATTCCACCCATTCTCTAATCATAATGCTATCTTCTTTGTACTTCAGAGAGAGTATCAGTAGGTTATAAAGCTAGAAGAGATATTTGAGTAATTAAGATAAACTAAAAGATACATTGATACCATTTCATTTATAATGTATTTTAATATTATTATAATCCTAAATTTTGTTTGAGTTGCTTCCCATACACTCTGATTTCTCTCACAAGATGACGAGTTACACAGTTGACTCAAAATTTTAATTGCAATTTTGCATTACAGGGAATATTGAACCATTAAGCTACCACCAAACACCTATAAATAAAAATATTTATATTAGAAATGAAATTAGCATAAAATATATGAAAATCTAATTCAGAACGAAGAAATACTTACGAGGATGGTTGGTGTTTATCATAGTAGTGGATGTCAATTGAACAATAGTGAAAATTTTAAATGATATTTAAGCAGTTTAGTTACTAGTTGATTTCTTTCATCTAAAGAACTTAACTGTTGAACAAGATATTCCACCCATTCTCTAATCTTAATGTTTTCTTCTTTGTACTTCTCACTAACCAAATAAGTTAGATTAAGAAGTGCACTAGTAGCATGTACCTTATGGAGAATGCTCTTCTCTCTTCTCTGATCAAATATTTCATCATAAGAGCATACATATCCCGCTATAGATCCTTCGCCATCTACTAAACGAAGAACTCTCACCAAAGGCTCAACAACGTTCACGTAATCTTTCGCATCTACCAGAAAGACTTATTCTGAATTATTGAAGTCACTACCTTAACATGAACGCTTCAGTTTGAACTTCCTTTACTTAACTACATATATCAATATCATGGTGACTTATTCCAGATAAATGAGATTTTACTCTAGAAATCCCTCCAATAAAATCTCTCTCACAAAATTTACATTTGAAACGATTATTTAGTTGTTCAGCATAATCCCAAAACTTATCACTTTTCCTCATCATGAGTATCTAAATTCAAAAATTTTGAATTAGAATCAACAAAACCTAACCACAATCAAAATTAATATCATCAGAATCAACTAACTCAAATTCAGAATCAACCTAAACCAAATTAAATCAACATAAATCAAATTGAGAAGTAATTTATTATCTTTACTTTTATTGAAATAATATTATATAAAAAAGTCCATCAAACAGAGTCTCACATATAATATTTGGCACTTCTCTTCAACGAGAAATTCATGGTGTCATCATAACCAATGATGTTGCTCCACTCAAACTATTTCAATAAAAAAATTCAAATTATATAAATATGAACAAGAGAGTTGTTTGACAAGTAGCTTTCTTACAATACTTGTCTGCATAAATCATAGACGTGTAAGATCATGTTATCAATACATTTCAAGAAAAATCGAGTCTTGGGCATAAATCAACAATTTATCAACAACTTTTTTGTTTTTGAGTTGCATTTTTAGCTGCATTTTTTAGTTGCCTTTTTGCGTAAGTCATTGATTCAAAACAAAGACTTGTTTATCAAGTAGTTAAATTAATTATGTTCATGCAATCGTTGATTCAAAAGAATCAAAACAGAGACTTGAGTTGAGTTACTGTTTGTCTCCATTATGTGAGAAGAAGAAGAAGAGAGAAGAAAAAAGAGTGAGAGAGAGAAAACCATATCAGATTACTTCTGAAAATCTGAAAAAGACCTTAGAGAGAGAACTCAAAAGAGCAAGAGGCCGAGTGACTGAGTCTGCGAGAGAGAGAAGAGAGTAGAATTTTTGGGCGTTTAATTCGCCCCGTATAATACGCCAGCCGTAATAAATCTGAAGAAGACCCGAGAGAGAGAACTCAAAAGAGCGAGAGGCTGAGTGTCTTGAGTTTACGAGAGAGAGAAGAAAGTAGTGTTTTTAGACGTTTAATTCACCCCTTATAATACGCCAGTCATATTATATACGAATTATACGGTTTTACTAAAAAACATGAATTATTCCATATTTTTTAGTAGAATTCGAAAATGGGCACAAAGGTACGGGAACTAAAAAATACGCGTATTATACACGTATTAACTAACACTGACTAAACCCAGAAACTGCGCAGTCTGTACTGCTAATTAAGGTGGTCCCACTTTTGGTCAATGAAATGTAGGTGGTCAACTCCAAATTTAATTCACATGAATGTTTTCTTTAGTACTTCGTTGCTACTGGTAACTGGTCACGTGCTGTACTAGACTTATTTTGAGATAAATATTTACGACACATGTGAGATGAATCATTATTCGCATGCTTAAGATTCTCACTATACATTGAGATACATGCACTCTATATTGAAGGTACATTAGAATTTTCCAAGTTAATATATTAAAGGAGGGTCATTCTTTAGTACTTCATGTACTATTCTAAGGCCTTTTTAGAGATGCTTACAAGTTATAACACATTTGAGGATACGCGACATATTTGAGGTACATCGTTATTCAATACATTTAAAATATCTCACTACATAGAATCATAGTCCATTAAAAGAGAGATAACATAGAATCACAACCATTTTTTGATGGGTTCCGCATTAGAATTCACGTCAATCAATAGATAAATGACTGAGACGTTTCACGTGTGCGGCGCATGACTGTACTTAATATATCTATATATTAAAAAAGCAATGCTAGATGAAACTCAACACTATTTTGAGATGAGAGTGTAAATGTTATGGGACCATGTCTCCATGTCATAATTAGAAATATTTTTTTCTTTAGTTGTTTGCCTGTTATACTTTATACAAGATTACATACACTGTCAACTTTTCATAACAAAACATGGATAGTTATCCTTAATCACAATGATTAATATGAAAACAAGTTTTTTACTTTTTACTTAATTTATGAATAATTTTACACTGACTAAGATTCGTACTAAGTTCTCAAGTAACAAGCCAATCACTGATAAATTCTTTTATAACATTCCAAAAAATAAATAAAAGGATTGGAGATATTATAACTCAAAACCCATGAACTTACTGACTCATTATTTGACCTAGATCTTTGTTGGTCAATTTTATTTTTAATTTTTACTTTAATTATAAAAATTAATATTTTTGGGATTCGAATTTTCTCTTAATCGGCTCAACAATGGAGAGTTATGCCTGATTTACGCCGTATCAATGACCCAAATCAGATGAAAATCGCCTCCACCTCCAGTTAACAGGAAGAGATCCAAATCCATGTCTTTGTACCAATCTCTCATGTTTGTCAAATTTATAGCAGGACCTTAAAAAGAAAGAGAAGGAAAAATTACTACAGCTTTGAATCTTTTCTATATTTCAATTACTTTCTGAAGGTCTGTATCTGTACCCTTCATCAGTAATCAAGTGTGTTGTATTTCCCCTTTAAACTAGTCAACTTAGCAAAATAAAGGACATCAATTAACTAAATAAAATAATTGAATAAGGAGAGGTTGTTTAACTTCATTCCATTCATCCTCTCACAAGCTTTCTATAAATAGATCATGCTTCGGTAGCAGAGTTTGATCCACCATTGGATCACCCTACGAAGGTCTCGCCATAAATTTTCCCATACAAAAAATCTAAATAAAACATCATTTTTAGCAAAAAATATGAGTAGGAAGATGCTAATATAATGCTAAATGTCTTTCTCTCTCTCTCTCTCTCTCTCTCACTATTTTCGTTTTGACAAAATAGAAATATAGGTTAATGACCCAAAACATAGCTATGTGCAGGTTAAATAAGACACCCTTTGAGCTAAACCAACTCTTGAACTCTTTACTTCGTTGGGTGACAAAATAGAAGTGACATTTAAGGCAAACATACTCTTAAGTAGTCTTTCTAAACATGGTTACTTTAAGTACATTGTCTACGTTTGTTACCCGCTCAAAGTTGCAAACATCTCCTTGTCGCAAAGAGTTATCTTTAGCAAATGCTCGCAACCCAGCAGACAACTTGACATGTGATCCGTAATGAAACACCTTGACCGGCCACAATCTATCTCCAACTTTCAGATTCACAATTTCTTCACCTTTTACTAGATGCTTCCTGGCAAAATCAATAGGCATACTCTGCAGAAGAAAATGCTTCAACTTCTTAGAGTTATGAATAATATTTTACTGTACTCGTTAAAAATGGTCGGTAACTAGTAACACGTTGGATAAATTAAAAGATTAAACGAAATTCAGATTCTGTTTTCCTTTTTTGGTGTTCGTGTCAATATATGGCCTAAATTGAACTTACTGAAATAAGAGAAAAATCGAATGCATGTGTGCTACTCAACAACATTGGGAAAATCATAGAGGCAACTGATAAAGAGATTTATGCAGAGATTATAATAGAACAGAAAATCAAGCCATGTTAGAAAAAGCATGCACTGTTATTGACCTTACCAAGGTTGATTTATTTAGCATAGAAGGTCGCACAGGTGCTTCAAAGAAGTTCCTCCCAGGGGCAGTTTTGCTCGCAGAAGTGAGTGTGATAGCTCTTCCACTCGCAGCCTTCAGAAACTATTACACTGACTTAAAGATTATAAAGACGATGATTTATTACCTTGTGGGAGAGGTTGAGGCTTTTCATGTTTACTGTCTGCAGGAAAAATGAAAACCTTGAATGAAACTTCTTCCTTCTTTATCATCTCAAAGACACAGACGTCCCCTACTTTCAAATTAATGTCTTGCGAAAACTTTTCCCAGCCGGCTCCGAACTCGGCAATTCCTTTATTACCATTATCTAAATGGTACTTAACGGACCAAGTTCTACCATCTGAGACCTTAATTTTGACGAAATCACCACACTTTTTATGGATATATGTTCTAGCAAAGCTTGTTGGTATAGCCTGGCAGGAAAAAAGAGCTAAATTTCATTATTCTTCCAAGTTAAATGCTAATGCCAAAAAGAAAGAAAAGAGGTACTTTCAGAGGATAGTTACCGAGCGAGGACGGCTGCCGTGGACAGCTGATGGCTGCACAACAACTGTGAAAAATGGATTTTTAGATTTGAAAGTACTAGCTGCTTTGTAGAAGTTTAAGTTTTTCACTGGCGAAGATTGTTTTCCTTCTATTTCCATCCTCAAATGTTGAGGTAGATGCAGTACCTGACGGGCCTCCACCTCCACCACCTTCATTTGAAGCAAAATCTTGTTCTTCTGAGAATAAATAGAGACAGTATGTCAAATGGTTAATCGTACAAAGAAAAAGATTGAACAAGAAATCACACATGCCTCTGGATTCTTCTTTGACCCTAAAGGAAGCTTCAGTTTTCATCTTCTTATGCATTGGACCAAACGTTGGAAATGGTGGGGACTTTTCCTTTCTTTTTAATGGCGGAGAAGCATCATTTTGGAACTTCTTGAAAATCTTGGTTTCATTCTTATGGGAATGGATGGAAGGGTACTCTATCTCAGATGCACTTTTGTCAAATACCAACACATCAAGACACAGATTTCTATCATACCGGAAAACTAAAAGGTGACCATGGTCCAGACAGCAATACACAGCAAACTCTTGCCAACCATTGTTTAACCAAACCATGCCGTTTAACTTTGTCAATCCTACTTTCCACTTTGCACCATTCGGAAGCCTTAGAAACATAGTATCTGAGAACGCTCCTCCATATTTTCTCACGAAATTCTTGGGCACACTGTAGAAATTATGAACTTTAAAAATGATGAACACTTTAGTGTTCTGATCTTAAAGAAAGATGATGAACTTCTTGTTCTGATTTCTTATTAAGAATTTTAATTCTTTACAATGAGTAAGTGATGTATATATACATATAATCTCTAACGGTTGTCTATGATCTCCAACGAACGCCTATTGATCGGATTTCCAGAAGTGGTTAGACACCCACTGTGTTTGGTGAAAGTTGCTGTTCTATTTTCCCTTTTTGCCTGTGATGAAGATTTTCCTTCTGAGGCAATATTTTCTGTTTCACTTTCTTCGACACTCCCCCTCAAGTTGGGTTCATATAGGTTGATCGAGCCCAACTTGTTAAGTAGTATTTGGAGGTTATTTTTGTCGAGAGCTTTGATGAAGATGTCAGCCAGCTGGTCTTCACTACGTACAAAAGGAATGACGATTTCTCCCGACTGTACCTTCTCTCTTATGAAGTGACAGTCCACTTCAATGTGTTTGGTTCTCTCGTGGAAAACGGGGTTCATTGCAATGTGACGTGTTGCTTGGTTGTCACAGTGCATCTCTATCATTTTTTTATCTCAACCTTCATGTCTTGAAGGAGATGTCTAATCCATGTGAGTTCACTAGCAGTGGAGGCCATGGCTCTGTATTCTGCCTCTGCACTTGACCTTGCTACAACTGTTTGTTTCTTGCTCTTCCAGGTTATTATATTTCCACCTACAAAGACACAGAAATCAGTTGTAGATTTTCTATCATAACTACCTGCCCAGTCTGCATCAGTGTATCCAACTACGGAGTTCACCCCGGTTCTCTTCATCCATATCCCTTGACCGGGTGTTCCTTTAAGGTATCTGAGTATCCTTTCTGCGGCTGCCTGGTGATTCATGCAGGGTGCGTGCATGAATTGGCTGATAACGCTAATTACAAAAGTGATATCTGGTCTTGTAACCGTTAGATAAATTAGTTTTCCTACCAGTCTTTGATATTGGCCTATATCAGTTAATGGTTTGCTATCATTAAGTCCTATTTTCATGTTGATTTCCATTGGTGTGCTGGCAGGTTTTGCCCTTATCATGCCAGTTTCTTTTAACAAGTCTAAGATATATTTTCTTTGAGATAGAAACAGTCCCTTTTTCGAGTGAGCTATTTCTATCCTTAAGAAGTATTTCAGTTTTCCTTGATCTTTAATATCAAACTCCCCTTTTAGAAATTGTTGAATACTCCATATTTCATCGTGGTTATTTCCGGTGATGATGATGTCATCTACGTAGACTAAAACGATGGTGGTGAAGTTGTTCGTGTGTTTGACAAACATAGATGAGTCAGCAGAGCTTTTGACAAAGTTAATTTTTAAAAGAGACAAGCTTAATTTTCCATACCATGACCTTGGTGACTATTTCAGACCGTAGATAGCCTTCTTTAATCTACATACCATGTAGAAATTATGAACTTTAGAAATGATGAACACTTTAGTGTTCTGATCTTAAAGAAAGATGATGAACTTCTTGTTCTAATTTCTTATTAAGAATTCTAATTCTTTACAATGAGTAAGTGATGTATATATACATATAATCTCTAACGGTTGCCTATGATCTCCAACGAACGCCTATTGATCGGATTTCCAGAAGTGGTTAGACACCCACTGTGTTTGGTGAAAGTTGCTGTTCTATTTTCCCTTTTTGCCTGTGATGAAGATTTTCCTTCTGAGGCAATATTTTCTGTTTCTCTTTCTTCAACACTCCCCCTCAAGTTGGGTTCATATAGGTTGATCGAGCCCAACTTGTTAAGTATTATTTGAAGGTTATTTTTTTCGAGGGCTTTGGTGAAGATGTCAGCCAACTGGTCTTCACTACGTACAAAAGGAATGACGATTTCTCCCGACTGTACCTTCTCTCTTATGAAGTGACAGTCCACTTCAATGTGTTTGGTTCTCTCGTGGAAAACGGGGTTCATTGCAATGTGACGTGTTGCTTGGTTGTCACAATGCATCTCTATCATTTTTTTTATCTCAACCTTCATGTCTTGAAAGAGATGTCTAATCCATGTGAGTTCACTAGCAGTGGAGGCCATGGCTCTGTATTCTGCCTCTGCACTTGACCTTGCTACAACTGTTTGTTTCTTGCTCTTCCAGGTTACTATATTTCCACCTACAAAGACACAGAAACCAGTTGTAGATTTTCTATCATAACTACCTGCCCAGTCTGCATCAGTGTATCCAACTACGGAGTTCGCCCCGGTTCTCTTCATCCATATCCCTTGACCGGGTGTTCCTTTAAGGTATCTGAGTATCCTTTCTGCGGTTTCCTGGTGATTCGTGCAGGGTGCGTGCATGAATTGGCTGATAACGCTAATTGCAAAAGTGATATCTGGTCTTGTAACCGTTAGATAAATTAGTTTTCCTACTAGTCTTTGATATTGGCCTATATCAGTTAATGGTTTGCTATCATTAAGTCTTATTTTCATGTTGGTTTCCATTGGTGTGCTGGCAGGTTTTGCCCCTATCATGCCAGTTTCTTTTAACAAGTCTAAGATATATTTTCTTTGAGATAGAAACAGTCCCTTTTTCGAGTGAGCTATTTCTATCTCTAGGAAGTATTTCAGTTTTCCTAGATCTTTAATATCAAACTCCCCTTTTAGAAAATGTTGAATACTCCATATTTCATCGTGGTTATTTCCGGTGATGATGATGTCATCTACGTAGACTAAAACGATGGTGGTGAAGTTGTTCGTGTGTTTGACAAACATAGATGAGTCAGCAGAGCTTTTGACATAGTTAATTTTTAAAAGAGACAAGCTTAATTTTACATACCATGCCCTTGGTGACTGTTTCAGACCGTAGATAGCCTTCTTTAATCTACATACCATGTAGAAATTATGAACCCTAGAAATGATGAACACTTTAGTGTTCTGATCTTAAAGAAATATGATGAACTTCTTATTTTGATTTCTTATTAAGAATTCTAATTCTTTACAATGAGTAAGTGATGTATATATACATATAATCTCTAACGGTTGCCTATGATCTCCAACGAACGCCTATTGATCGGATTTCCTGAAGTGGTTAGACACCCACTGTGTTTGGTGAAAGTTGCTGTTCTATTTTCCCTTTTTGCCTGTGATGAAGATTTTCCTTTTGAGGCAATATTTTCTGTTTCTCTTTCTTCAACACACTCTGTAAAGAACAATGAAACATAGTTTAGTTATCGACACGTCATTTCATTTAACAGTTTATTTGTGTCTGATCAAATTTTAAAATGCACGTAGAATTAGTTTTTGTTTAAGTATTAAGTGTCTAGAAGTGTACCAAAATGGTGCTCATTTCTATTGTTTCAAATTATGGCCGTTACATCACATAACAGCGGTGACATATCGATATCGGAGAGCTCCGATCCTGTTGCAGCCCCTATAGCGGAACTAAGCGGATTTACAGATGTCGTGGCCCTTTTAGCATAACTGAGTCACTTCTCTGTTTTGATAAACCTCTTCACAGCGTGTATACTATTTTCTCTTTCAGAACTTTAAACGAATGAATGTCAGTAGTATGTTACTGCACATATCAACTTGAGAATAGAAAATGACATCTCAGATACAAGAAAAACCTAATTTCAGGCATGAACTCCGTACTTATATGATAAATGGTAGTATCTGATTGAAGTAAATTAAAAGCTTCAGTTAATCTACACAAGTATAAGGATTAACATCCAATTTTTCTCAACAATTACGAATTGAAATTTCAAGACGTAAAAGAATAAAGAAAAAGCAAAATTACTCTCCATTTAAGAGTAATATTGCAAGAACGAAGGAAAATATGCTAAACAGATACCAATCACCTTCTTACAAACTCACGTTAAACAAGAAAGGAAAGACTGATGAGAGAAAATATTGAACACATTCTGCCTTTGCTTCATTGAGAAATCATTTTTCTTCGTAGCAAAGCAGAGAAACGTACAATCAAAATAGAAAAAGGGAGTTCCGCGGCCCTAACACTCCTCAATCTATCAACTCATAGATGCATAACCAAAACTAAAAATCAGGGAAAGAGAGGGGAAATTCTTACAAGTTTTCTGTCAAGAAGAGAATCAGCCAAAATTATTTTGAAAAAATGAGGTTGAGAAGCCATTTTTTGCTCTGAATTCGTACATGCAAGTAAATTAAAAGCTTCACAAGCAAACTTCCTCCATATTTTGCTCTGAATTCGTACGTAATTTGCTTGCTTGACGTTTGAGCTTCAAGTTGACAGACCATACTATCAATTTTTATAAACTAGAAAACCTACACGCGCATAGTGCATTGCACTTTTTTCAAACACTGATCAACAACGTTAAAGATTTAATTAAAATGCTGAAGGATTAGAAAGAACAAAAAGTATGTTGAATTATTCAACCACTTACCAATTTTTCTTTTTTTTGCAGTAATTTATGAAATTTGCATGTTAAGTTTACGGTTCTTTAACAAATCATGTTTATCGAAAGGAAAGAGAATGAAGGGAGAGAAACTAAGAATATCACTTTTGCTGTAAAGTGGTTTTTATCAAATATTTTAGAAATATAGGAATAATAATTGATGTGAAGAAAATGTTAAAACTCCTGCAATTTAATTAGTGGAATAGAATAAGAAAAGAATAGTCTAGAATATATAGATATAATAGATGGATGAATAGTCAATTAAAATAACACCACATGTCATTAAGTAAGAGCAATTTATGTATGAAAATCATAAGGATAAACTAGTCTAAAAATATTACTCTCATTTTGACATTTTTATATACTAGTAGTTGCTGAGACGAGTCTTGCACGTGAATTTTATAAATATTATTATCTTATATAAATTTATTTTTTCTTAATATAAGTGTGGTAAATTTAAAAAATGTATATGAATTTTGTTTAATATGTAAATTAATACATTTTACTCAATTTAATTATAAATTATTTTTCTCTTTGATCAAATTTGTTTCGAAATTTTTTTCTTTCATTCACTATGTATCATTGTTATGTTGTGTGTTATATTGTTACACTTAATCATAATTTATATTGTAAAATGTAATGTAAAAAGATTAATTATCTAACTTGAAATGAAAGACAATGTCCATTAATTAATTAATTAAAAAATATAATTACTATGATGTCATTTATACTAAGTTCAGAAATAAAAATTTAATAATAATGTGAGGATAAAATTGCCCAAAAATATTATTTACACATAAAAGTGACAATAAATAAATATATAGTTAATTTGAGACTTATTGTCTGCTTACAATTATTTTTTTAAATTAAAAATGAGGAGAAGTTTCTAAAAATGATAATTTAAATAAAGTAGTAAAGAAAACTTTTCATATGAATAATTAGGATAATAAATACAAAATAGTTACATTTTTTTTATATGAATAATTTGGATAATAATTACATTATAATGATAATGTAGGAAATAATAAAAAATTAAAGATAATATTATCCAAAAATATTTCTCAAACTTTTATTTTTGATATATAATATAGATATAGATTAAATTCACGTGCTTTTACACGCAGTCATGTTTAATGGATGTGTTTCTATTACGTATAGAAAATTGAGAGGCATGAGTGTCGAGGCTAATTTGATTTAAAGATTAAATATAATGTTGTTTGTCGTTACCCTTTTTACTTGAAAGTTACGCAAAGAAGAGATGAAGTGGAAGGGATGTTGTCTTTTTCTCTTTTTTATACACTCTTTAATTTTATCAACATAATTTAATAATAGATTATAATTTTGAATATGGAAAATGTAATATTATATTTGAATTATCATAGAACGGATAACTAATTCAATTTTCCAGGTGAGAATATAGAACAAAAAAAGCTAACAAAATTGTAACATATATTCAATAATAATTACACCATATAGACGGGTTTGAAACCTGAGTTAAGAGATAACAGAGTTTTCAATTATTTAAGTAAATAACAGTTTTTTAGTCGGTACGTCAGTAATTTTCAGTGATGAATTTTGCTTGACATTTTTATCCCACTTGTAGATAATAGTATTTGATTTTGTGGGGCTACGATAATTAAATAGTTTGCATGATCTTTCATTTTAATTAGTATATTCTGGATTTCAGCTATTAATAGAATTAGTAAATTTTATTTTAATCTCAGATTTAATTAGATATTAATGTTTAAATTTTAAATCTCACTTCAATTACGAAAAATATAACCTATCGATAATCTATTCTGAAATTATAGTTTTGTTTAAAAAATATTCTCATTCATTCCGGAATTGATTATTGTGTTTATCAAACAACTGCAATTTTTCACCTTCATCCTTATTTTGAACTGAAAACATTCATCACTGATTGATTACGAATTGTTGAATTGTGTGAAGAAATTTTTGGATTTTTCAAGTCTGAAGAAATTCCCATGATTTTTCAAGTGTGTGAAAATTTGTTTTGTTTTTTTTCGAAGTAATGGAAGGTTAGTGTTTTAGTTTTTTTGTCACTCTTATGTTATTTAGAATATCGTTTGTTGTACATCTTTTACATTAATCATAGTTTTATTTTTTGTGGAGTTCATTATGTGTTTATTGCTTAAAGGTTCAATATACGTTTATCAAGTGATGTAACTTTATGATGAATCATATTTTTAGATATGTTTATTGCCTAATATGTGTTTGTAGAATCTTTGGGTTTTTCAAGTTTATGAAATCTACTATTTTTTATGATTCTTGAATTGAATCATATTATATTGTTATAGAGTAAATTATTATTTACATTAATATCAATAATTAATTTCTTGTATTAAAACCTGACATTTTCGATGATGCATGATTTTTTGAAATATATCTTCGTACTTCAGAGTAAATCATTATACATGCCAATGTTAATAGCATGTTTAATGTCAATAGCACGTTTATTCTATTACTCAATTAATGTCAATAATTTATTTACAATAAGATATATAATATACTGTCATATGTTGGATGTTCAATTGTCATGGACCTTTTTTCATAAAAATATTTTTAGGAATTGCAAAGATCCCTACTATTGTAATGTATGATGGAAGAAGAGATGAGTCAGAATCATACGTTGATTTTCATTCCAAATCTTTTTTGGTTGATGTCAATATGAAGTTTGTTGAGATGGTTGAAGGAATTAATATGGTTTTAGATTCTATTGATGGAAAAGATAAATTTGAAATTATTATCAAATTGTAATTTGACAATGCTTCATATACTACTGTTGAAATTAAAAATGACCAGGACGTTGAATTGTACGTTTCATTGATAAGGAATGAAAATGGGGTTAGCTTTCCACTTATTATTGACAGTAGTAAGTTCAATATTATCCAATGCAGTGAATTGTAAAATTATGTGTTTGATGAGGGTAGTCAATCAATATCAATGGATTGTGAAGATGCTCAAGATGATGACATTTTTATTGCTCTAGTTGATTTAGAAAATATCCCTAGCAATTTTGACATTAAAAAGAAGGTGTTTCACATGATTCCGTTGAAAGGGAGTTTTGAGTTTATGATTGAAAGATCTAATCGAGAAGAATGAATACCCGTTGCGTCAATGATCAATGCAAATGGTTTGTTCGGGCATCTATATACAAAGGCGGGGAGCTTTGGATGGTTCATGAATATATTAAGGAACACAGTTGTTCGTAAGATATAATTTAAAGTAATCATCGTCAAGTAACATCCGATATTGTTAGTCAATGTATCAAATGTGGATATATGAATGACGTAAGCGATCAGACATCACCCAAAGATATTATTGATCATATGTGTTTGAAGCATGAGGTTACTTTTAATTATTACAAAGCATGGAAAGCAAAGCAAAATGCATTGGATTTGCTTCGAGGGATGCCAAAAGAGTTGTATGCAAGATTACCATCATATTGTTATGGAATGAAAGAAAAAAATCCAGATATATCATTTTTCAATATTTCAATTATTGATCACGAAATCAATAAATCTATAATTCAAAATGATAAGAATGGCACATTCAAATACTTTTCATGACCTAAAAAATTCAATAAAAAAGTAACAGGTAAACCACGAGCATCTTTCAATACATTATTGAGGCTCTATGATATATTTGTTGTCATGACATTATATCGATGACTAACAAAATGAGATCGAGCCCATTTCTCATACCCAACACCATTAAGATACGGACTAATCGAATGATAAATAGATTCAAATGCACGCATATTGACTTCAAATTCTTCAACCGTATATGCTTTTGCACATCGGTAAAAAATGGGGTCAACAACTGAATTTTTATACTTAAACTTGACATTAAACGGAAGATATTGCATACACATGCCACGAACAGCGCTTGAAAACCATTTATAAATCAGATTTGGTATACTGTTGTGTCTATTAGATATAATTACTAAATTTTCCCCATCACCAATTACTTCCTTCAATTTTTCGCAGAACCATCCCCAGGATAAATCGTTTTCTGAATCTACAACAGCAAATGCCAAAGGAAAATTTTGATTATTGCCATCCAACAATGATGCTGTTAAAAGCGTACCGAGATATTTGTTCCTCAAGAAAGTTCCATCAACTAAAATCACTACTCTACAATGATGCCAGCCTCCAGCTTCTTGCCATTGAACAACCAAGAGTCCTTCCAAATATCAGTAGATAGATCATTCCCAATACACATGAAGCTCTTTTTCCCAAGCACTTCCTTACCACACCTAAGGCATCTCCAAGCCCGTGAACTGTATTTAGGTGCCTTAGCCAATGACTCAAAGTGACACGACTCTGAAGTTTCTCCCATTAAAGAGAGGACTGCTATGGGCGATTCTAAACCATTTCTCATGGCACGATCAAGTTCGCGTTGAAGACCTTGAGAAAGTTTCAACGTAAACGACACTCCCAATTAGTTTTTGAAAAAAATTAGATTTTTTGTTGTTTTTCAAAACATAACTTTTATTAATTTGAAAAACATGATGAAATTTATAAATCCTTTATTTAATTTTAAATCAATTTAAAATAATAACCATTATAAATTTCACATTGTGATTAAATTATATCCATTATAAATTATTCCATAATGATGCATGTACATGCTACATGACAATTTGATATTGGCATATCCCTAATTCTACAACTTAATTTATAAACTAATCTTCATGGTGTCTGTAATTTCTTCCTTCGTCTCCATATTGTCTCACCACTTTCTAACTCTTTATAAAATTCATTCCCATTTTAAAATTTGAATTTAAAACTTAAACTTAAAATTTTAAATTTCAAAATTTAATTTGAAAATTCAAAATTCAAAATTTTAAATTTTGAATAAAACCCTTTAATTAAGGGAAACTATTTTTCTAATAAAATAATCTCATTAATTCTCCGATTTTTCTTTTCTTTTGATAAAATAAAAAGATAACATTGATAATTATCTTCTAAATTTAAAATTTAAAAGATAATAAGATAAAATAGAGAATTATCTTTGAAATCAAAATTCAAAAGATATAAAAAAATACATAATTATTTTTGAATTTTAATTATCTTTTATTGATTTAAAATTAAAACTCAAAATTCAAAATTTTAAAAGATAAATAAATAGGATAAGGGTTATCGTGAAACATCACAGAGTTTCCTAAACTCTAATTGTCATCGCTTAGGATTTCACAAACCCTAGTCACCATGTAGGGCACGACAGCGGACAGTGACAGTGATGATGTCGGAACAACATCACCAACTGCCAGAATAGTAACTACGGCATGAACAGTGATTCCATGTGTGAATAGTAATTCTGGCGTGAACCGTCGACGGTTCGAGCGGTTTCCGACAACAATTTTACATCAAGTTTATAAAAATACAACTTTTGCAACAAAATAAATTACATAAAAGCATATGCCTCAAATTCGGCGTACATCACTTCTAAATTGAAATAAAATGACTAGAGTCAATAGTTAGGGATCCAATCACATAACACATTCAAAACAGTTTTGAATCTACCATATAAAATCATATGCCAATATCCACAAAATTCACGATACATTCATTTCACATATCTATGTGCATAATCAAGAACATTTAGCTTTGATACCAATTGCTGGGATTGGTGGGTTATAAAATTAATTAAAAACAAGTTTGAACCATGAACAGTTCGTGGGCGAAATATCAATTTATTTCCAATTAACTTATTTAATCAAATTAAATGACTTCAAAGTCAAGGAACGTGTGTTATGCATATATGATATTAAACGAGAAGATAAGGTTAGAAATAATTTTTCACCTATACTTTGTATTGGAGAAATTCTGAACCAGCAGAATTTCTTTAAGCATTCATCGCGTTCTTCAAGCTTCGAGATTCGAATCATGCCATTGAACTCCAAATAACGATTTATGAATTTCGTTCATCAACAACCACCCCTTAATTCCATAAATATATCTCAGGAGAATTTTATGTAAGAATTTGAGTGTGGGCTCTCAAACAGATTGAAGGAAAAAATTGAATATTTTCCTTCAATTCTCTCAAAATTGGCGGCAATCATTAGGGAGGGGAGAAAACTAATTTTCTTTCTATCTGATATGAGATCTGTATATCTATCTCTCTATCTACAATCAAATTACTATTTTAGATATTTATAAAATCTAATTTTTGATATTTACAAATATACCTATATATTTTAAATTTCTAAAAATTCACCCTCATATATTCAAATTGCTGAAAATCAGTATATCTCCACAGTCTTAGAGTTGTATCGAAATTTATCAATCCAATTGATAGATTTAATGGTCATTATCAATTAATTAATTATTTTTTATTAACTAATTATCCAATAATTAACTAATTCATTTCAATACAATTAACCACACTTAACCAATTAAGTGACATCACCCATCACATATAGGTGTAGGAAATATGTCTTGGCACCAAAACACATTTTGATCCAATTTATTTTATTTTTCTATTCAAGTTCTCATGAGCTATTTCTGAGACTGGATGAACCCACATGAACAAAGCTAAGGATTCAAATACCTCACGAATTTATCTTCATAAATTCATGACATCGTATGACTCCACTATAGGTTTGATGTCGAATCAACTCTCGATTCATGCGCGCTATTTTTCTATTCGTGTAAACAAATCCTTTTTATTTTCACGGTCCAAAAAATATTCTAACATAATACCCATCGCGAATATTAGTAACAAGATTGGAATGTAAAATTACCATTTACCCTTCTTCTTATTATTTCATTGACTCTTTTATTGAATATGAATAAGAAAAACATAATAGTGAATTGTCTCGTACAATTCACAAGTCTTAATCAATGACTTAATTCATTAAATACATGGCCAGATTAATTTAGTACACACCCATCAATAAAGCTTAAGGTGATATTGTTTCTTTCACAATCTAACAATGAATTTTCATATATGTAAATCACGTAAGTCCAACTTAATTGAATTACAATTCTAACAACCGATGTATTGCCCACCAATCTGAACTCACTCGTTTGACATATTAAAGATTTTAACTAACTAAGTCAAGTTATGTATTCATCTCAGGATTAAAGTAATTATAAAAATACCCTTAAGGTGTAACAATTAGATTTAAAGCTAGGTAAACGGTCTTTGGCTCTAAACTAATTTGTTACTGGTCTATTCAACATGTTCATACATATATAGATTAATCGTTTGAGTCTCCACTCTCATGCCCCATGACTGGAATCCATCGGTTCAACCTAACAGTCGTAATCAGATTTGATTGTCCAGTCGATCCTATGACTGTGAATATCGTTATGATCTTTCTTAGAAGAGTTCGTCAGTAGACGCCTCTATTTTCACTCTTCGTTCATTGATGAAAGTTCCAGGACTTTGTAATTTACAAGTACACTTTAATTTAAAATAAGACTTTCAATTTATTCATAAAAAATCAATAATACTAATGTCTGAGAAATAACTAAATACGAATAAATAGTTATTACACGCTACTTTATGGACATATTCCCAATAAAAATTTCATATTCATTAATGAGACTATGATCTTATATAAATACGAGAGGATTAAGATTATAGATAATAAATAAAATAGTCAACAACATATTAAAGTATGAAATCCTTAATGAATGGTTGCTAGTACGATTCACTAAACATTTTTTGAATGCATGTGATCTAGATCTAATCACCGATGTGGATAGATATCTTAATGAAGATAATTTATATAATCAGATTATACAGGAGTATACCGATGTTGATTAATATTTTTATTAACTTATTGTTTATCATAAAAATTTAATACACATCAAATCTGATGATCATATGTAGATCAGTCTCAATCTTGAGTAGTCATGAATTTTTATGTATGTCTACTAGATCTTGTGATTCACTCGTTAATGCTTATTTGTGAAATGAACTAGTAACTTTTGTTTTAGAAATTCAGTGATATGGATGACCGTGAACATGATCTTATAAGATTTAGAATCCAAGCTTTCCTAACGGATCATATCGGTTCCCTTAAGTGTTAATTCAGAAACTAAATGGTTATTGAGATCAAATTATATATTGACCATTCACTAGTGAATTAATTATACTTAAGGATCAAGAGATAATTAGAAGGGTAAAATGATAATTTTGACCAACTCTACAAACCAATAATAGGAGGACAGAACTATATGAAGTGATTATATCAATGTACTACATGAGAATACTCTATAAATATATTATGTAATTACTAAGAGTGCAATTCTATATTTATAGTAGAGTAATAATGAAATTAATAAATAATATTATTTAATTAAAGAATTTAGTTAATAATATAATTTGTTGGAGCTTAGAATTATGGGTCCATAGTCCCCGAGACACCTCTGTACTACGCAGTTTAGGGTGTGAATATTTCAGGACATGAGAAAAGTACTAACTTGCGATAGGAATTAAATTTTTGGGGCAAAATATATAATTATGAGAAAATTATATGTAATTAATTAATTAAGAATTAATTAATTAAATTATTTATTGTAATTTTTGACAATTACAATTAAATAATTATATCGATTAATTTTTTTGCTAATCGATAAGTGAGACAACATATATTGATTTATGAAATTAAATCATGTTAAATTATTATGAGATAATAATTCAAATTTGAATCAACTAAATCTGTTATTTGTGAACTAATAGATAAGTTAGTTAATAAGGGTGATCGGATAAGTTAATTTGAATAAACTGATATATAAATATTTATCTAATTAAAATAAATAATAAATTTAAAAAATCAGTAATTGACATGAATTATTGTAGTGCCTCACGACACCACTATAGTACCTTGAGGCACTACAGTGTGTCATGCGCCACTGTAGTGCCGTGTGGCACTACAATAATTCATGTCAATTATTAATTTTTCAATCAGAGATTGACATAATTATTGTAGTGCCCTCGGCACTATAGTGGCACATGACACACTGTAGTGCCTCAAGGTACTATAGTGGTGTCGTGAGGCACTACATCTCTGCACGGCACACTACAGTGCCGTGTGACACTGTAGTGTTGCACTAATTATAGTGGGCCCCATTACAATGGTGGATTTATAAATATTTTTTTATTTTATGTACACCCTAACACTTGATGGCCTTGACCTAGAATATATATAGATATTATTCTATTGACATGAAAAAATGTGTGATTAAGTGATTGAAGCATTCACTGTGATTAAAAGTTAATAAAAGACTCTGCGAATACTCCAATTCTTTTTCTGATTTTGTCTCACAAAAGTTCTTCTCCAAATCTCAAGATCTCATGGGTTGAGTACATCTATAGACAAGAAGTGTATTTGATATATTCTGTGTGTCGTGCCCAAGTACGTCCTACTGTGTTTGAGGATTGGCTTGGAAGATCTTGGTGTGGATCTCGCAGTCCGTTGTTCGGGGTACCTCCACTTCGGTGTTGGCAAGGTCACTTGATAGACTACAAGATGTATAATTCATATCTTTGTATGTCTTAGATTTAATATATAGATATCTTTGTTAAAGGTTTTTTTAGAAACCGTGGCGATGCGATTGTTTTTCTGATCGATAATTTTTTTAATCCAAAACACCTCTATTGCCCACACCATGATTCCAACAATTGGTATCAGAGCGGTCTTTATATATGTATACATTAAATGTTGTGTGATTTTTCTTACATTATTCTATATATGTATACATATATATATTTTGATATACATGGATGAATGCATGGTTATATTTTTTTAATGTATGATTAATGATGAATCATTAATTGTAAGGTGACTTTTAGGTTTAGGCTTTGTTCTTAGATTTCTTTAGATCTTGTGTAAGCCGTTTGGGGCATAGAAATTTTTGTAATTTTTTTCAATATTATGTTGCAAAATTCTTATCGCGCGAGAAAATGAAGAATGCACGAGACGAACGAGGAGAAGAAAAGGAAAAAAGAACTTCGTCAAGGAACCGACAAAGTGGTTGCCTGCACTGGCATCGCTGACTTTCCAGCAGCATAATTGCCACCGGAAAAATTGGTGGCTGCGGCTCCGGTAGTGGATGGGCAGCTGGCGATTGCGGTGGGAGTGTCCCACTACCACCGCTAGCGATAATCATTATGATTCCAAGGGTATGTTTCACAGATTCCCTGATACCGTGTTGCCCTATCCTTGTAATGTTTCGCGATAATCTTATTCCTATCTTTTATATTCTAAACCAAGTCATGGAATCTGAAATAATGGGTTACAATCACAAAGTCATAATTAAGTTTTGAGTGGATAATTGTGACTTGACCAAATAACGGTACCTTATTATTAAAAGAAAAAATATGAGATATTTTGAGTTTTAATTAAAAAGGATGAGAATGTATCATAGATAATTTAAAGTTAATACGACTGACCCTACAGATGAAAATTCAAATAGCGAACGATTACAACGCAAATGACAAACGATTACAAAGAAATGAACGATGAACGATTACAACAGAAATAACAATAATGAAAAATGAAACCAGGTCGATGATTGCACAAATGCAATGCCCTAAAGATATATTCGCCCTCCTCCACCTGATGCTTAGAGACTACGATGAATGTCTCTGCAGGATTCAACGATCTTAGACGGAGAACAACAACCCAGTTTTGTATTTTATATCTCTTAATTATGAATGAAAATGAAAAATTGTGTATGTAGTAGGTGAAAGCAGTAGCAAAATGTTGGGATTTTTCTCTGTGCAACACACTGTAAAAAATGGCTTGGAGACCAAGCAATGTAGTTGAACCAAAACGTTTAGATAAGTTGTTGCACGATTTTTGGATAGTTGAACATATGGAGATAATCGGTTTATCTTATGCACATAAAACACAACAACAATTGTGTTTGACAGATTCAAAGCCTGAAATTAGTTAAGAGAAAACTTCTGTAAAAAAATAATCTTTCATCTGGACAGGATCGAACCGAGACAGGCTGGCCGGTCAGACGGTGGTGCGCGGGGAGGACCATATGTCGTCTAAGTCCTCCCTTCCTCATAAAATGTGGGATGTGTTGGGCGTAGTTCCCTTAAAGGTTTGTTTGTAAAACAGGCTGGTGATTTTTGTTTTGGAGATTCAATGATATGGATGACTGAGAACATGATCTTACAAAATTTGAAATCTAAGCTTTCCTAATGGATCGTATATCGGTTCATTTAAGTGTTATTTCTGAAACGGAATGGTTATTGAGCTCAAATTTATAATACGATTATAAATTAGCCATTCACTAATGAATAAATGATGCTTAAGGATCCACATGTAATTAGAAGGGTAAAATGATAATTTTGACCAGCTCTAATTTACGAACCAATAATTAGAGGACAAAACTACATGAAATGATTATATTAATAGACTATATGAGAATGCTCTGTAATATTTAAGAGTGTAATTACATATTTACAGTAGAGTAATAATGAAATTAATAAATACCATTATTTAATTAAAAAGTTTAATTAGTAATCTGGTTTATTGAAGCTTAAATTATGGATCTATGGTCCCCAAGTCATTTCTGTACTACACATTCTAGGGTATGATTATTTAAGGACATGAGAAAATGACTAACTTGCAATAGGAATTAAATTTCTAGGGTAAATATATACTTATGAGATAATTATATATAATTAATTAATTAAATTATTTAATGTAATTTTCAGAAAATACAATTAAATAGTTTTATTGATTAATTTTGAGTTGATCAATAAGTGAGACAAAATATTTAATTTATGATATTTAATAATATTAAATCATTATGAGATAATGATTTGATTTTATTTATGTAATCTGTTAATTAACAGATAAGATAATTGATTGAGAGATCAGATAAGTTAATTTTGAATTAATAGATATCTTAAAATTTATCTGATTAAAATAAATAATAAATTTGCAGAAATTACTACATTGCATATTGGACTGCCACATGCTAATCACTGATTTTGAATCAGAGATTAACATGGATTACTGTAGTGCCACGCGACACTATAGTAGGACGTGGCACACTGTAGTTCCGTGTGACACTGCATTGTTGTATAATTACAGTAGGTCTCACTTCAACGACACAAGTGTATTTAATTTATTAATTTATTTCTAAAAAATCTGATATATCATTATCTAAAAAATATATTGATATTATTCTATTAGTTTCAGTGTGCTAACAACACAATTACAATCAGGGGTGAAACTCTCTCAGATTAAAAGTTAATAAAAAACTTTGTGAAAAACTTCTAATTGTTTTGTCATCAAAGTTTTGTCTCACAAATTAATCATTCTTGAAAATCTGTAGATCTCATGTGCTAAGTACATCTAAAGACAAAAAAATGTTCTTGATATATGTTACGTGTCCACACACATCTTAGTGTGTTTGAGGATTGGGTAACAAAATCAACGTCTGCAACGCCG
Organism: Datisca glomerata; assembly: GCA_003255025.1. Lineage (NCBI taxonomy): Eukaryota > Viridiplantae > Streptophyta > Magnoliopsida > Cucurbitales > Datiscaceae > Datisca > Datisca glomerata. The sequence goes on from QANY01012084.1 coordinate 469,129, forward strand.
CTGGCAGTGGCACTGGCGGTGGATGGGGGCGCGGTGGAAGAGTCATATCGTCAGAGGCAATTGTTGTTACTGCAAGGAAAGTTTCGTTGAAACCCAAATCCTATCCTTATCTTTTGAATTTTGATTAAATGTTAAATTTTGTATTTTGAAATTTGAAATTTGATTTTTAAAAGGATAATTATCGATTTTAATTGTTTTTAAAAATTGAAATTAATTAATTGATTGAGTTTGACCCAAGTTTGATGTGTCGTCAAATTATTTTTTGACAATCAAATTCAGCTAATTTTAAAATGAAAATTAATGGAATTATTTAACTAGGAAAAATAGTTTATTCTAATTATAAAGGTTTTGATCAAAGATTGAAGATTACGAAGATGGACCTCTGGTGGAGAATGAGTTATTTGAAAAATATGTATTCTTGAAATCTTCTTTGTAATTATTTATATTTTTTAAAATGTTATAATTTAGAAATACACAATAGTCACTCGGTTCATCATTTATTTATTTAATTGTTAAATAAACATTTGTTGATTTGATTGATAATATGACCATGCATTAATCAATCATATGTCAAAACTGTGAGATACAGAGAGAGCCTTGAGATGGCTTTGTTTTCATCCTCATAAGGAAGATTTCGAACTGTATGAATATCAAGGTTGAACTTTATAAGAGGATAGGAGTAAGTGATGTAGTTTAGACTAGACCAACCCTAAGGAGGCATAATCTAATCAAGTAATGAAATCTGAAATAATGAGTTACACTCACAAAGTCACAATTAAGCTTTGAGTGGATAATTATGACTTTACCAAATTAGTGATACCTTTATGTTAAAAGAGAAAACATGATATATTTTGAGTTTTAATAATAAGGATGAGAATGCCTCATAGACAGTTTAAAATTAATCTGATCGACCCTAAGGCGGCACATTAATTATTATGTTGTCTTATCACGGATTAGTAAATGTTAAATTTTTGTGTTCAATCTGTTGTATTCATGCATCACATTTACTTTTCGAATTCTTGATATTAATTTCAATTATATTGAATTATGTATGTTTTATTTTTCAGTTATTATTATGTCTACCATGAGCAATCCTATTACTGTTTTACTTGTACTTGAAAAATTAAATGATAATAATTTCATAAGATGGAAGTCAAATTTTTCATTTATTAGTAGTGGGTCTCACTCCAATTGCACATTTATATTTAATTTATCATTTTATTCCTGAAAATTTTGATATGCCTTTATATAGAAAATACATTGATATTATTCTAGTGACTTTCGTATGCTAACAACACATTGCCATCATGAGTAAAACTCTCTGAGATTAAAAGTTAATAAAAAAGCTCTGTGAAAAACTTCTAATTAGCTTTTGATCAGAGTTTTGTCTTCCAAATTAATCATTCTCGAAAATCTCTTGGTCACATGTGCTAAGTACATCTAGAGACAGAAAAGTATTTTTGATATATTCTACGCGCCCACACACGTCCTAGTGTGTTTCAGGATTGACTTGAAAGATCTTGGTGTAGATTTCGCAGTCTGTTGTTCGTGGGATTACAAGTTCGTTGTTTGCAAGGGCCCTTGGTAGACTACAAGAAATATAATTCATATATTTGTATGTTTTATGTTTAATGTCTAGATATATAATGGATCGGATCTGAAAAGGTATTTTTCAATTAAAAAGTTTTCATCTTTGAAATCTATAATGATGCGATCGTTTATCATTTTATAAATTTTTTTTAAAACACCACCACATCTCTTGCCGTGCGCCATTGAGATTTTGAAAGGATACCTATTCAAACGATCCTCAAAGCAAGTGTGTTGGGTTTATAAACCTACACTTTACCTTTGAGTTTTAGATGTAAGACTGAGTCCCACACTTCTCACACACCAAACACTTTCATTCACTCACATACAACATTTCTCTTTGACTTTTCCACCATCTTTTCCAACATTTGTTTATGGGTTCATGCCTGTAAAAGGGATTCTTTATGTATTTGTTTTGTTCTGTATCTGGGTATCGTTTTTGGTTTTGTAACTTTGCTTTGTTTATGTATTGTTGTTGGGTTCTGTATCTAGGATTTGTTTTGTTCTGTATGCATTTGTTTATGCATCTTTTCTTCCACTATTCCCTTCTTGGTTGATCTACATCTCCGAGTGAGTTTTAGAATGGTCTTCATTTATTTATGTTTCCCTATCCAAAAAAGTACAGCTCCTGAGGTCATTTCTTGAGTGAAGAGAAAGCTTAAAATGTAGTGTGCATTGAAAGGCACTGATATCATGTTTGATGCAGATGTTGCTTGCACTCAATTTAGTAGTTGCTATCACTACTAAAATTATTTAAAACCTATATTTTAAGCCATTTGTCTAGAACCTATAACTTTCGGAAATTAGCAGAAAATGACAGATTATAAGGGTGCAATTGAGTAAATGGTTGCTCAAATTCTTTTTTACAACTGAACTTTTAGAATTTACAAATGGAACCAGATGGCTCAAATTCTATTTTTTGCATTTTTGCTCATTTTTAATATTTTGACCATCTACTTAACCCCGGCTTCAAAACTGATTCATGTAATTCTCCCTTTAACTTTTCCATCAAGGCCCAAAAAGTCGTCTTAGAGCTTCCATGTTGTGTATCCCATTAGCTGTATTTACTTTTGTCTTCCCCTTCCCTGTCATTCCGACGGTCTCAGATTATAGCCTAAATCGTTGTTCTCCATCGCAGTTGTAAGGAAGAAGTCGTGCACGGTGAGCTTGAAGACACCGGCATAGACAGCTCTGAAATGGTCTTAGATTATAGCCTAAATCATTGTTTTTCATCGTAGTTGTAAGGAAGAAATCATGCATGGTGAGCTTGAAGACATTGATTTGAAAAGCTCTGAAATGACGGCGTTGTGAGTATTATAACTGAAAAATAACGATGTTAAATGGAGATTTTAAATAGTTTAGTTTGAGAATTGTAACTTTTTACCGTTTAAAGTACAAATGATATTGAAGGCTAAAACGATTTATTAAATTCACCTAAAAAAAAGATATTTGTTAATTTGTGAAACTTTGGATGAATCATTGCTCAAAGTAGAACATTGACAGAAAAAAAAACAGTATTGCTTTAAAAGTAAAACATAACTAGGATGACAATAACTTATCTAGGATGAAAACTTCAAACGCGATCAAATCCAATCATATACACACTTCTTTTCTTTTCTTTTCCTCTTCCCCTTTGTTTTCTGCATTTGTACATCACATATATCTTTTTAGATCTATTCACAAGCTATTATATTTATATCTCATACACCATGAGAAGCCAGCAACAACTTGCACCAGAGAAACATGTAATCTTTTGCACAACCCAATAAACAATGTAAGGAAACAAACTAATGCAGCTATTATACAGAACATAACCCCCTTTGCCTCATTGTGTTGTAAGCTTGAGTGAGAACTTCGTTCCCTCCCATTTAAGTTGGTTGGGTGAGAATTTCCATACATCAAAACTAATTTCCATAGCACCAACAGCAAGCATATAGAACTAATGCAACCAACGTATCGTTTTTCATTGCAAAATGAGCCTAAAAACCTCCCTCTTCAGTCAACAAATAGATTTTCAGTCCAAAACTCTCAAATTTAGTTAAGTACCAAATATATTACTCAGTGCGCAAATTTTACATCCATTAGTGATTAATTTTGAAAGCACATCTACATCTAACAACAGCTTTCAATTAAAAAATAAAAACAGATCGTCGAGTGCAGAAGGACGGGTACCCAAAGTTGACGAAATGGATCTCAAGCTGACTTAACTTCAGCTGACTGTGTACTCTCTATTGATTTTGACAAGTTTGGCGTGCTTTCTGTCAATTTCGTCAGGTTTGCAATGTATTTCCAACAGCGCTTGTGAACTCCACTCATTTTCTTTGGAGCATCTGCAATTGGTAAGCCTGCAACAAATTTTTTCACATCAGCTCAGCCTTCACATAAGAAAGTAACTTAAATCAAGAAACCCAACTGACACTACTTTGTTACTTCACCAAAATCAGAATGCAAAAAGAGATACATTCTTCAGAATAAGCCATTGAAATTTATTTTCCAGATACAGAAATCATCATATTCAACAACAGACATATGTTAGCTTTTACGCAGTGCCCGGTTTTTGTAAAATGACAATACTACAAGACACTTGTAATAGTGCCTTACATGCTGAGAAAAATTATATATTTCGTTCTCAACCAAATTACTCTAATATTTAAACAATAGAAAGTTTCATCTGCATGATCGACGGTGCGTAATTGAGTAGATAAAGCAACATCTCTCTGTGCTTCCATCATATAAGAACTAATTCCCAACTTCTTTTACCACCGCCTTGCATCTGCATCTGAGAGCATCCTAAAATGTTCAGGGGTGGTACCGCCTCCAAAGTTCTCCTCCTAACATAACCGATAAAAAAAATTCTCTTCCTCATATCATGTTTTGCTGAGATCATAAATATGCAATATTAATACTAAAAGAGTTAATTACTGAATTAATCTGAAATGAATTTACGCAAATCTTAACTGTGTGCAAACAACGAAGTCCTAGTGCAATGAGATATTCAAATTAAAACCACTGAACATAACTTCAGTTGTTCAGCACTACATAAAAATATATCAATCAAATATGTAACATTGGAAAATAAATACGGAAGAACTGACCATCCTTATGAGCTATCCCCCATGCCTTGCCATGCCTACCATCCTGCAACCAAATCCGACAACATAAACCTTAAAACCTAGAATCGTGGAGGAAGAAAAAAATATGAAGGCAAGTAACTCTCTTATTTCTTTAGGAAGTTGTATGACAATAAAGCTATTTAAGTCTAAAAATGCTAGATTTTCCTACCATAAGGCCCAGTAAATATATACAATGGTCACCATTTACTGAAATCTCAATAGAGTGAACTGATTGATCTTATTTTGAGTTAAGATCAAATGCTGGGAAAGAAAAGCTAAAAGTAGTCGCGGAATTTCAAATTAGTATGCAATTTCCAGTTTTTCTCATGTACAAATTGAGCACCATCTCAAACAGCAGAATACCAAATTAGAAAAGAAAAAGGAACGAGAATCAACAAGCCAGTCATAGAAAGACCTTATAGAGATTGATTTTGGTGACTTCGTAGGAGATATCTGTCCAGTGAGTCTTGGCCATGTGATACCCGATTCCCCAGTTAGGTAAAAACTGAGCCACCTCGAACAGGTTCCTCTTCTTCCTTCGCTTGGGTTTCTTTGAATCCGAAGAAGCTGAAGGTGAATCAGTACTGAAATTTCTGATCAAGCTGAGTGAACATCTCATAAGGCCTAGGTTTTGATCCCGCAGCGCTCTGTTTGCCAGCGACATCGCCATTTTTCTGAAGCTAGTGTCAAAACGGCTCACATCTTCTTCTAGTTGGTGCTTTCGAAAGAGAGTACATGCAATTAGTGACATTTCGCAAATACCCTCTATATTTCACATATTTCACAATTTATCCTTTAAATACCTGGTTAATGCCGGTTCAATTCGACCAGTAGTTAAAAATCGAACCTAGCTGACTTGACATAGAAACTGAATTGAACCGTGAATAGAACCGGGAACTTGGCGACCAAAAGAGAAAAAGAAAATTGATAAATCAACAAAAGAGAATAACACAAGATCTTTCGTTCTGTAAAAATCAATCTTATAATCAGGTATGTGCAGAATTTTTAAGAATCGACCGAATCAAATCGAATTGAATTGAATCGGTTCGGTCAATACTTTTCTCACAGTAACTGTAATCAGTTTAGTTAATTTAAATAACTGAACTTTCATATCAATTATATTTTTATAATAAACTTATAATCCATTTGAACTGATTAAAATCCTTTTTTTGATAAATTTTTAATTAAATATAAATAATTAAAAACTTAATAAATTTGACTTAGATTAAACATAAATTATTAAAAAGATATATATTAATTGTGTTAAGTGTTAGATGTTTTCAATTTAATCATTTTTTGCTACTTTTTTGAAAGTTTTATAATTGTAGTCGAACTAAACCGATTTTTTCGATTTCATTTGAGTATGTTCTTTTGGTTACACAACTTTGATTCGATTTGGTATTTTCAGTAATCAATGAATTCGATTTAATTACAAAATACAAAATCCCTTATGAACCGATCGAACTGAATGGTGGACATCCCTACTTATAATCTACAATTTACAATCCTTAAATCAGTAAGAAAAAAACAATTAACTCTGTAGTTGCAATCCTAATCAGAAGAACCTACCTTAAAAATTTAAATCTTTAGTCTTTGAGACTAACACTAAGAGAGGAAGATAGCTAGAGAGATGGAGACGGCAGATATCTCTGAGAGAAACGGAGAGAACTCGAGATAGACGGAGATGACAGACGAGTCAAACGAAAGAGATGAGAGGAGATCCCGTTACTCGCGAACGGTGCTCGTCGATGCTCAAAGTCGCTGCTCACAATGGTGTGCAGTCGTCTCTCGGGTTGGAGGGGGAAGACAACTAAAATGAAGGGTTTTTTACAATAGTAGGCCCCTACACTAACCATTTTGCATAAATTGACCCTAACAATAGTAGGCCCCTACACATACCAAAAAACCCTTTCATGAATTCCAAACGACGACTTGAAAAAAATAAGATGATTAAACGAAACCACACTCCTTCGTCTTACTGTGACTCTCTCTCTCTCTCTCTCGAAGTCGTAGCATCTCTATCTGTAAATCCTTGAGTCTTCGTCTCCCACAGTACGGAAAAACAACAAGGTAAGTTTTCGAGTTCCTGAGTTTTTGTTCTAGATTTTGAGGTGTTTTTTCTCGGTTTCTAAGGTGTTTGTTTTGGGTTTCTGAGGGGTTTTTTCTGAATTTTCGCGTTTCTATTTTTTGTGGATGTCTGAATCACGACAATGTTGATTTTTTTTAGTTTCTAATATTTTTTGTCTAGGTTTCTGAGTGTTTTTTTCTACTGGGTTTCTGAGTTTTATTTTTGGGTTTCTGGGGTGTCGGTCTTGGTGGGTGTCTGTTTTCTAGGTTACACTAGGGTCGTGTATCCCTCGTGTAGTCTACATGAAACTACACGTGGGTCATGTAATCCTCATGTAGGCTACACGAGGACTACATGGGGGTTGAACAAGCCTCGTGTAGGCTATATGAGGGCTACACGATGGTCGTGTAAGCCTTATGTAAGCTACATGGGGAATATACCGGGATCGTGTACCCCTCATGTAGTCTACACGAGTATCATGTACACCTCGTGTACTCTACAAGATGACTACACGAGATTCATGTACACCTCGTGTAGTCTACACGATGATACACAAGCATTGTGTACACCTTGTGTAGTCTACACGATGACTACACGAGCATCGTGTACATCTCGTGTAGTCTACATGATGACTATACGAGCATCATGTACACCTAGTGTATTCTACACGATGACTACACGACATCGTGTACACCTCGTGTAATCTATACAATGACTACACGAGCATCATGTACATTTCCTGATCTTATGTTTTCCTTGAATATTCTACACGTTATGACTTCATCAAAGATGCAACTAAAATACGTGCATGATGTTAACATAATTCTAAAAGCAAAGGTCAATGCAAAGTGAAATACCCACTGCATAGAGGTTATCAAGACCAAGCTGACAGCTTCTCAACTCTCACTATTTAGGGAGACATGCTTTGGCCATCTCCTTGATCTCCCAACCCTAAAATTTTCAGCAATTGTCTGCCACCAATTGCTGGCCAGGGAGGCTGAATATGTTAACGACACTCCATCTGAGGAGGAAATCTGGTTTCTTGTCAATGAGGAACCACTGTGCTTCTCTAAGAATGAGTTCTCATTGATGGCCAGACTAAAGTTTGGTAAATCCCGGGATGAGAAGAAGACTCGTGGACCCAACAGGCTCTCTGATATGTACTTTCCCAAATCTCAATCAGTAACCATGGATGAGTTGGAGGAGAAGTTTAAAAACTCTGAATATAAGTCAGATTCTTATGGGGTCAAGATGACTCTGATTTATTTGCTAGAGCACTTTGTGTTGGAGAAGGAGAACCGTACCCTAATTGAGAAGAGATGGGTTGTTTTGGTTGCTGATCTTGAAGTGTTCAACCAATATCCGTGGGGAGAACTCTCGTTCTCCAAAACAATGAAATTATTATTAGCTGTGAAGAATACAAAGGCTGTTTTTGGTGATCTTAAAGATCAAGAAAATAAACAAAAATAAAACAAAGAAATCTCCAGTTTTTGTTCATGGGTATTCACTCAAGTGATGTCAATTTACCTTCCATGTATAATTTATTTAATTTTATGTAGTGATGTATTGAATTATTTACGTGTTGAATATTGAATTATTCTCTTTTGTTTAAATAGGCATGGGTATTTGAAACTATTCACTTGGTGGGTAATGTGTATGGTAACCAGGTTTTAACCAAGGTGCCAAGGATTCTCAAGTGATGTCCGACCATGATAGTACTGGTTGAGAATATTCAAAAAAAATTGAAGGAGAATGTATGTTGGTGAATTATGTTGACAAGTTAATTTATATTACTTTGACATATACTGATTTATATTTCTTGCATTTTTAGTTGACAGTTCTTTCCTTGGTCCATACTGAGGAGGAAGAAGAAAAAAACTTATGGAGATCAGTAGTTGGAGAGAAGGTATGTTCAAAATCATTTTATACCCTTCTTCTTATTGAACACGGATCTCGTGTAGTCATCGTGTAGTCTACACGATGTTACACAGACCTCGTGTAGTCATCATGTAGTCTACATGATGGTTACACTGATCTTGTGTAGTCTACACTAATCTCATGTAGTCTACACGATGACTGCGCGAGGTCCGTATAACCATCATGTAGTCTACACGATGACTGCACGAGGTCCGTCTAACAATCGTGTAGTCTACACAATGACTGGACGAGGTCCGTGTAACCATCGTGTAGTCTACACGATGACTGCACGAGGTCCGTGTAACCATCGTGTAGCCACATTTTTCTGTTTTGTCTGCTTAATATTACATGTTTTTTTAGTCGACGCCTCATCCATCACCATTTCCAGTAGAACATGAGGCTAATGAGGAGGAAAATGTCATTTAAAAGGAAGAGGAGAAGAAGAAGTGGTCCGAAGAGGCCATTGAAAAAACAGAGGAGAAGAAGGTTGTCTCTAAGAAGTTCGATCGTGGGGTATTTACCCTTAAGTTTGTCGAATCCCTCGCTTATGGGAAGAACCTCTAAGAAATAACCCAATAAAAATGTCAAAATATCGAAGACGAATTGCAATTGAGTTATTTTCACGTGGTATTGTTGTACCAAAATTATACGGATATATTTTATGAATTTTTATTTTATTAAATTGTGAATTATGGATTATAGAAATATACTTGTGTTTGTTATTTAATAATGTCATCGAGTTTAATTAACATGCCTAAATCCTACATGATGCCCGTGAAGTCATCGTGTAGTTTACATGATGCCCGTGAAGTTCTCATGTAGTCTACACGATGCCCGTGAAGTTCTAGTATAGTCTATATACACGATGCCCATGAAGTCATCGTGTAGTTCTAGTGTAGTCTACATACACGATGCATGTGAAGTCATCATGTAGTTCTAGTGTAGTCTACATACAAGATGCCCGTGAAGTTCTAGTGTAGTCTACACGATGCCCATGAAGTTCTCATGTAGTCTACATGAATCCTACACGAATCCCGTAAAGTTCTCGTGTAGTCTACACGATGTCCATGAAGTTATCGTGTAGCCTAGATGATTCCTACACAAATCTCGTGAAGTTCTCATGTAGGATTCATGCAGGTTAATTAAACTTTATGACATTATTAAATAACAAACACGAGTATATTTCTATATTAATATTTAATTTAAGTCTACAAAGGTTATTATTTATGTTTAAGTCGCTTGGTCATCCCGTTGAGATAAATGAATTGGATTTCTGCACGTTTGTCGGTTGTGGCCAATTTTCCTATAACATTTTCACTTCCTTCTCACTACTTCCTCACCTCTAGATGGAATTCTCTATGTCCTATGTGCGCCACTTTGCCACCTCGTTCTAGGTGGCAGTACCACTTTTTCATGAGCCTCCTCACTGATAACTCAATCTGCTTGATCCCCGAGAGGATGTATTGTTTCCGCATACGCAATAATTAGAGCCTCATTTTTGTAGAATCTTGAACAGATACTATATGCGAAAATATTACGCTGCCGACATGCAGCCAACACATGCTTGCATGAAATTTGATCAAGATCAAATTCTCTGCACGTACAAGTCTTAAGATGCAAGTTTACCATTATTTCCCTACCCCCACCCGTAACACGAAACTCATGGATTTCAGAAGGAAACAATGATAGTGTACGTGATGCAAGATGCTTCTTATTAAGCTTAGTCTGAACCCAATCTGTCATTTGTGAGGTGATTTGACAGGCAGTCGTCCGTCGTTCATAGAACCACCATTGTAACATGTCACAGATATGTTCTTTAAAGCATGTAATGGGAAGCTTTCTAGCATCCTTCAAAACCTCATTCAAACATTTTACGATGTTTGTAGTCATTATATTGTATCGCCTTCCATCAAAACGGGAACGTGCCCACCTCTCAACTCCCCTCACCGACACGTATTGTGAAATATCTGAAAATGCATCTGTCAAATGAATCATCATCTGATCAAACTCTGCTTGACGGTATACCTTTGTTGCTTCAAAAAATAATGCGACTGCATCTTCCTTTTTATAAATTGATTTGATATTTTGGTGCTATGGAAGATGCAAGCTCCATGAAGCGCATTAGGAAAGAAAAAATGTACTGAATTTAGTATACTTGTATGCATGTTGGATATAAATACCAAGTCTTCCAGATCACCGATTACATCGTGATGTTTATAAAAGAATCATTCTCATGAATCGTTATTTTCTGAATTTGCAATTCCAAATGCAATGGGATATACTTGGTTGTTCTCATCCTTTGTTGTTACAAAAAATAATACTCCATTGTATTTGGCTTTTAAGGTGGTTGCGTCAAAAGTAATGGCATACTGTATACAGCTAAAAAATCCACAAATAGAGGGTCCAAGAGCCATGAAAAAAATATTTAAAGTGATCCTGCTTATCGGTCTCTATGTGTGTTGTTGTCCCTGAAAAATATTTAAGATTGTTGTATTAAAATTGGCAGAGTACATAGTGGACGGGATACGTACACGATGTCCATGTAACCATCGTGTATAAGCATGGTGTAGACTACACGAGGTCCGTGTAACCATGGTGTAGACTACACCATGTAACCATCGTGTAGTAATGTAGACATTATGATGGTAAAATAAAAAATAAGTACCTAGATTTTTTATTCTAACATGTGACAATATACTGAGAGCATCTTATAGTTGTCTTCAGGAGACCCTTGAACTGATTCCAATGCATGTTTTCTATCCCCCCATGCCTTATGATAACCTATGTTGACACCGAAATCAAACCGAACATCTTCAATTATGTCTTTTGGCATATATGTACGTCTAACACCCGTGTATTTGAGCCGATCAATGAATATGTGGTATGATGGTATTCATGTCTCAAAACTTCAAATGTGCATGCATGTGTATTGCTGAACTTTGTAACTTTGAAGTATGGACAATTTTTCAATTTCTTGGCCCGTAACCTCCATTGGCATGTTTTCTCAACACATACAAATACCAATATTGCCTGGCTTGACTTGAAGATCCGTAACTCAAAATTTCTTCGGATGGCCATCATACGAGCAACCTTAAGTAACTCGGCTTTATCACTGTACAAATCATCCATATTTATTGTGTTTGTTACAAGCTGATTCAAATAAGCCTGTTACTCACTGTACCTAGGACGTTGTTCATTTAAATCATGTTGTGATGGCAATGGACAAGTGGTTTCGGGTTCACCACAAGTATTCAAGTCTGGTATTGTTGTATGGTTGTCTCCACTGGTGGTTTCATCATGGTCGTCTCCACGGCCTTGTTGTACCTTACTCTCGTCTTCAATGGGGTTTGCTCTTTTTTTGGGAGAGTAAGCCAATATGATCTTAATGAGGTGCGGGGCTTTACATCTTCCATTCATTGGGCTTCCCTCTTCGGGAGCCTGCATCCTGGCGTTTTTGTGCAATAAACCCCTCTGGTCGAAGACTAGTGGTAGGTGGTCCAGCGGAGCTTTCAGAGAACCCTCATCCTCATCCTCGAAAACATTATAATCGTCATGACAAAAAAAATCATCATCATAATAGCTCCTTTCAAAATAATCAAAACTCTCAAAGCGAGGAATGCTTTCATGTAGAGGTTGTCGTGACATTTGTGTTTCAGGAACCAAACTTTGATGAAACCCTGTAGTTTCGTGAACCCGAGGTTATTGTGACATTGTGGTTTGAGGAACCGATCTTTGAGATGGACAAAATTTAGGCTTGGTACTTACAAATAGTGGGCTTCTAAGTGATTCTGATCCATTCTCCTTAGCAAAGAACTGTAAATCTATATCATTTAAAATTTCAGTAGGAGGGTAAGGGACACAACTTCTATAAAAAATTTTGATGGACCCATCATAGTTTGAGGAGTTCTTCATGCAATATACCCAATAGCTCATGGTAAGTGTAGTTAGTATATATCTCTAATAATTTGGTCTTCTCTCCACTAAAAGACCATGTTGTACCATTTTCACCCAATCTCCATCATGGATTACAAAAATTCGAACTTCAGACATATTTGTATATACAAGAATAAGGAAGTCAGTAGAAGGAGACTACATAATGAAATAGAATATTATATGATGATCCTATAATCATCGTGTAGTATACATGAGGATGTCACAGCCATCGTGTAGTCATCGTGTACTATACACGAGGCTTTTACGGGCATCGTGTAGTCATCATGTAGTGTACATGAGGCCTTCACAATGATCGTGTAGTGTACATGAGGAGTACATGATCATCATGTGGTCATCGTGTACACTACACGATGATCGTGTAATCCTCGATTAGTGTAATAGATGCTACAAGATGCTCGTGAACTGCTGAAAAAGAACATGATGCACCACACAATGATCATGTAGTGTACACGAGTTCTACACGGGGCTCATGTACCCTGCGTGTAGTCTACACGATGACTACACGAGACTCGTGTAGTACTCGTATAGACCCCATTTACACTACACCATCATTTGTAGTGGTCATGTACAATAAATTAACTTCAAACAACATACCAGAAATAAGAAAACAAATAAATATTCTCAGAAAACTCATGAAAGTGAAAAACCCATGAAAGAAGGAAAAAGATAAGTAAATATTTCCAAAAAAAAGAAAACATATCTTATACTTGTTCCAGAGAGAAGAACTAGTAATCATTTGTTGTTACAAGAATAAGGAAGAAGACGAAGAAGAAAATGAAGAGGAGAACGGAGAAGAAAACGAAGAAGAAGTAGAAAAAATGAAAAATGAAGAAGGAGAAATGAGTTCGAGTGGGTAAAGAGGTTTTGTGTGTTAAGTGAGTAGACCATGACATTTAATTAGACAGCTTGTAAGAAAGAAAATGGGAGAAAATGTGAAAAAGTGAAGGAAAAGTGGGCCAGGATAAGCGAAAATTAGTGTTTGGGTTTATTTATGCAAAATGCTTAGTCTAGGGGTTTATTTTAGCAAAAACCCTAAAATAAAAAATGCAAGAAAAAATCCAAGTCAAATCAAGATACACCCGCATAAAAATGACGTAGTATATTCGAGTAGGAGGGAATGTGTAAATAATTAAGGTAGAACTATACAAATAGATAACCCTTTTAGGCCATGACATTTATGTAGCAAAATGACGGCCAATCTTTTTAATTGCAAGAATGCTCGGACGGCCTGGTGGGGTAAATGTAAATGGCCAACCATTTATCATTAGGCCCTTAATATAAAATGGCCTAAAATGTGTGCTACAGTAACCATGCAGCGGCTCCACGCGTACTGTAGCTTTAATGAAACATGGCGTTTAACGGAAGAGAAAAACGTGGCTATGCATATGATATATAAATTAGATATGTATGTTATCTAATTTTGATAGTGATTTTATTTTTATGAATGAACAGGAATAATTCTCGGTGTTCGGCCACATAAGCGGAGAAGAAAAATAATTAAAGCAAACGCCACAGAAGCATTATGAGAATAGTTGAATTTACCATGTTGGCAGGTCTGAAGAAGCTGACCTGGAGCTACTCACCTAACCAAGGTATTTGAAGTATAAAAGTCGCATAGGGAGTCACGAAAGCCAAAGAAGCCAATCGAGGGAATTATCACCATGACAAAGCTGGTAGCAATCACTACAACCATATGATTCGCCACTCTAGGCCAAATGATTCAAATTTAAAAAGTTGTTAATAGTGATAAGCAAGGTGTACAGGAAAAATTTCATATGACACCTGGTAAGATCTAGATCGAAGACTCCATCGAGGAGAAGATAGAGCGAAAATCGTAGGATCAACTAGGCGGTTATGAAGAATAGACCTATCAGATAAAAAGTACATGGATTACCAACGTGACAATCCAAAGAAGAGCTAATCAAGATCATTAGATTGGTCAGTTGGTTAAAATTTACTAAGTTGTTAATGCTGATAAGCTAGATCTCAGGAAATATTCTGTTGATCCAATTTTTAGATAGAATTAGATAAGTTGTATGAGATTCTATGTAACCGATTGAAGGCCTATAAATAAAAGTAAGATGTAACTCAAACGGGGAATACAACAACCCTCAACACCCATGAATAATAACTCTGACTATGCAGCTTGCATTAGCCTTGTAAACATTTTCTCCATAATGAAATATTATCAAAATCTTCCCGTGATTTTTCTTCCCTTTAAGGGCTTTCCACGTAAATCATAGTGTTATTATTCTCTCATTTTCTCTCTTAATTATTCTCTATATTTTCATATTAAGATGTAGGGAATTCATGATCAATTCTCAAAGATCGTAATTTTTCATTTATGAACATTTGAATAATCTAAAGCATGTAATGTATATAAATTAGTTTATTTTTTGTATCTAATTTAAATTGGTTTATTTTTGTTTGTTTGTTTTGTTTTTGTTTTGGCTGTGACTATTGTATATAAATTAGATATTTATATTATCTAATTTAATTACCATCACATAGAACAAGATCTCAAAAAAATTGATACGCATAAAGCAGTCTAGAAAAAAGTGAAAAACCCAGAGACCATCTCGAAAAAAACCAGAGACGTGAAAAAAATCAAAAAAATCTCAAATCCAATTAATAATCAGAAAAAATCCTTAGATCCAAGAATGAAACCCTAACAACACATTATATTCTACAAAAAAAACCGATTTTGAAGATCCAATCAATTCATCGTTGCTAAGAAGGAAACATAAAGAAAAAGAAGAACAACGAGTGAGGGAGGGAGGTCACCAATGAACAGTTCGCAGCGAGGAAGATTAGGGGAGAGGCGACGAACGACGATGGATAAACCATGAGCAATGATGAGCAAGGAGCAGCGACGAGCGGGGAGTGACGACTGACGATAAGCAGGGAGTGGCGACTGGCAATGACAGTTCAAAATCCTAGACACCATATTTCTCACCTTTGGGGAAGATGAGGGCAAAAAAGGAAGAAAAAAACTTTAAAAAAAATTAAAGGAAATGTCATGTGTTAAAAACTGTCATTCATGCAATTTAAAAAAATGTTACATTTATGTAGAATTTCCCTTCTAAACTAGTGAATTTTGCAATTTCCTCATTAATTAATAGGTATTTTAAAGGCCAAAGTCTTTTTATAGTTATAGTTCCATTGAAAATGCTACAAAATTTTAAATCGAACTGAATCACAATAACTTATTATTTTCATTTTGGTCTAATTTTTTATTGGTTTAAGTAATATAATCTTATATATTTACATCAGCGATTCGGCTCATAAAAATGTAATGAGAATTGAGTTAATCGATTTGCTCATACCCTGAAGGGATTGAATTGAATCCTCGAACTAAAACGGTTCGGTGTCATCGGTTTAAGGGTCAATAAATCATGGAGCAACAACATTTTAGCAGCTTGTAAGTTATATTACATGGTATAATCAAAACCCAGATTCATTAGAATTCAATTTTAACTACTTCTAGCAGTTTTGTATAGAACTCCAAATCAGTACTGATCAACTAAAAAGACTTTTTTTGTTAAAAAATTAGAATTCTTATACACCCTCAGTCTAATCAAATCTTATCTGTTAGATACGGTTTTAAAAATTGAGAAAGATCAATGAACCACGAACGGTTCATAGACGGAAAATAAAAAAAATATCACATCAACCATTTAATTATATTAAATATTAAAACCATACTTACGATTATGCATACTTAGTTAAACGTATTTAACAGAGGTAGAAAATGATTTATACCTTATGTTGTACTCGGATAATTTCTTACTTGGTGGAATTCTATTGATTATCTTTGTGTTCTTCGTTCTTCATAGAACTCGAATCAACCTTTTACACCAACAATCACTCATAGGATTTAGAAGTATATCTCAATCACTTGTTGATCAGGAATTGAGTGTGAGTTCTCAAAACAACTAGACAAGAAAAAGAAAAATTTTCCTTCTCCAATGTGTATTTCGGCCGCAACTAGGTGGAGGGAAAGAAATTGTGTTTTCTCTGCTCTGTGTAATTACATACTGTGTTAGTGTTAGGGATGCAACCCTATTGTCATCCCTTATATAATAATTATAGAATCTACACATATACCCCTATATGTTAAAGTCACCCCCTAATATTTGCTATCGTCAAAAGTTGCATATCTCACTAGAGTCAATGTTGTGTCTAAATTGATAAATTAAATTGATTCCCATCAATTAATTAATTAATTTCCTTTATTTATTAATTATTCAATAATTAAAAAATAACCAATTAATTAATTTGAATATTAACTACTTGCTCTTCGCTAATTAAGTGACAACACTCATCACATGTGGAGTCGGGAAATATACCTTGGTCCAAAACACGTTTTGGTCAAAGTGATGTTATTTTTCATTCATGTCCTTATGAGTTATAGGACTCAAATACTCGATGAATTTATCGCCAAAAATTTTCGACCTATTTAATCCTGACATCGTACGACTCCACTATAAGTCCGATGCTGAATCAACTCTCGATTCATGCACGTTACATTTTCTGTTGGTGTAAATAAACACTTTTATTTCACAATCCACAGAATATTTCAACATATTACCCTTCATAAATATCTATAACAAGAGCGAGATATAAAATTACTGTTTTACACCTCTAGTTATTATTTCCTTAAGTCCTTTATCGACTGTGAATAAGAAAAAAATAACAGTGAATTATCTCGTACAATTCACCATGTCTTATTCAATGATTCATTTCATCGAATACTTGACCAAGTTAATTTATTCCCACACTCATCAATAAAGAATAAAGTGATATTGTTGCATTTGCAATCTCGTCACGAATTTTCATATCTGTGAATCACGCAACTCAACATAGTTGAATCACGATCCCAACAGCCGAGGTATTATCCATTATTTGAACTCACTCCTTTGGCATATCAAAGATTGTAACTAACTAGGTCAAGAATCATATTCACCTCAAGATTAATGTAATAATGAAAATACCCTTATAGGTTTAACAATTAGATTTAAAGGTAGATAAACGGTTTTGCTTTAAGCTAATTTGTTATTGGTCTATTCAACAAGTTCCACAACATATCTAGGTCAACCGTTAGAGTCTCCACTCACATGCTCCAAGACTGGCATACTTTGGTTCAACCTAACACTCATAATCAGACTCGATTACCCAGTTGATCCTAAGAATGCGAATAACATTCTAAACTATTTCTGAAGAGTTTGTCTGGTAGACCCCTCTATCCTTACTCTTCTTACGTTGACAATAGTTCCAGGACTTGAGTAAATTATAAATACACTTTCATTAATAGAAAAAAACTTGTATTCATTCATTAAATTCAGTAATACAAAATGTCTGAGAAATAATTAAATACTCATAAATAGTTATTACGTCTTACTTTATGGACATAATTTCAACAATCTCTCACTTGGACTAAACTAAGCATGTACAATCTCATATCCCCACGCCCTCTAGATGACCGACATCAGACAATTTTCCTACATCATTCCCAATAAGTAGAATATCATCCACGTACAAAACTAGAAAAACTACATTCCCTTCGTGTATCAGCTTATACACACAGGGCTCGTCCACTGACTGCTCAAAACTGAAGTTCTTGACAGTTTCGTCCAATCTGATATTTCATGACCAGGACGCTTGCTTAAGTTTATAAATGAACTTCAGCCGTTCATAAATCTTACCCTCTTGGCTTTTCTCCATGAGCCCGTCTGGTTGAGCCATATAAATGCGCTCTTCAAGATTGTCATTCAGAAAAGCAATCCTGACTTCCATCTGCCAGAATTCACAATCGAGGGCAGCATCAATGGATAAGAGGATTCAGATGGATTTAAGTATGGTCATCGGCAAGAAGGTATCTTTATAGTCAATACATTCCTTTTAGGTATAGCCATTAGCTACTAACCTAGCTTTGAATGTCTCCACATTCCTATTCAGACCTCTCTTTTTTTATAAATCCATTTACACCTTACGAGTTTTACCCATTCAAGAGGAACTACAAGTTTACAGACTCCGTTTGAGTTCATCGATTGTATCTCAACATTCATGGCTTCTTGCGGGGTATTTGCTTCAAGACCAGCCATGGCCTGTGCGTAGGAGACAGGATCATTATGATCCTTATCTGAGACTATTGTTAAGGCATCTCTATAAGACATGTATCTATCGGGTTATCCAATCCTCCCACTACGTCGATGCTGCATAGGTTCTAACTCTTGTTGTGGTTCTCCCATTATTGAATCAGAAACAGTTTCTAATTACGGAGTCAATGTCCTCCCACTCAATAACTTTTCTAGCACAAGAGTGCTTCTGAGCTTCACACTTCTTATATAGTCTTCTTCAAGAAAACGTGCATTCATGCTAACGAATGTTTTCTTGTTAGTCGGACTATAAAAGATATACCTCTTCATTCTTTTGAGATATCCTACAACAAGCATAATTCTGATCAACTGACCAACTTGCATGTCTTCGGTTTTAGAACATGTGTTAGGCATCCCCATATTCTAAGGTGGTTAACGGATGACTTTCATCCATTCCATCTTTCATATGGGATACAGGCACCGCCTTTGATGGAACTTGGTTCAGAATGTATGTTGTTGTTTCCAAGAAATATCCCTAAAATGAATCTGGGAGAGATGAATAATTCATCATGGATCTGACCATATCCAACAGAGTTCGATTCCTTCTCTCTGACACACCATTCTGTTCTGGAGTGTCTGGTGCTGTAAGCTGAGAAAGAATACATTCTTCCTTAAGATAGTCTTCGAACTCTCCTAGTAAGTACTCTCCACCACAATCATATTGTAGCGTTTTGATTTGTTTCTCTAATTGGTTTTCGACCATAGCTTTGTACTCTTTGAACTTTTCAAAAGTTTCAGACTTTTGGTGCATTAGATAAACATATCCAAAACATGAGTAGTCATCAATGAAGGTTACAAAGTATTCATAATCTCCCTTTGCTTGGATATTCAATGACCCACATACATCACTATGTATGAGTTTGAGGTATTGAGTGGCTCTTTCACCCTTCGCTGAAAATGATCTATTGGTTATTTTACTTTCTATACAGGATTCACGTATGGGTAGTGATCCCACACTTAAAGTTTGCATGGACCATCTCTTCCAAGTCTTTTAATCTTGTCCAGGCTGATGTGGCCAAGATGTGAGTGCCACAAATATGTGAGACCGGTTGAGTCAGACTTCAACCTTTTAGTATCCCTTTATAAATCAGTATTTACTTCAGTATCACTAATAATTGGAATTATTGGTTTTACGTAAAACATTTTATTTATCAAATGTGCAATAGTAATTAAGCAATCATTTCTAAAAATACAAATATCTTTATCAATGAAATTCAAATTGAATCCTTACTCAATTAAACTAGCTACTGAAATAAGGTTCTTCCTAAAAATCGTGATATAATAAACATCACATAAAATCATAAAACTGTTATGGAATCACAATTTAATAGTTCTAACAGATATGGTTGATACTAGTGCTCAATTTCCCAAACAGAAGCTGAACCCGCCCTCGTCTAACCTTCTGATTTTCCTGAACCCCTGTAGGGAACAATAGATATGGTGCTGCAGAGTCAACAATCCACGAAAAATAGAGTTAGCCACATAATAAGCCTCAGTAACAAGTACAATATCTTTAGATCTAAACTTCTTGAGATAGTCTGCCAGTTGAGTTTCCAATGGCCAGCGGCTCCACAATGATGACACGTGTCTTTTGAATTGTCCACCTTTGTAATGCCCTTAACTTTCACAACTTTTGAGTTCTACTTCTTAGCCTTCTTCGTACCACTCTTGTGTTTATTTTTTGTGCCAGAGGCGGATGACGTGTTTTCACTAAAGTTTGCCTCTCCAGTCTTCCTCTTGCCCTTAAGAAACAGGGTCTCAGCAACTTGCAGCTCCTTCATCAGCTTAGGAAGTGAGTACCTCAACTTATTCATCGAATAATTAAGTTTGAAGTTCTCAAAAGTGCCAGGCATAGTCTCAATGATCATACCAACTTGTGTCTCGCCATCTACCTTAACACTAATGATCTCCATCTCATTCAGATAACTAATGATCAACATCATATGTTCTCTTACAGGAGTTGCAGGGTTCATCCTGCAGTTAATGAAGTTTCGCACAGTAGCTTGTTTGGCTTGACGACCCTAATATATGAATATTTCAGTGATGTTCAACATCATATCAACGATAGTTTCCATGTTCTGATGTTATTGTTACAACACATTGCTAACAAAAGCCAAGATGTACCGCCTGATGATCTCATCAGAACGCAGCCAAAAAGCACGAACTTCATGAATTGCCGTCAACATGATATCATGATTACATTTCACGGGGACAACAATAGGCTCAAGGGGACAAGGGGTGGTGAGCGCGAACTTGTGCTTTTCTACCTTCAACAAAATATCATGATTACATTTCAGTCCATGTAATTTTCACCAGTAAGTTAGTTCACGTTTTAAGATAGTTATGAGTGGGGATAGCAACATGAGTACTGAAAAGAATAAATAATGCGGTGTAAATGAATACTCAATTATTTAGAAAAGTATGATGCATTATGCAAATACTTAAATATTTAAAAATTCAATAAAAAAATATTTCTTCCATGATGTTACGATCAACAATGATAGTTGTCTCATCTCAGGACAACATCCAAGCTATCTTTTATCGCATCGAGACTCATCTCATTTGGTTAACGCTTCTCAAGATATCACTAACACATCGGCTTAACCTCATTGACTAGCCCCTATGAAGGATTCGAATATGCTTTGGTTTAAGTGTTTAACCAACGCATCAGCTTTAAAGGTTTCCATGAACTAACACTTTGCCTAGGAACGGTCTTGCCTCACCACTTCTTTTACAAGCTTTAGCTTCTTAAGCAACTCGATGACTCAAAGTGACACAATTCCTAAGTTTCTCCCACTGAAGAGAGGGGTGCTAAGGCAGCTCTAAACCATTGCTCGTGCCACGATCAAGTTTAGATTGAACGTTTCAACGTAAACAACCCTCCCACTTTGTCTTTGGAAATATGGATTTTTCGTTGTTTTTTCAAAATTATAACTCTTTATTAATTTTAAAAAATTAGAAACTTTTATAAAATTTAAATCCCAATTTAAAATTTATAACTTTTATAAAATTCAAATTGTATTTAAATTACAACTCATTAGAAATTTAAACTACAATGATGCATGTACATGCTACATGACATTTTGATATTGACATATCCATATTTCTATATGGCATGTTATACAATAATGTGAATTAATAATAAATCTTCCATTCAAAATTAACCTCCCTATTGGCTCATTTCTAATTACAACTCATACTAGTTTTCATAGCGTCTGTAATTGTCTCATTGTCCTTCAAGAAGTCCTACCAATTTTTTAACTCTTTACAACAGTGCAGTCATACTTTCAAGCTTTGATCAAAACCTTTTAATTATAGAAAACTATTTTTCTAATTAAATAATCCAATTAAATATCCTTTTTAAAAATTTAAAATTCAAAAGATTAGAAGATAAAATTGATAATTATCTTTTGAATTCAAAATTTAAAAAATAAAAAGATAAAATTGATAATTATCTTTTAAATTTTAATTATCTTTTATCCGTTTAAAATTCAAAATTCAAAGTTCAAAAATTAATAGATAAAAGATAGGATAAGAGTTTTCGTGAAACATCACGGGGCTTTCTAAACTCTAATTGTTATCGCCGAGAGTTTCACAAACCCTAGTCACCACGCAGGGTCACAACGGTAAGCGTGGGGCAGGAGGCGGCACGGCACGGCAGCGGCGATGATAACAGTGGTGGCGACGGTGACTTTTTTAGGCGGAGACGAATTACATGGAATTTAAAAAACATACAACTTTTACAAGAAAATAAAATACATAAAATCCTGTGCTCAATTTCGGAATACATCGATTCAAAAATTGAAAAATAAAACATCTAGAGCCAATAGATCGAGATCCATTCATAAAACACATTCAAAACTATTTTAAATCTATCGTACAAAATAATATGTCAATATCACAACAATCAACGATACATACATTTAAAAACTAAATATGCGCAATCTAGAACACAAGGCTCTGATACCAATTGTTTGGATCAGGTTTTAAAAATTGGGAAAAGATCAATGAACCACAAAATGGTTCATGGGCGGAAAATCAAAATTTCTCACATCAACCATTTAATCAAATTAAATATTAAAATCATACTTACGATTATGCATACTTAGTTAAACATATTCAATAGAGGTAGAAATGATTTATACCTTATGCTGTATCAAAAAAATTCTAATTTGGTTGAAATCTTATTGATTGTCTTTATGTTCTTCGTTTTTCGTAGAACTCGAATCAACCATCACACCAACAATCACTTATAAAATTCAGAAATATATTTCAATCGGATGTTGATCAGGAATTGAGTGTAGGCTCTCAAAACAAGTGGAGAAGAAAAATCAGATTTTTCCTTCTCCTTTGTGTATTTCGGCGGCAACTAGAGGGAGTGGGGAGGGGGAGAAACTGTGTTTTCTCTGCTCTGTGTAGAACACAATGTGTTAGTGTTGGGGATGCAACCCTATTGTCATAACTTATATAATAATTACTGAATTTACACATATATCCCTATATGTTAAATTACCAAAAATTGACCCCCTAATATTTGCTATTGCCAAAAATTGCATATCTCACTAGAATCAATGTTGTGTCTGAATTCATCAATCCAACTTGATAAATTAAATTGATCTTCATCAATTAATTAATTAATTTCTTTTATTTACTAATTATTCAATAATTTAAAATAGCCAATTAATTAATTTGAATATTAACTACTTGCACTTCACTAATTAAGTTAAAACACCCATCACGTATGGGTTCGGGAAATATACATTGGTCTAAAACACGTTTTGGTCCAACTGATGTTATTTTTCATTCATGTCTTTATGAGCTACTCTTGAGACCGAATGGACCCACATGAATAAAGCTATAGGACTCAAATACTCGATGAATTTATTTTCATAAATTCTCGACATATTTAATCATGACATTATATAACTCCACTGTAGGTCCGATGTCGAATCAACTCTCGATTCATGCGCGCTACATTTCTGTTGGTGCAAATAGAAACTCTTATTTCATGGTCCACAAAAAATTTCAACATATTACTCTTCGTGAATATCAGTAACAAGAGCGAGATATAAAATTACTATTTTACCTATCTAGTTATTATTTCTTTAACTCATTTATTAATTGTGAATAATAAAGACATAATAGTGAATTATCTTGTACAATTCACCATGTCTTATTCAATGATTTATTTCATTGAATACGTGGCCAAGTTAATTTATTCACACATTCATCAATAAATATAAGTTGATATTATTGCATTTGTAATCTCTCCATGAATTTTCATATCTGTGAATCACGCAACTCCAACATAATTGAATCACGATCCCAACAGTCGAGGTATTGTCCGGCAATTCGAACCCACTCATTTGGCATATCAAAGATTGTAATTAAATAAGTCAAGTTTCGTATTCATCTCAAGATTAAGGTAGTTACGAAAATATCATTATAGGTATAACAATTAGATTTAGAGCTACATAAACGATTTTGTTCTAAACTAATTGGTTACTGGTATATTCAACATGTTCCACAACATGTCTAGGTCAACCGTTAGAGTCTCCACTCCCATGCCCCAAGACTGACATCCTTTGATTCAGAATAGTTTGTCTGGAAGACCCCTCTGTCTTTACTCTTCTTACGTTGATAATAGTTTTCAGAACTTGAGTAAACTATAAACATACTTTAATTAATAGAGAAAACTTTCATTCATTTATCAAATCCAGTAATACAAAATATCTGAAAATAACTAAATACTCATAAATAGTTATTACACCCTACTTTATGAGCATAATTCAAACAAAATCTACACTCCATTCGAATGTAGAGGCAACACCGCCTCATGAAGGTGCTACAATTCTCTAGCTTTGGACTAAATCCCATGTGCTAGATTTTTCTAGCATGGCTAAGTTGGTTAAGTGAACCGACTAATGAATGCTATAAATAGGACCTTTGGTCCTCTCTTTCAGAGTAGTAGAAACAAACAGAAGTAAAGTGAGTGAGTGGTAGGAGTGGCAACTGGGCCGGTTCTAGGCGGTTCACGGGCCGATTATGGGTCTGGCCGCTGGAAATTTAGGGCGGCCCGGGATGAACCGATGAACAGGCCCGTGACGGTCTGGGTAGAGCCGATCCTAGTTAAATAACTGGCCCGATCTCTTTCCCCTCCCTTTAATGTGATTTAATTTAAAAAATGTAGATTGAGAGAGTTGAACCTTGGTGGGAAATATCTGAAGTGTAGATATTATCACTAAACTATATGGAAGTCATGTTACTTTCTTATAATTATTTTATTTTATTACTTTAAAACTCAATAGAAACACTTGTAATAATAAGTAAAATAATTATTTTATTTATTAAATTTATAAACTAGTGATATTCATATTCACGTAAAATCTCAAAATATAATAAATAATTAATAACTAATTTATAATTCATGTTCATTAACAGAACAAAAATATTAGGAATAGTAAACCAATATTTTTTAAAGTTTTCATGAATCCAATTTTTCATTGAATAAAATATTCATTAAAATGAAAAAATATTATTTTTATTTAATTAAATACGTTTATCTCAAAAGTATATTATTTGAAGTTTCAGTAAAATGTGCTAAAAGACAATAAGAATATATTTAAACAATATGTTTAATAAATGTGTCTTGGTCTATTGGTAAAAAGTGTGATTTATAAAGGATAGTTCAAGGATTGAAACTTGATTACATGCATAATTGTTTAATTTTTTAAACAAAATATAGATTCACAGACAGGGCCGATTCAGCCGGTTTCGTGAGCCGAACCGGCCTCGTTGGCACGCTAATGAGTGGTATATGTGAGGTATCATGTTCCTAATTTTTTTTACCACCGCGTTGCATCTGCATCTGAGGGCATCCTAAAATGTTCAGGGTTGGTACTGCCTCCAAGGTTCTCCTCCGAACATGACCGATAAAAAAAAGTTCTCCTCACACCATGTTTTGCCTAGATCATAACTATGCAATATTAATACTAAAAGAGTTCATTACCGAATTAATCTGAAATGAATTTTGCAAATCTCAACTGTGTGCAAATAAAGAAGTCCCTAATATAAGGAGATTTTCAAATTTAAGCCACTGAACATATATAAGTTCAGCACTACATAAATATATATCAAATAGCGATGTAACATTGGAAAATAAATGCAGAAGAACTGACCATCCTTGTGAGCTATCCCCCATGCCTTGCCATGCCTACCATCCTGCAACCAAAACCGACCACGTAAACCTTAAAATCTAGAACCTTGGAGGAAGGAAAAAAAATATGAAGGCAAGTAACTCTCTTATTTCTTCGGGAAGTTGTATGCCAATAAAGCTATTAAAGTCTAAAAATGCTAGATTTTCCAACCATAAGGCCCAGTAAATATATACGATAGTCACCATTTACTGAAATCTTAATAGAGTGAACTGATTGGTTTTATTTTGAGTTATCAAATGCAGGGAAAGAAAAGCTAAAAATTCAAATTGGTATGCATTTTCCAGTTTTTCTCATGTACAAAATTGAGCACCATCTCAAACAGCAGAATACCAAATTAAAAAAGAAAAAGGAACGAGAATCAGCAAGCCCGTCAAAGAAAGACCTTATAGAGATTGATTTTGGTGATTTCATAGGAGATATATGTCCAGTGAGTCTCTTGGCCATGTGATAACCGATTCCCTAGTTAGGTAAAAACTGAGCCACCTCGAACAGGTTCTTCTTCTTTCTTCGCTTGGGTTTCTTTGAATCCAAAGAAGCTGAAGGTAAGGAAGTACGGAAGTTTCTGATCAAGCTGAGTGAACATCCCAGAAGACCTAGGTTTTGATCCCGCAATGCTCTAGTTGCCAGCGACATGCTATTTTTCTGAAGCTAGTGACAAAACGGCACACACCTTCTAGTTTGTACTTTTGAAAGAGAGTACACGCTATTAGTGCTATTTCGCAATCAGGTTTAATGGTACCCTTTTCACCAGAACTAAAAGATAGAAAAATATTTGAAGTCCAACTTTAATAAAACTGAAAAAATACTTTACTTATGAAATTTTAATTCTATAATATTCATATTTTATTTAATAATTGAATTTATCTATTAATATTGTTCTATATGCATTTTAAAAAGTTTTAATAATGAAATATATTGTCTATCTGGAAATATGAAATATTTTTGTTTGTAATTAGAAATGTAAAATAATATGTTTCTTCATTAATAAATGATAAGAGAATTTTACAATTTAATATTATCGTGTACCAAACAGTATACAAGTAATATAATTTTTAACTAATATAACATCAAACATTGAACTGCACTATTTAATACAATACAGTACAGTCT
Organism: Datisca glomerata; assembly: GCA_003255025.1. Lineage (NCBI taxonomy): Eukaryota > Viridiplantae > Streptophyta > Magnoliopsida > Cucurbitales > Datiscaceae > Datisca > Datisca glomerata. Next base: position 496,253 of record QANY01012084.1, read on the forward strand.
AATCTGATAAATATAATATAGTACTATTATTCAGTACTATCATGACTAACAAATCAGGTCTAAATGCTTGTTCACGACGGTTCAATTCGACTTGTAGAACCTAATTGGTTTGACATAGAAACTTGAACCGTGAATAGAACCGGGAACTTGGCTTCTCCATGGCTTATCCTTAATTTTCTCAACAAACCCTTCTTTCTTATGTTCACTAGATGCATCAACGTGGCTTTTTTCAGTCTTATATTCTTTAGATTTGTGATCTGTTGATGACCTTTTTTTCCTCTTCCTTGTGGCTTCCTCCAATATGGAAGGTTTCTTCAATTTTCTTCATTATTCCTGCCATTTCTTTTCTAGATCTCTCTCTGTTATGAAAATTTAGATTGAAGTTTGATTGATAGATATGAATTATTTGTGTTAGTTTTGATGATATTTATAGGCGTTTCATGGAAGGGAATAGAACAAGATATTTATAGGCGTTTCACGGTGGTGTTTTTTTACATAAATTTAAATCAATCACCATAAATTAATTCCACAAAATAAAAAGAAAATATCTCATGAACTTGATAAATGGCAAGTGACACTCAGTGTTGGAGCTAATTGAATTAGAAGCTTTATCAAGTAAAGGTATGCTAAACGTAAGTGTGTGAATGAAAATTAAAAAGAAAAGATAATGTGAGTAGAGACCAAGTCTGTCACATGTCGGATGGAGCTCTATCTTTATTATCACATGTTTTGATGTTGCATATTAACACTTGAGGGTATGAGACTACTTTGACCCAGTCTGCCCTGCTACATGTCGATTATTGAGGGTGGAGGACTTCTTTGCACGGAGTGGCTATTTCCTATCAACCATAAGGTGATGTGGTTTTCTCTTTGCCATGTTATATGCTCAACGTAGTGGGCAGTTTCTCCATGAAACTAGCCATTACAGTTTCTCTATAAATTGTTCCCTCCTTTATTAATTAATTAGTAGTGTTTTACGAAGGAGTGAAGGTAACTACTTTTTGTCTTGTTATTGAGGCATGTTATGTGGCTGACTCTATTTTTTCATGGATGGTAGACTTTGCAGCCACTAACCATATTTGTTATTCCCTGTAGGGGTTCAGGGAAACCATAAGCCTTGACGAGGGTGAGATTCTGCTTCCGTTAAGGAAATGGTGCAGTAGTATCAGCTGTATCAGTTGGAACTATTAAATTGTCATTTGATAACAGATTTATGGTTTTACGAGATGTTTATTATATCCTAGTTTTTGGGAAGAACCTTATTTCCGTAGCTAGCTTGATTGAGCAAGGATTTTCTTTAAATTTCATTGATAATGATATTGGTATTTTTAGAAATAATTGCTTGATCACTACTGCACTTTTGATGAATAGCCTATTCTGTGTAAAACCAATAGTTCTAATGATACGTGACACTGAAGTAAATACTGATTTATAAAAAAATAGTAAAAGGTTGAAGTCTGACTCAATCGATCTAACCTACTTGTGGCACTTATGTCTTGGCCATATTAGCCTAGACATGATTAAAAGACTTGCAAAGGGTGGTCCATTGTAAACTTTAAGTGTGGGATCGCTACCCACATACGAATTCTGCTTAGAAGGTAAAATGATCAAGAGACCCTTTTCAGCGAAGGGTGAAAGAGTCACTCAATGCCTTGAACTCGCACATAGTGATGTATGTGGGCCATTGAATATCCAAGCAAGAGGATGTTACAAATATTTTGTAACATTCACTAATGACTACTCATATTTTGGACATGTTTATCTAATGCGTCAAAAGTCCGAAACCTTTAAAAAGTTCAAAGAGTACAAGGTTGTAGTTGAGAAACAATTAGAGAAACAAATCAAAACACTACGATCTGGTCGTGGTGGAGAGTAATTGCTAGAAGAGTTCAATGACTTCTTTAAAGAAGAAGGTATTCTTTCTCATCTTACAGCACTTGTCACTCCATGGACAGAATGGTGCGTCAAAGAGAAAGAATCAAACTCTGATGGATATGGTATGATCCATGATGAGTTACTCATCCCTCCCAGATTCATTCTGAGGATATGTCTTGGAAACAACAGCATACAGTCTTAACCAAATTCATTGAAAGACGATGCCTAGCATGTCATACGAAAGACAGAGTGGACAAGAGTCGTCCGTAAGCCACCTTAGGATACGGGGATGCCCGACACATATACTGAGATCGAAGACAGGAAAGTTGGCTAGTCAACCAGATTTATGCATGTTTATAGGATATCCCAAAAGAACGAAAGGATACGTCTTTTATAGTCCGACCGACATGAAAACATTCTTTAGCACGAATGAAAGTTTTCTTGAGGAAGACTATATAAGAAGTGTGAAGCCGAGAAGTACACTTATGCAAGAGGAATTATTGAGTTCGACACCAACTCCCCGATCAGGTCATGTTCTTGATTCAATAATGGAAGAACCACAACAGAGGCTAAAGCCTACGAAGCCTTGACGTAGTAGAAGGGTTGTGAGATAAAATGTCATGTACACGTCTTATGGAGATGTCTTGATGACAGTCTCAGATAATGATCATGATGAACCTATTTCCTACTTACATGCTTTGGCTGGTCCTGAATCAAACCTATAGCAAGACGTAATGAACGTCGAGATATAATCAATGTTCTCGAATGGAGTCTGGAAGCTTGTAGATTCTCCTGAAGGGGTAAAACCTGTAGGGTGTAAATGGATTTATAATAAGAAGATATGTCTGGATGGGAATGTAGAGACATACAAATCTAGGCTTGTAGCCAAGGGCTACACCCAAAAAAAAGGTATTGACTATGATGATACATTCTCGCTGATGGCCATGCTTAAGTCCATCTACATCCTCGTGTCCATTACTGCTGCCTTCGATTATGAAATCTGGCATATGGACGTCAAGATTGAATTTTTGAATGGCAAGGTTTGTGAACTGTTGAAGTCCATTTATGGACTTAAGCAATCGTCTCGATCGTAGAATATCAGATTCGACAAACCTGTCAAGAACTTTGGTTTTGAACAGTTAGTGAAAGGAACCCTGTGTATATAAGCTGATACACATGAAGGGAATGTGGTTTTTCTAGTCTTGTACGTGGATGATATTCTACTCATTAGGAATGATGTAGGAAAATTTTCTGATGTCAAGGTTTGGCTTGCAAAACAATTTGATATGAAGGATCTTGGAGAAGCTGCATTTGTCCTAGGTATTCAGATCTTTCAAGATTGAAAGAATAGACAATTGACACTATCTTAAGTACCTTATATTGATAATGTGATAGATCATTTCAGTATGTAATACTCCAAGAAGGGATATCTTCCTTTTAAGCATGGCGTCAGCCTCTCCAAGGAGCAGTCTCTCAAGACTCCTCAAGAAGAGGAATACATGAGAAAGACTCCATATGCTTCAGCCGCAGGAAGTTTCATGTATTGGATGCTTTACACTAGACCAGATATTTGCTAAGTTGTGGGCGTGATGAGTCATTTCCAATCTAATCCTAGACTTGAGCATTGAAATGGCAATCTAATCCTAGACTCGAGCATTGGAATGTCGTCATGCATATCCTCAAGTATCTTAGGAGAACGAGGAATTACATGCTTGTGTATTCAGGTACTAACTTGAATATGGTGGGTTATACCGACTCTAATTTCCAAGCAGACAAGGAATCTAGGATGTCCACTTCAAGATTGATGTTCATCCTGAATGATCGAGCAGTAGTATGGAAAAGTATCAATCAATCGTGCATTGTTGATTCTACCATGGAAGTTGAGTATGTGGCAGCTTGTGAAGCTGCAAATGAGGTTATTTGGCCTAGAAAGTTCCTAAAGACTTTGGAAGTTGTTCCAGAAGCTGATAAACTCATGACTCTTTATTGCGATAATAACGGGGCTGTAGCAAACTTGAAGGAACTGAGGAGTCACAAAATATCCAAACACATGGAGCGTAAGTGTTACCTCATCAAAGTGATTGTTCAGCGTGGAGATGTTGTAGTAACACGCATATCAGTGGTCAATAACCTAGCAGATCCATTCATGAAGACTTTAAGTAGTAAAGTCTTTTATGGTCATCTGGAGGGCATGGGGATACAAGATTTACACTCCTACTTTAGTCCAGGTGGAAGATTGTTGAAATTGTGTCCATAAAGTAAGGTGTCATAACTATTGATGACTATTTAGTTATTTCTCTGACATTTATATATTACTGAATTTTATGAATCAATAAAAAATTTTCTTTAATTAAAGTGTGTTTATAATTTACTTAAGTTCTGAAACTATTGTCAACGTAAGAAGAGTAAAGACAGAGGAGTCTTCCAGACAAACTCTTCTGAAATAGCTCAGAATGTTATTCGCGGTCTAAGGATCGACTGGGCAATCGAGTCTGAATAATATTGTTAGGTTGAACCAAATGATGCCGGTCTTGGGGCATTTGAGTGGAGACTTTAACGGTTGACATAGACATGTTATGGAATATGTTGAATATACCAGTAACAAATTAATTTGGAGCAAAGTCGTTCATCAAGCTCTAAATCTAATTGTTACACCCAAAGAGTATTTTCATAATTACCTTAATCCTGAGATGATTATGAAACTTGACTTAGTTACTTGCAGTCTTTGCTGCGTCAAAGGAGTGAGTTCGAATTTTCGGACAATACCTCAACTGTTGGGATCATGATTTAACTATGTTGGAGTTACGTGATTCACAGATATGGAATTCGTGGTGAGATTGCAAAATGCAACAATATCACCTTATGCTTTATTGATGGGTGTGTGAATAAATAAACCTGACCAGATACTCGATGAAATGCATAATTGAATAAGACATTGTGAATTGTGCGAGAAAATTCACTGTTATGACTTTTTTATTCACAGTCAATAAAGGAGTTAAAGAATAATAACTAGAAAGGTAAAATGATAATTTTATATTATGCTCTTATTACTGATATTCAGGAAGGGTGACATAGCAAAATATTCTGTGGATCGTGAAATAAAAATTATTTATTTGCACCAACAGAAAATGTAGCGCGCACGAATAGAAAGTTGATTCGACATCAGACCTATAGTGGAGTCGTACGATGTCAGGATTAAATAGGTCGGGAATTTATGGAGATAAATTCGCTGAGTATTTGAATCATATAGCTCATATAGGTTCATTCGATTTCAAGGGTAACTCGTAAGGACAGGAATGAGAAACAACACAAGTTGGACAAAAAATATGTTTTGGACCAAAACACACTTTCCGAACCCATATGTGATGGGTGTTGTCTCTTAATTAGTGAAGAGCAAAATTGATGTTCAAATTAATTAATTTTTTATTTACTAATTATCCAATAATTAGAAAATAAAAAATTAATTAATTAATTGATGGAGATCAATTTAATTTATCAATTTAGATTTATGAATTTGGACACAGTATTGACTCGAGGGAGATGTAAAAAATCGTAGAGGGACAGTAAATGGAGGAGCATTTTGGAAATTTGCAATATATGATATATGTGTAAATTCTGTAATATTTAAGGGATGGAAATAGGGTTGCATCCCAATCCTGATCACATTGTGTGATTACACAGAGTAAATAAAGCAGTTTCTCTCTCCCATCTTGTTGCCACTGAAATCTAGAGGAAGAAGAGAAAAAAAATTCTTTATTTGTTGTTTTGAGAGTCGCACTCAATTTTTGATGACATCCTATTGAGTTGTACTTCTCAATCTTACAAGTTGTTATTGGAATAACGAAGAACGCAAGATAATCAATATGATTCCACCAAATCAGAACTTCTTTGATACAAGAAATGTATAATATTATTTCTACCTCTTTTAAATACGTCAATCTAAATATGCATGATCATAAAAGATTTTATATTTAAATATGATTAAATGGTTGATGTGAACATTTTTTATTTTTCGCTCACGAACCGTTCGTGGTTCATTATTTTTCTTTTCAAATTTTTAAAACCCAAACCAACATGTTTTGGGGTAAGAGGTATGCGGTTGATGGTCTGTTTTAAGTTTAATATTTTTTGTTGTAATTTTCGCTTCAATTAATGGGAAACCCGCATCTTTCGTTTATATTATTGAGTTATGTGATATTTGGCATGCTAGATTAGGTCACGTAAATATGAAATCTATGCAAAGAATGATGATCTTAGATTTATTACCTAAAATTGACATAATAGCGAAATATATGTTGAATCCAAATTCACTAAAAAATCATTTAAATTAGTATAAAGAGATATTAAATCATAGGATTAATACATAGTGATTTATGCGACATGAAATTTTCACCTACTAGAGGTAGCAGAAAATATTTTGTAACATTCATTGATGATTGTTACACCATGACTGGCGTTTGGGACCTGTTGGTCGCGTTTGGGCTCCAACCACCAGACACACAGGCGTTTGGTCTCAATACTCCCTATTATGCTTAAAAACCTGAATGGATAAATAAAAATAAATTTAAAAGTTTAAAATGTTCGGATAGATTGACGGTTTGTAAGTGCGAGATGAGCCAAAACATAAGGGACGAATCTACTCTTTGTAAGATCCAATTGGATAGATTGACGGTTTGTAACAAAATATATTTATATGCTTATAAATTAAAACGTAAATAGGTTATTTTTCAAATTTTATGGGGTTATAATTTATATAATAAAAGGTTAAAATTTCAAATTTCGATATTCAATGTCAAACTTTTAGCGGATATGTTTGATTTAAAGGTAGACAACTTTTGACGAGTTTATGAATAAGTGTTCAATTGTATCGGGAAGGTATAAAGGGAATCTTGAGGGATTCACTAAAATATTTCATGTGTAAAATTAATAATTCTTGGAGGGGTTCATCAAAATTGACTTTGTATTTTGGTGTTCACCAATTTCGTAGTGGGGTACAAAGAGAATCTTAAGAAGTTCACCAAAATATTTCACGTATAAAACTAATAATTCTTTGAGGGTTTCATCAAAATTGACTTTGTATTTTGGTGTTCACCAATTTCATAGTACGGTACAAAGAGAACCTTGAGGGGTTCACCAAAATATTTCACGTGTAAAATTAATAATTTTTGGAGGGGTTCACCAAAATTAACTTTGTATTTTAGTGCTCACAAATTTCGTAGTTGGGTACAAAGAGAATCATGAGGAGTTCACCAAAATATTTCACATACAAAATTATAAAATTTACTTGATACTTATTGCAAAATCACAACAACATAATCAAGAATACATTATTAAGCGTTTATGAATAAGCGTTCAATTATTTTAACAATTCATTACTAAATTCAAATCTAATTTAAAATATAAGTGAATGTACTTAATGTTCGCATTAAAAATTTGAGAATCTTGATAACTTTATTTGCGATGCATCTAATATACCCTGATCAATTTTAAAAAATCAATTTTGTTGAAAGACCGCCGTATAAAGGTCCTACAACCATTATATTGATGCAAAACCGTCACAAAAATAACAAAACCGCCAAAAAATGAAAAAATTGCCAGGAACCGTCGACCTTAAGGGTTATACGTGTTCGTCATTGGTGAACTCCAGTACGTATTTAGTGAACCCCTCCAAGAGTTATTATTTTGCATGTATTTGATGAACCTCACTACGTATTTGGTGAACCCCTCCAAAAATTATTAATTTGTACGTAATTGGTGAATCCAAGTACATATTTTGTGAACCCCTCCAAGAATTATTATTTTTATATGTATTTTGTGAGCCTCAGTACGTATTTAGTGAATCCCTCCAAGAATTATTAATTTTTACGTATTTGGTGAACCTCAGTATATATTTGATAAACCTCAATATGTAATTGGTGAACCCCAGTACGTATTTGGTGAATCCTAAAAAAAATGTTACCTGCTGAATTTTGTGTGGTTCAGATTACTCTAAAAATAATCTAAGAGCTACAATGACCCATCATCAATGCCGGGAATAATTTCCCGGCATTGTAATTTCCCGGCATTGTAATTGTTATGTTACAATTTAATATAAATATTTTATTTTATCATTGGTGTACGGGTCCAACACTCAGCCCTTTGTTAAGATGTAATTCATTTTTGAGTTTTTCTTTAAAATTAAAAAAAATTACACACAATTTATCTGGTTTATCAAAGTGTAGACAAAATCATTCACATGGCTAAACTTGTACTAAGTAATATCAAATTCGAATAATTAATTATGGCCAAACAGAGTCGATACAAACCCTAGATTCTTCAAGATCTTCCTCTACCTCCATCTCCATCTCTTCTGCAGGTTGATTCCTGCAATTTTCCCTCTGTTTTCCACCATTTTCTCTTCCGAAAAGTGAATTAGCGCCACTAGAAAAATGAAACGTCGAAGAAGAATTAGAAGAAGGAATCGCAGCCCAAAAAGCAGGATTCGAGCGTTGTTGGCAAAGGATAAGTTCAGACAAGAGAAGAACCAGAGAAGCCATTAACCGATAATCAGATCAGAGCAGAAACTAAGTAAATTTCAAATCAGAAGCTTTATGGATAGTTCAGGGGAAGAAGATGTATTTAAGAAGGAGAAGTGGAAGAAACGGAAAATTAAATTAAAAAACCTAAGAGAGCCCACCGATTTAGCTGTTGAAACTGTCTTATTGATTTCAATTTCCAACCTTCTCCTCCTTAAAGTGACAGATTGCTGATTAATACTGTTGGCTTTTATTTCTCCTTTGGTTTTAATGCTATTAGCTCATTAGCTGTCGTTTTCTTTTCATCAAGAAAAAAAAAACTTAAACTATTTGGGTTTTTTCTTAGTGGGGAATATTTCCGTCACTCTTAGGCTATTAAATATTTAGCACGCATATTTTTTAATTTATATATTCATTTATTATACCTCCTCCAATTTTTAGTAATATTTATTTTTTAAGATAGATAATAATTAACGATGTGAATGAAATAAATAATGAATATTGAGTGTTGGAGAAATATCGTATATTCTTCTCTATTGTCAATGTCACGTTATGCACGTTGGAAGAAAGAGAAAGAGAAGATGATGTGAATCCATTATGAAATGGATGGTAAGATCTATACTCACAAAAGACAAAGAGTAAAAAAAAAGTATTTTCATCTTGTCCTTTGTGACAAGACGATCCTAGTCATTCATGATGAACATGGATTATCATGTATGAACCTAATAATATAGATCCAAGTCACGATCTGTCACGTGACTTGAGAAGGTGCACGACTCATATGGTATAAATTTTTTTTCTCTACCCTCTCCTATTTTTCTCACTTTATATTATTGTTACAATAAAATTTAATTTTGTAAAGTATTTAAGTCTCACTTGATGTTTGATTCCAGAAGCAACATGATTTTGACGATGAGGAAATTGTTTTTGACGGATGCCGTTGGAAACAAACAAAAACCACCGGCCTTCCGCCTTTACTAAGTAGTTAAAAACCACCGGCTTTCCACTCCAATTCAAATTATCACTTCGTAACATTAACTAAACTTTTTTATGATTTAATTAACGAGGACGAAATTCAATTTAATGATATGTTTAAAAAAAGTAAGAACCTATATATATTTATATTATGACTTTATGTTAAATAACAAGACACGTGTACATAAAGAATAAATCTTGAGAGGACGTATGGACCATGAACATGACAATATTGAGAGCTAGATGGGAAAACAGAAGTGAGACAAACAGATCATGAAGTAAGCGAAGACGCGGATGGAATTTCTAAACGGGAAGGAACTCGAGAATGGAAAAGAGCACGGAAGCGGGAATCCTCATCAGAACGGGAAAAAATAGACCGGTCAACGAAAAAAAGCTAATGGAGGACCCACACCTTCAAGAACAAAAAAAGAAGGATAAGAAGAAGAATGAGAACAGACGAAAGGGATCCAAAATGACAGTCATATGGCTGTGATTGATTGGGTAAATTGAAGAACTCAGATAAGACAAATTGGTAGGCCATAAAGTGGTTGTGACTGATTGACGGCTGAACGATGTCAATTATTAATATTTATAAAATAATGATAATATAAATTTAATAAGATGCATTAAGATCCATATTTGTTCTAAAAAACAGACAGATTATAGGGGTATTCACGGTTCGGTTTCGGCCGGTTTTTTAGCGAAAAATTGAACTAAGCCGAAACTTCAGTTCGGCGACAAAATCGAGCCGAACCGAATCGTGTATACTAAGTATTAATTAAAAATAACTTAATTAATACTGAACTAAACCGTGAGTTTCAGTTCGGTATTATTAATTAAAAATAATTTTTAAATGATATTATTGAAAAGATAAATATAAAATTAAAATTATGCTTCGGATTGGCTTTATAAGAAATGATATATAAAAAGTATAAAAAATTTATAAATTTAAAATTTATAAATTTAAAATTTCAATTCGGTTCAAAAAATATTAAATTTATGCTTCGGATTGTTTTTGTGCTATACCATTTTACTATCATTTAATAATGTTTAAAAAAAATTGGAAACTTTCATAAACAACCCAAACCTCTCATTTAATGCATTATTCTTTTGATTTCTTTTTGAATTTCATAAACAGCACAAAAACATGGAAAGAGAGAGATTGAGAGAAATCTGTGATCACAGAGTCTCTCTCCCCATCCCTCCCCCCTCTCTCTATACATATTATATAGAGGGATGGAGAAAGATATTTAATGAATATGTATAGAGAAATATTCGATTAATATTAATTTGGAGAGAGAGAGACGGGTTAAAATATAGAAAGAGATAATTAATAAATATAAATATATTGAGAGAAGAAATATGGATGATTAAATATTTATATTAAAATAAAAGGGTAGATTAATCACTAATTAAATAGAAAAAACTATTAAATATGTAATCTGCTACATTAATGTTTTTTAAAAAATTATTATATTTGATGTTTTTTAAAAGATGTGGACAAAATTGATTTTAGAATTATAAAGTTACTTAAATAATATCAATTCTATAATAATTATTGGACTTTTGACATAGATAGCCTCATTACATAACTTATTGAGAATAATGACTCCTAGATAATTGTAACTGCAAAAATGACCCACAAGCTAACATAGTCCAGTAACAAAAATAGTAAAATAGTAAAATAACCTTATGTTTAATAGACAAACACCATATCCACGCCTGGGAGAAAACTCCATATCCAACACCCACCGAGAAAACTCTATATCCACACTTCGTGACCTGCAACACCACTCACTCTGTCAAAAGTAATTTCTCACGTCACTCGGTTGCCAAGACCCTGAAGTTTCTAGATTCAAGTGAGATTTTATGCTTATATCAGATTTCATTTTTTCTATATTTATATATTGATGATTAATTTTTAAAATAACGATTTAGTGTTTGTGGTTTCTAATTTGTTAATCCTTGTTGTTGCCTCTTTTTCATGTTTACTTTCAATTACTCATTCTATGTGTTAAATGCGATTAATTATTTTTGTTGTTGTGTTAACTTTCAATTGTCAAGTCTTTGGCTTTTGTGTTTTAAGAGTTTCTGGTATCACTGTATTTATGAACTAATTAGAAACCTACATTTTTCAAAGAATGCTTTTGAGCTTCATGATAATGAATTTCAATCAGAAAAAGAAGAAAATGATATTTACTAGTGAGAAAGACTAAAGTAAGTCATGTTTGTTTGACAAGCATGTGTTTGTCTAAATCTTTCAGGCAACTAAATGATATTTTATTAATTTAATTATCATAAATTAAATGTTGTGTAAGATAGTGTTCAATTATCACTGTGTTTTAGTTGTTGTTCTATTCTGTCCCCGAATCAAAAAATTTGAGATAGTTGAAAATTTGAGATAGTCGAAATTTGATCATCCATCAAATATAGCTACCTAACTGTTAGATATATTGACTTTTTAGGGTGTTTACGAAGGGGACAACCACATTGGATAAGCTTCCGTAAAAAAAATGTTCAACTAAGTCCGAATGCTCACGTTGAAAAATTCCTTCTAGTACTTCGTGCTTTCCACATAACTTTGCTGATTTTTTGCTGTAATCGTGCTGATTATTGATGTAATTTTAGCATAGAATGTTTTATTTATAAACATAATGTTTAATTTACTTGTAAACTGAATAATGTTTACTTGTAAGAAAAATGAGAACTTCTTCAATCTGTCCCGGGGAACATCTAACTCATATTTTGTGAATCTATTTATGCTTCGTTTTTTTTACTTTCATCAAAATATCGATATTCCATGGTAAACATATAGTTAACATGTTATTAACAATACGTTTACACTTCTTAATCATATTAAAAATGAATATTTGCAATATTGCAGTAACGAACATTGTTGATCCCCTTTAAAATTGATGAGTGTAGGTTAACATTGCTAGGAATTTAGACATGGTCGAGAAATTTTGACCGAGGCTGTAGCAAATGGAGGAAGTCTGTAGAACAGGTTTTTTACATCACGTAAATAATGTTTTTTTATTGCTTTTCAGTATTGTAGTTCTAATTACTGGAAAAAAACATAAAATTTCGAATCTACACATGGGCTGTATGTTTCTTCTTTAATTACGTCATTTTAAAAGTAAAATGCTTATTCTTTTTAGTGACAAATACATCTCTTTACTCAATTTTTATACTTGTTTTTCTGCTGTTTTTTAGATTTATGATGCTGGAAAGGGGAATAGTAATCCATACCAAGAATGCAATGAACGACGCAAGCCTGTAAACAAGTTTTTTTACAGAGTGTAAAACATCGTGTTTACATAAGAAATGAGTTGTTTTCTACTATTGTTCATTATTGTATTTCTATTTTACTTCTGATATTTATACTTAGTAATATTTTATTTTAAATCGTTGAATGAAGGAAAAAAAATGAAGCTCATGAAACAGTATTAGAAAAAGCGTTATCAGTCAAATAGCTAATAAAACCATCCTCGATTTTAAACTCTCCATGCATAATTTCTTTTGGGTCAGCAACTGACAAGGAGAAGTCAAAGCAACAACATGATAAAGTTGAGCCCCCTATACAATAAGTCTCCATAATTGAGTCATCATCATTTGATATTCTTTCACAATAGATAATGTAATACCTAGACCATATATTGAAATATGTTTGATATATTTAAAAAGATTTAAAAACTTGTATAACGTTTCAGATACTTGGATGTATGCATTTTGAATGTTTAGAAGGATATTTGGTTGCTAGATATGAATTAATTAAGGTAGATGACTAGTACTTCTTTAGTGTTTTGTTGAAGCTTTGGTTCTGAGATGCACGTATTTGAACATCTTTCTTGTTTTAGAAAAGAATAACTTTATTTCTTTCTATGTTTTAATAGAATGCTTATACGTATCATTAATGTTAAATCTCTAACAGAATCATGTTTTCAATTTTCTAACATATAATTAATGAAATATTACTGTTGAAATATCACGAAGATAATATTAAAATTAATTACAACTTAGTAAAATCTATATACATTTCAAAGAAAAAATATAACATGCAGTGACAAAAATATAGCAAAGTAAACTGCATCTCTAGACTCAACATGTTAAAAAATGTGTACGACTCGTAAACTCATATTTAACCAGACACTTTTGGTTAAAAAAGAGACAGTAAGAGTATACTACAGATAGTTCTTCTATTTTCATAACAGTACAAAATTTGTCAATTGCGGAAGCAAGCTCGAACCGATTGTTTGGGGTGAAGGCCATTATGGGTAAAAGGCCTTAAGTTGTCGACTGTAGACGAAGCTAAGATCTATCGCGAATTCAAAGCTGGGAACAAAATTAATTACGACTTAGTAAAATCTATATGTATTTCAAGGGGAAAACATAAAATGCGGTAACAAATATGTAGCAAAGTACATTGCATCTCCAAACACAACAGGCAAATATATGTTTACGACTTGTAAACGTCTATTTAACACGACATATTTTTCAATAAAAAATAACGATACAGTAAGAGTATGCTGCAAATAGTTCTCCAATGCCCATGATACAAAACAACAATCGAGATTGACATCTAAAAAACCAGAGAATACTAAAAATTATAAATTTTGAGAGCTACTGTATACGTTCCACTTCAAAACAAACACCATTGTTTCAAATTGATCACCAAAGATTCTCTTTAAACATGTTCTGATAACAAGTATTCACTACAAGAAAAATGGTGTTTTGGAACGGTTTAACAGCGGGGATTGCTATAACCGCCGTGAAATATTATACTTTTAAAAAAATGCAATAAAAGTTTTAGCGGTGGTTTAAAAAACCGTCGCTAAATAGTGTACTTTAGGCGGTGGTTTTGTCAAAACCGTGCTATATATAGGAACAATAAATAAAAAATAGAAAATAGAAGGAATAACAATTTATGAGGATTTTTATTTGCTTTTAGCGGCGGTTTTAAAACCGCCGTGAAATGTCTTTTAAATCCTCATTTCCTTCCCAACCCGCAATTTACATATCTCTTATCTCTCAATCTCTAAGGGTGATTTGCAGCGATTTTGAGTTCCTTCACCTGCCTTCGTCGATCAGCCATAGCTGAGCTCTTCCGAAGAAGCTCTCTCCTCTCTCTCTCTCTGATCCCTAGCTTGCGCCACTTGAAAGGTCAAGCTAGCTACCAGAGCTTCAATGGATAGGTTATGCTGCTTCAATGTTTGCGCCCTATCTCTCTCTCGGGACCATAAAGACAAGGTCTGTCCACTTTTAATCATTTTGGATATGTTCTATTTGAATAAAGTATAAGATTTTTTTCTGTTCTTATTAGCCAAGAAAGTCAGAAATTAAAATCGAAAGTTTCATTTTATAAACATGGTTATTATTTGATAACTTCAGCGTTCGACGTAAATTAACATACAACTCTAAAAGTTTTGCTACTTCTGTTATCAATTTCTTCTTTTGGATCTTGAAAGGAATCAGTGAAGTTAAGAAACAACGAGAGCTTGGTGAATTTAATGTCCTGTATATTATATGTTGCTTACTTAGTGATCTTTTATATACTGCAGTAGCTAATGAATAAGGAACCAGGAAAGATCCATTCGATAGTCAATTGTTTGTTGGAGAATTTTAATTTGCTAGAATTTACCTTTGTTAGAAAGCAAAATATCTTCATGGTTTTAAGCTTTTAGTCCAAGCATCTGAATTGAGATGTGTTGAGAGAATTTTTCTTTCTTTTTCTTACGTTACTGTATACACATTTTCGAAACTTTTTTAGAATAGTTGTATAATAGATGAATATTTATCTCATTTCCAAAAAAACGTAATTCGGTCAATCAAATGTATTGTTGAGGTCTATGCAGGATGGCTTGTTATTTGATATTATATTGCAGCAAATTTTTATGTGTTGAGCCAACTTATTACTTGACTGTTAATTTATATTTCTATAATATGATGCCTAAGTACAATAGGCATTTATTTAGTTTCCAATAATTTTGACTAATTAAAGTTTTGTCATGATCTGATTGGTAACTGGTCAGTATTTGTTATAATCATTTTTCAGGTTCAATACTATCTGAGGAGACTATTCAGAAGATTTTGGCTGGTATTCTACTCTTGTCATTTAACTCAGTATGCTAAATCTCATTTATGCCTTCAGAATTGCTTGCATATAATTTGTTCTTGTCATATTCAAATGGTTCTCTCTCCCTCTCTGTCTCTTTTCACTCTCAATATATGTTACAGTGCTGTCTCAAACCATGCTCATAGCTTGGGTTTTACGGAAGGGATATATTGCTATTTGGTCCTCCTTCTTCAGTTCCTTTAATATTCCCTTATTCAGGTACCCTTAATAATGTTTATAATATAGAGTGTGTTAACTATTTTGAGTATCTTTATATTAAT
The DNA here is from genome assembly GCA_003255025.1 of Datisca glomerata. Classification (NCBI taxonomy): domain Eukaryota; kingdom Viridiplantae; phylum Streptophyta; class Magnoliopsida; order Cucurbitales; family Datiscaceae; genus Datisca; species Datisca glomerata. Next base: position 512,011 of record QANY01012084.1, read on the forward strand.
CGAAGGTTATGGAATGATGAATTTATGTTATTTTTATATGAAATGAGTGTTGTAAGTGCTTCCTAATCTTTCTAAATAACCCAATTTTTAAAAAATGTGTGAACAATAGCGGCGGTTAAAAACTGCCACTATATTTATATATATATTTACCTTTGCTGGTGGTTTATAACCGCCGGTATAGGTTAGAAAAAACTGCTATTATTTGTCGATTTAGAGGTGGTCTTCCGGCGGCTAAAAGTCACCGTAAAATTTTTTACAACGGCGGTTGTCGAACCGTCACATAAGTTTTTGGTGTTGTAACCTTTTAAAACTACCAGAATAGGTGATTTTCCCTATAGTGATTGAACAAACAAAATCTAGTGGAAAGAAACTCGGATAGAACGATATCTCGATTACATGAATTTGAAACAAATTGAAAACAAAATGAGATTCGGTAATCAAAACTCGCATACAAAGCATAGAAAGGAAAAGAAATATTAAAGGAAATATCGAGCACCTTGAAGGAATCACCTTGGAAAATGGATTCTGTTCCCAAAACCATTTCAAGCATCGACTAATTATTTCAAACCATTTCAAGGAAATATGGATCGGTTTACATGATTCCCAGTAAGCTGCTTCTCAAGCATAACTTCCATGTTTAATTAATTGAGTCAAAATCAACTATTTTTCATCTCAAGCACCAACTAATCAATTCCACAAACAAATTTCAAATCAGAGGTAAGTGATATCAGAAATGGAAAACAAGAAGGAGAAGGGGCGATACTGAATTTCTTATGAAAAATTAAAACTCGAAATAATTATTTGGTATCGGTTAATTTCTAACTGAAATTAGCTTTTGAATTATGGATTAGAGTATATTCCTACCCTGAATCTGATAGAAGTAAAATGCACTACAACATCTCTCTCTTTCTCTCTGGGAGTGTGTAGAGATCGAGTTGTTGGTTTGTATTGATGGATATTACAGTCAACGAGACAGATAGATAATGTTGCGTAGATGGAGATTTAGGGCTCTCACGGACGGTATTTTGTTTTTTTAACATAAAATTAGTTGTTAGAGTAAAATAGTAAGTTCAATGAAAATAAAAATAAATTAAACTTAAATAAGACAATTTTTACATCTATATAAATTAATTATCATTGTTACATATTATGTGATAAAGAGAGACATCTACTATAATTTTTCATAATTATTTTGAAGTGAATGAGACCAGGCCCGACTCAATAGGCTGGGTCGTATGAACATAGGTCATTAGTTATCTCTTGACTTGAGATGTGGGCACCAAAAGCAAGCAACCCACCCCATTAGACATTCTTAATTCATTACCCTTGTTTTGCCTTTTTACGAGCTAATAAATGAAGCCCTCATATTTGTGATTACCATTTGAGTGATAGCTCAATCCATTATGATGTGTCTATCATTTGATAATACAACGTGTCAATAAATGATCATCATATAGTAACATGGGATTGCCAATAATTCACTTGATCTCAATATGGAAGTACAATCCAAGAGATATATCTCTTGGATACACAAGGAGACACCTCTCTCATTTGGCTAAAAAGGTCCCATGTACGTATATATGAAAGATAATTGTGCGCAGAGTGATCCACATCATGGTTGGGTGATCAACTTGAGATATAATTTCACATCATGTACTTGTTTTTAGATTGAGAAGATTTAAAATCACTTAACACTAGTATCAGAGCTACGATACCTAATAAGTCACAATGCAATTTGGGTAAAATAGATTGTTGGTTATCCGACTTGAAATGGGTCACTTGATGAGTGTTGAGACGATTTTACTTTAATCATAGAATATTAATTGTTAGATTATAAATGTATAAAAAGTCTCACTTCATGAACTAATTTGTAAGGTTGTGAAAACTCAATATCACATAACAAATATTATTTTTTTCTATGATCGCCAAATGATTAGTTCTATGCCACAATGTTTTATGTTTAGATGTAAAAATTAAACCATTCATATCTACTCATCTCAGTAAAAAAAATATCTTCGCATGATTTTGAATGAATAATGCATTAAAAAAACACAAAGAAATTTGAATGAATATAACTCTTAATTTCTATAAATTCACGATCACATTTCAATAAAAAAAATTAAGGAAAAAATCTTGTAAACTTTGCCAAGTTATAATATTTTCACAAACTCCCAAACGTTAAATGTTGACTTTATCACATAACTTGTCACGTGATGACCCCATCCCCAAATTTGGGGTGTTATATAATTATATTTATGACCCTTCCAAATTCAAAACAACCATATTTATCAACACCTAACAATATATTAGATATTTAATTTCAAAAAATAATGTTAATTATTTCATTTGTCACGGATCAATATATACCCAACTATATTCTTTTTTCTAGATCTGGCATTATATTATATGTGATCCGTTACAATTTAGAAGTATACATGTCATAAAATTATATTGATCAATAAATCGTCATGTTTTTTAAAATGTTATATTCTTGAAATTATTTTAGACTCATATTCTTAAAACATATGACTGTCTAATAATCGAAGATCCTTGTTATTATACATGAGGTTTCAAAGTCAGATACATAAATTCAAGGGTTAACTTAATTAAACAGGAAATACAACATAGTTTTTCCCCTTAAAACATATAGAAACAGCATAGGGAAACAGGACTCTTCGATCCAGTGCACCTGCAAAAAAACGTTAAAAATGATGAATAAGAAACTTCAATTTGTAAATTATAAATTATACAAAAATCGAAAATATACACACCAAGTTAATGTATTTAACAAATCTCATAGATCTTCCATAAAAAAAAGATAATTAGATCAATTGGTTATTAATGCATAAATTAAAAAAAAACTAATTTAAAAAAAGCAAAAAACATGGTAGATTTTAAAAGTTAATTACCATAAGATGAAGAAAGACATTTAGTCACTGTCGCTGCTACTGCTATGGCCGTGGTCGTCGTGACCGTCTTCATGCTTCTTCTTATCTTTCTTCTTCTTCTTCTTCTCCTTATCGTCCTTGTTTTCATTGCCACCTTCGCCATGGATCTTATCCTTGATTTTCTCAACAAACCCTTCTTTTTTATGTTCACCAGAGGCATCACCATGGGGTTTGTCAGTCTTCTTATGTTCATCAGATTTGTGATCTGATGACCCTTTGCCTTTGTGTTCCTCTTCCTTGTTGCCTCCTCCAATATGGAAGGTTTCTTCAATTTTCTTCACTATTCCTGCCATTTTTTTTCTAGATCTCTCTCTCTCTGTAATGAAAAATTTAGATAATTTAAGTTTGATTGATAGATCTGAATCATTTGTATTAGTTTTGATGATATTTATAGGCGTTTGATCGTGGAAGGAAATAGAACAAGATATTTTTGGATTTATTATTATTAAATGTTATCCACAATTTTTTTAGATTTGGATTTCTATTAATGACCATATACGTGTACTCTCTTTGTTTGAGCCAAAAAGAAAGGATCTGGCCTCCTTGTTCATGGAATTATATTTTTATTTTCTGTTTAGTTAATAAATTAAAAAAATTATTTTTTATTTACTTATATGATGAGCATCTAAACCGATTTGAACTTATGAAATTTCGAAAGTTTCTGAATAATCTAATTAACAAAGAAACTCATTAAAAATAATGGTTAAGTATGTGATCATATCATTTGAATTATTAAACTTTATACAAAGAATCAAACCTTACTTTTATTGTCCAAAAAAAATTTAGTTTCAAAGTTTTCACGATCAAAATCATAAAAATTTGGAAGAGTCAAAACTAAGGCGATCATTTTTTAATATAAAAATACCCTTCAAAAAGAAATTTAGGGATATTATATTTTGATCAAGAATGTATTTTACCTTTTAACTTTAAATTATATTTTTTAACAGTGTTAGAATAAAATGTGTTTTTTTAATGTTAATATTAATTTAATATATATATTTTAAATTAGTTAAAAAATATTACGAAATTCGTAGGTGCGGAATAGTCGTATAAAAAAAATGATGAAACAAAAATATATGTCAGTGACGGGCCCACGTTAACTTTATCATTGAATTTATAATTTCCTTTTTATATTCGATATTTGTGAGGAAAAGTAGACTTTATTCTTTAAATAATAACCGTAGAAAATATAGATATTAAAAAAGGAAAAATAAAGAAAAGAGGAGTTGAGGAGGTTGTGTATATGACGTGTTGAATGGCTTGCCGACACATTATGGGGCGCGTTACCCTATTGGTAGGAACATTATACTTCCCTCTTCCATATCCCTTATTATTTTCATTTTTTTATAAGGTTGAGGGTAACGTGGTTATGCAAATTCGTATTTGCGAATCAAATATGCATTCTAATTAAAACTATGAAAAATGTTGAAATCGCTTGCAACGAATTTGTTAGAGTACATCACCTGATCTAAGCAGCTCTCTAAGTCAATTAGAGTTTGATTCGAATACTGGAGATCCAATTTATATGAACAAATTCTGAGTCAAAATCAACGTGGATGCTTTATTTCTGTCTGGGATCTCTAAATGAGCGCTAGGGTTCGTGGTGAGGGATTTCGAAGGAAAGGTTTTGTTTAATGAGAGATTTTCAGTCAAAGCTATTGGGCCTGGACTGAACAAGGCTTTAGGCGCTTATTGGATTTCAGGCTTAATTGATTGAGTGTGACCCTAAAGTAGTAGTATATTGGGTCGGTCTAATATCCTAATTGGAGACTTAGTACTCTAGTTTTTTTATACCATTAGAAATTGAATCAAGCTAAAGGTTTTGCTATTTGTTACGATAAGAGAAAGCTGTAAGATTAATAGGTAATTTTCTTTTCTCTTAATCTTGGTAGCTTGATTGAATCTGAAAAGATCATTGTAAGAGATATGTATCGTCCTCCCTTAATTTGTTTATGTTGGTATTAATAATTTCTCTTTGCTTGTTAAAAAAATAGATGAATCAAAACATTTCAATTAGTTTGACACACTATAAGCGGATGAAAACTACTCGGGTCGAAGCTCATTACCCAAGACACACCTTAAAGGCAAGTTATAAGAAGCCCCCACCAGCACAAAGCCTAGACCGAACCCTCGCCTCATACAGCGGACCAATGTCTCAATCCCAAAGTAAGGGTTTAGCATCCAAGATTGCCCACTTGTATGGTCTGAGGCTACCACGTTGGTTGAGATCCACCACTTTTATGATTTGAGGCTATTACGATGGTCGATGTCTATTATCTCAATAATCCAAGGCCACCACAACGATGGAGACTCATCCCCTCCATTATTTGAAGCAACCATGATGGTTGAGACACATCTCCCAACCTAGCCATGTATGGTAATCATCCATACATGAAAACAACAACTAACAAATCTCTCGATAAAGAAATCCTTAAATATCTTAAGAGAAATTGAGCCAAAGAAGATATCTCTGTAATTATAAAAACTCTCCATGAATATTATTTCTTCCTTATTGGAATAATGAAGGAAAATTGAACATTGATGAAACACCATTTAAAATTCTTATAAATAGATGATGCCCCCATTCATTTAGGTATGCATTTTTCTAGTAGCAATTCTGCTCCCCACTCATTCAGATATGTATTTTCCTAGTAGAAAATTCATTCTCCTAAATTATTTACTAACTTGTATGGTGGAGTGTATTATTAAGTTGTGCATCACATCGGTGTCGAATTAACACTATTGTCGGTCTTTCTTCCTTCTTACAAATATAAAGATTATCATCAAGTAACGCTTAATAACATACTTAACTACATACACTTCACATCTAAACACACATTTAATACTTTCATCATTTAATTTATCATAATATATTATTAAAATAAAATAAAAAGAGTAAAAAATGATGACATAAAACTTACACAAAGAAATATACGTTACCTATTAGTTACAGAAACACTTATCTTAATTTTAATATTTCGAAAATACTTCATCATCCTAATAACTTGATGTAAAGTTGATATCTTACTACATAATAATCTAATCATTAAACTTTAAATAAAAAAATGTTTGACATATTCTCAAATATCGATCTTTAATAACTTGATGTTAAGTTGTTATCTCATTATTTAATAATCTAATCATTTTAAATTTCAGATAAAACATGTTTGGCATATTCTACATGTAATTATAATTTATAAAAAAATAAAATAAAAAATATGATAAATAATAGTGACTTATGGGTATGAATTTCTTACCAAACATCATAAGTGAATATCATGAAAAAAATTAAATTATGAACTTATGTGTTAGATGGAATAAAGTAAAATTAGACGGAATGATGGTGTAAATTTTAAAATTAACAAACACATTATAATAATGAAAAAGTTATCAAAGGAAGTTGATAAATTGATTGGATTAGGTGGCACAAAATCTATGGAAGATCATAAATGTCGGTTTATGTGGTCCTTTTTCCTATCAAAACAAAACAAAAGTTCAAAATTAAAAATGTAAAAAAAAAAAAAACAAAGCTTAATTGACACGTAGATTAGATTAATGCTGTCATTTCGAAAGAATTGATGAGAAAAAAAAATTAAAATTTATGCCCGCGTTGCCCTGTGGCATATGTTGAATTTGAATTTCAAGTGCACTCATCCTGATTCTTACGAGTTTGATTCATATCAAGATGATTAATAATATTTAGAGATAAATATAATTTATATATCTAAAGTTTGATTCATCATTAACTTATATTTCTAAACTATTTCTTTAACATCAAATACCCTCATAGACTAGGTTACTTACATGAGAAGGGGGAAATTACCCCATTTACCTATCCTATTTTGTCTGATAATTTATCAATAAAAGACTACATTAGTAAAATTGAGGTATGTTGCCCCGCTTAGTATTTGAAATGAACATCTTTATCTTCATTTTACACATTTAATCTTAGTTTGCTCCCTTTTGAAATAATTTCTGACCTCACCCCTAAATACCCCTAAGATATGTGAATTTTTTTAATACTACTCCCCATCAACTTTGGTAAAAACTAACAGAATTTTTTTAATAACTAAAAAAACACTAAATTAGCTAATTTGCACTAAAAAAACCTAAAAATACCTTTCTCCTTCACTTTCCCGTTCCCGACACCATCCCGCGACTCATAAGATACATTGATCACTAACCAATACGCACAATTATGAGCATAAATTGGCGAAGACACAATCGATTATAGCTCGAGAACCCTGTGAACATAAAGAATTCTCGATGCTTAGCCACATTAGCGGGGAGAAAACAATAATTAAAGCAAATGCCACGAAAGCATTACGGGAATAGTAAAATTTTCCACGTTGATGGATCTAAAGAAGTTGAAATGTAAAAGTCGCATAAGAATTCATGAAAGCTAGAGAAGTCAATGGAGGGAATCGTCACCTTTGTAAATTTGGTAGCAATCACAACGACCATCAGACTTGCCACACTATGCAAAACGATTCAAATTAAAAAAATTGTTAATATTGATAAGCAAGATTCAGTTATTCACCTAAAAGATGAAGCAAATTTTGGCAGATAAACTTAATATCAAAGAATATTTAATTTATTCTTGTTTTATTTCGGAGATTATAACAAGCCTATAAATACAGGCCAAATTGTAAACTGAATGATCATCGAATACAAGCCATTGCAAATTGGTTACTCTTGATACTTTCTGTTTAGAGGAAAAATGCATTTATATTTTGGTGCTTTCAAAGAGAGCCGAGAGAAAACGCTCGAGGAACCCACCAAAAAACACTAAACAAGCCTGGGACCAGATCCAACGTAGCCTACAATGGAGACAACGAAGCCAGAAATACTAATGACCAAACAAATCAACCAACCCCACCAGTAGAGGTACTCCAGACAATTCTGACTGTAATGTGAAAGATGGAAGAATGGAATGCAGAAACACGACATGATGCGTGGAGAGCTATGCAAGAACATATCCATGCTCTTCAATAAGAGGTGGCCTGGACGCGTGTTGAGGTCAGCCAAAGAGCAAATAACGAAGAATAAGACATCCGTTCGGAGAATAACAGGCGAGAAGAGAGATAAGAAAATCATGAAAACAGTAGGAACATGCAACGAGAAGAATGGGAAATCCAGTCTCAGAATCGAGAAAAGGAGGATGCAAAAGAGATACGCCAGTAAAAAATTATCACCAAGGAAGCCGTGGAAGAATTATTAGAACGGAAGATGCTGGAGATGAGGAACCTGAGGAGTATTGGAAAAAGAGACATTAAATCTCTCACTCATACCCCGTTGAGTCTAGAGATTTTAGCGGCTTCTGTACCCAAGAAATATGTGGCCCCAAAGTTCAAGTGTTACGAGGGAAACACAGATTCAATTGATCATCTCTGCCATTTTAGGCTGATAATGGCACTGTATCAAAATGATGATGAGCTAATGTGCAAAATGTCCCCAACTAGTCTGATGGAACATCCCTAAAATGATATCATTCGTTCATTGTTCATTCGATTACTAACTTTGTTGTTATGTCTTCTATCTTTCTGAAACAGTACTTCAAATATCAAGAAGTAATGGAAGACACAGAGTATCTCCTCACGATCACGATCAAGGAAGGAGAATCCTTATGAGAGTACATTCATAGGTTCAAGGATGAAATGGCGAAGGTCGAAAACTGTGATGATCGAATGGCCAGACTAGCTTTTAGAAGAGGATTAGTACCAAACTCGCCCTTGTTTAAAGACTTGTCAAATATAAAACAATTATCTACGGCAGAGACTTTCCAACGGGCCGAGGCTTACATCACACTTGAAGAAAAAAATAAGAGTTTCACGAAAGCAAAAGAACAAAGAAATGAAGAATCACAGAAGTGAGAGAGGAACTCCAGGTCAGAGAGGAAGAGAACTGACAAATGGACAAAACCAATTAAAGGGGAGGAAACAAGGAAGGACAGAATACCAGAGGCAAGACTCGAGTAGAGTACATCCAAGGGACAAGGTTTACACACCGTTAACCCTCCTAGTAAATCAGATCTTAGAACAGACAAATCATGGTTAAAAAGGCCAGCACCTCTTACAAAAGAGCACAACTACAAAAGACAAGGATAAGTATTGTTCTTTCCATAGAAGCAGTGGACATTACACCAGATATTACTTCCAACTCAAAGATTATATTGAAGAGCTTATAAAATATGGATATCTGCGTCGATTTATGAAAAGAGAATAGTAGAAGCGGGAGACAGAGAAAGAAGATCGTGGCGATGAAAAACGTGACAATGAGAAACAACCTCTTCGCATTGTCAGCATTATCACTGCATTGACAGAGCAGGAAGGAACAACAAGGAACGAGAGGAAGCAATACTGTAAGAAGTCGATGATGGAGAAGCGTATGGAGAACCACACGTACGATAACAGGAATCTCCCGCTAATATTTGATGATCTAGATCTCGAATACGACAGACATAATAACGATGCACTTGTCATTTGATACAAGTCGGTAATTGCCTTTTGAGAAAAGTTCTGGTAGATGATGGAAGCGCGGTTAACATACTGTACCAGGCCACGTTAAAAAAGATGTCCATGGGAGATCAGAAGCTGCAGGGGACCTTGCAACCGTTGATAGGTTTTAATGGAGCTATTAGCTACTTGGAGGGGATCTTTGCTCTCCCTGTAAGAGCTGAACCTTTTAATCATATGACTGAGCTTGTGATTATGGGTACTTCATCCCCGTACAACACCATTCTAGGAAAAACGTGGTTGCATAAGATGAAAACTATACCGTTAACCTTCTACCAAGTATTGATGTACCCCTCACCGGAGGGAATCAAGACCATCAAGGTAGATCAGACTTTCAACCCACATCTATTTTGTAACTGCATCAGAGCCAACCAAGAAAAAGTGTACAAAAGAAGCAGAACTCAGATAGCCAAAGGAAATAACTCAATAGCAATCAGAGGGCGATGGGTCAGATGGCCCGAGGTACGATGTAGGGGAACAAACGGAGTTGGTTTGCTTAGAAGAAGGAACACAGAAGATGACAGACATTGGCACCTGCCTCGAGCAAACAAAAAAGGAGACGTTGATCGATTTTCTATGAAAATTTTTACTACTACTACGCAAGAAATGCTAGAGATTTCAGAAGAGATTATATGTGACAAGTTGAACACGGATCTAGCAGTAAAACCAATAAAGCAGAAGAAAAGGAGTTTTGCACCAGAACGGAACAAAGCAATAAAGGAAGAAGTAGGTAAGTTAATGGATGCAGGGTTCATCTAAGAAGTTGATACCTAGAGTGGATGGCCAATGTGGTGATGGTACGAAAAAAGAATGACAAATGGAGAATCTGTGTGGATTTCACCGACCTAAACAAAGCCTGTCCAAAGGATGATTATACGCTTCCCAGAATTGACCAAATGGTGGACGTCACGTCTGGACATGAACTCCCCAGCTTTATGGATGCTTACTCTGGATATAACCAGGTGAAAATGTTTCAACCTGACCAAGAAAAAACTTCTTTTATTAGTGAATATGACATCTATTGTTATAAAGTAATGCCCTTTGGGCTGAAAAATACAGGAGCTACATACCAGAGATTGGTGAACAAATTATTCCAAAGTCAGATTAAAAGAAATATGGAAGTGTACGTGGACAACATGTTCGTAAAAAGTGAAGAACGAAAAAACCATATCCAAGATCTAGATGAGGCTTTCTCAGTCCTAAGAAAGAACTCAATGAAACTGAACCCTGAGAAGTGTACTTTCGGTGTAGTTGCAGGGAAATTCCTTAGCCACTTAATAATTCGGTGAGGGATAGAAGTTAACCCAGACCAGATGAAGGCTATAACAGAGATGAAGTCCCCGAGGAATAAAAAAGAAATTTAATGACCGACTGGGAGACTCGAGGCGCTAAACATGTTTATTTTCAGATCAACAAATAAATGCAAGCCATTCTTTAATAAATTGAGAAAGAACTCTACAGACAAATGGGATGAAGAATGTGAGAACGCCTTCACCAGAATCAATGAATACTTAACAACACCCCCACTACTCTCAAACCCAACGCCTGGTGAGTGACTCCTCTTATATGTTGCAGTTTTAGAAACATATGTGAGTGTTTTGCTCATTAGAGAATAAGAAAAGAAGCAGAAACCCCTCTACTTCATCAGTAAAATCTTGGTGGCAGTAGAGACAAGATACAAAAAGATGGGAAAATTGGTACTGACCATCGTAACTGCTGCAAGGAAGCTTAGACCTTATTTTTAGGGACACAACGTTAGGGTATTGACGGACACATCTGTTAAAAGTCTACTGCACTCCTCAGAGGTAAGTGGAAAAATGGCAAAATGGGAAATTGAATTAAACCAATATGAGATCAGTTATGAACCCAGAACTTCAATCAAGGGGCAAGTGTTAGTAGATTCCGTCGCAGATTTCACTGGAGAAATGACTAGTCCAGAGCAGCCTAAAGAAATAGTGGACGGGTTTTGGAAACTATATATTGATGGTGCTTATAACAATAAGAGAGTAGGAGCTAGAGTAGTGGTGCAAACCCCATTTGGAGAAATGTTAGAGCATTCTATCTCATTTAGATTTAATGCATCGAGTATTGAGGCTGAATATGAAGCGCTAATAGTTGGAATATCATTGCTACGAGAATATGATGTAACTAATGTAAAAATATTTTGTGATTCCATGTTAATTGTCAAACAGATAATGAGAGAATGCGTAGCTAAAGATGAGAGAATGATTAGTTATTAACATCGGGCTAAACTCGTTCAAATGCTATGAGATTCGACAAATTTTGAGAACTGAGACCGGACACGTAGACGTGCTAGAAAATTTGGGGTCATCTTAACGATTTATGCATAAGAGAAATGCGCCTGTGAAATTCTTGGAAAAACCAAGTTTTCAACCCTCATCAAACAGCGTTGCTGGAGTAGAACAAAGCACAAGGTACACATTAATAAATGGATTATTTTATAGAAAATGTTTTTCAGGATCATACTTTAAATGCTTAAAGGAGAAAGAAGCACAATATGTCTTAGCTGAAATTCATGAACGAGTGTGTGGAAACCATGCTAGAGGAAGGTCATTGGCTCACAAAGTCTTAAACGAGGGATATTATCGGCCTGGAATGCATCGAGATGTCAAGCAATATGTTAAGAAATGTGACAAATGTCAATGATTTGCACCATCATCAAAATGGCTCCGGGAGAAATGAACACAATGGCAAGCCCATGGCCTTTCATGCAGTGGGCGCTCAGCATCATCGATCCACTCAATATGGCACCAGCTCAGAAATGCTTCTTACTAGTAGCCACAGACTACTTCACGAAGTGGATAAAAGCATAAGCTTTCGCGAGAATCACGGAAGAAGAAGTCAAGGATTTTTTTGTGTAAAAACATAATGTGTAGATATGGAATACCTAAGATATTGGTCTCAGATAACGGACTACAATTCACAGGAAAAATTGTTAAATGCTTTTGCGAAGGACTGAACAACATCAATCGTTTCTTTACTCTATACTATCCATAAGGAAACGGGCAAGCTGAGAGGTTGAATCGTATTATACTCGACAGCATGAGAAAGAGAATAGAGTCCACAAAAGAGAAATGGGGAGAGGATCTACCAGTCGTACTATGGGCATATAGAACTACTTCTAGAGAAGCCACTAGAGAAACATTTTTCGCCTTAGTATTCGGGGCAGAAGCAGTAATTTTTGTCAAAATTGGAAGCCCAACGGTGAGATCAGAGTTGAATGAGCAACACAATGATGAACTCCTTAGGAGAAGTCTCGATGAATTAGAGGAGTGAAGAGAAGCTACCCTATTCAGAGTAGTGCGTTATAATCAGAAAAGTAAATCCTATTTTTAGAAAAGAATGAAGAAACGGGAATTTGAAAAAGGAGATCTAGTCCTAAGAAAAGTCTTTCAATCAGAAGGGAAGTTCGGACTAACATCGTCAGTGACATAGGAGGAACTAGGTATTACTACATCACGATAAAGGAAGGAACAGACCTGTCAAAACCATGGAATGCGTTTCATTTAAAGTACTTTGTGTAATTATGATTTTATAGTGAATATTTCTCCCTGTGGTTTTTTTCCCGTAAGGGTTTTCCACGTCAAAATATATGGTGTCAACTCTCTAACTCTTATTCCAGGAAAACACAGCAAACAGCTAAGGGCATAAGTGCTTGGGAGGGAAAATTCGTAAGTCATACTCTTAGAATGAACTAAGGGCTTAAGTCTTTGGGAGGGGCATCTCAAAAATCCTACTCTCAGAAGGAACTAAGGACCTAAGTCCTTGGGAGAGGCAATTCATAAGGAACTAAGGACGTAAGTCATTGGGAGGGGCAATTCATAAGTCATACTCTCAGAAGGAACTAACGGTGTAAGTCTTTGGGAGGGGTAATTCGTAAGTCCTACTCTCAGAAGGAACTAAGGGTGTAAGTCCTTGGGATGGGCAATTCGTAAGTCCTACTCTTAGAAGGAACTAAGGACGTAAGTCCTTGGGAGGGGCAATTCGTAAGTCCTACTCACAGAAGGAACTAAGGGTGTAAGTCTTTGGGAAGGACAATTCGTAAGTCCTACTCTCAGAAGGAACTAAGAGCGTAAGTTCTTGGGAGAGGCAGCTCATAAATCCTACTCTAAGAAGGAACTAAGGGTGTAAGTCCTTGAAAGGGGCAACCCATAAGTCCTGCTCTCAAAAGGAATTGAAGAGACAAGTCCCAATGGTCAAAGGGCAAGAACAGAAGAAAGAGAATTTCTTTAAAAAAAGACAAGAAATGATGTAAAGTTGAGCTTTAGGAGTTGATCCCAAACCATAAGGCAGAGCTAAGCTTAGACCAGAAGGCTCTAAAGTTCGTCATATAAAAGTTTCAAGAGATGAGCTCAGACCAAAGGGCAGAGATGAGCTCAGACCAGAAGACTCAAAAGCTCGTAATATAAAAGCTTGAAAGAGCTAAGCCTTGACCAAAAGGTAGAACAGAGCTCAGATCAGAAAACTCAGAAGTTCAGGACGAGAAAGTTTCAGGAGCTGAACTAGACTAGAAAGCTCAAACCTCAACACCAAAAGCTTTGGCATTTCAAAGGTTATTACTTCACTTCAAATCAAAGAAGTAACATATATGGACATCAATGAGGTAAAATTTCTCAGATTAATGGTCCCGATGGATATAATTTTGAAGAAATATAAAAGGCAAGGGATTTGAATAAGCTTCTACATTGATAAGATTGAATTACATATAAAATTGCAAATTATAAAAAAAAAACTAAAGGGAAGCAGTATCCACATTCTGCACTTCAAAATAGACTTCGATGAGGGCTAAGGCAATTGGAGCATCGTCAGCAGCTTCAGAAGGGTTGGTCTCAGCTCGATCTGCAGAAATGATGGCTTCACTCTACTCATCAACAGGAACATCGTAGAGAGGTTTCCTCGGAGGAGCATTCATTGAGCCATCTCTGTATCCAACACTATAAATCACATGCTCGGCTTCATCAAATAGGGCATGCTACTCTTCTCCAACCTCTTTCTCTTTTTATTCCAGAGCTTGGGCCTTGCTTGCCTCAACTGTTTTTCAAATTATATTTTTTAGATCTGCACTATTATATTTTGAACTTTTTTAGTTGTTTGAACCTTTTAGTTTGTCTGCTTGTTTTGTTTGAACGCTATTTTGAGAGGCTTCACCTTTAATTTGAAACTTTGGAACATCTAATTGGTATTTGATATCTCTACAAAGTGACTGAATAAGGAAATAGAAAAGACCTAAAAAGTCAAGTGAAAATGAAACCACATATATAAGACTTATGTTTCTTGGTTACTGAAATATTGTGTTGTATGGTCCTAGATTAATCTTTACAAAGTACTTTCATGGAGTTAACCTTGTTATTGCAGAGCAAGTTTTATTAAAGGTGTATGTCCACTATTAAGAATGCCATGTCATCTTTAATATAAGGGTGAATTAGGTGAATTTCTGTACACCCACCTTTTCCTTTCCTATTTCAAGGTCCGAGCCCTAAGTTAAAATATGTGACTCCTCTAGAGTTAAGCTATATATGATTAGTATGTAGGTTAGTCGATTGGTTGAGCCACATTAGGACTTGTGAGGTCAATTGACCCAATTAAAGAAAATTAAGACTAAAGTAAATAAAAAGTGAAATTTTGATATTTAATGAAATCGATCATGCTTAAAACTTTTTAACTCTAATAAGTTAGGTCATTATCTTGTATTTCACTAGCTTATGGGGATGTCTGCTTGTTTTGTCTAAACTTATTGGGATGTATGCTTGCATGACTATATAGTTTAGAAATTAAGTTTGATTTGAGTTAATGAGTCTCAGTTAATGATTTTTAAGATCGGAAATCGAAGACGGGAAAATCAGTTTTGGTTCAACGTCTCCTGAATTGCTATCGAGACCTTCAAAAGTGGGTAAGAGAGAATCGTCTAGGGAGCCTTCAATTTTTTGGGATTCATTTACTAAGAATGAACTTGATGAAGAAGGTAATGTAACCTCCACATGTGATTATTGCAAACAAGTTTTCAAATCTCATTCTAGACACAATGGGACCTCAAGTATGCTAGGACACTTGGATACATGCAAAAAGAATCCTTCTTCATAGTGGAGGACGATGCCGAGTAGTACGTCATCATGTGATGAGTGAAATTGATTGTGATCGTAATATTTGATCATAAGTATCTCATTTAATCATTTTTTAAGTTTATAATGGATCGACATAAACTTGAATATGGCTTATGATTTATGAACATGTGATGTTAATTGTGGAATGATGATTTATGAAGTGAAGGTAGGAGCTCTAATTGTACAGTTGATTAGTTTGGAAGTAGTAGCTTCAATTTGTCCATGAATATTATCTTTTTCAATAAATGAATCTCATTTTATTCTCAAATGTTGGATTTCTTTCATGGCATTCACATTCTTATCAGTGAAATGTTGGATTTCTTTAGAAGTTATTAAGACTCATTAAGATAAAACAGAAGTTGCATAGCTGATGATCATACTGATAAGTAGTTTTGTCATTAATATTTGAGAAAGTAGACTGCACAACTAAGTATACTTATATTGGGCTTATTTGTTGGTTTACATATTTATATAAGCAAAGGGGGCAATTCAAGCAGGATTGAGGAAAGCAAATGCTACTGCTTCTATTCTATCATATTTTTAAGTAGTACTTGTGTATTTTTCTACAATGGTTAAGTGTATTAGAAATAGTATTTGTAAGTGTATTTTTCTAAGTCTGAGTTACGTAATAATTGTATAAGTCTGAGATCTTGAATTTAGAAATAGTATTTGTAAGTGTATTTTTAGCTCCTATTATCTTCAGTTTCAGCATAATCATGTATTTTTTTATATATTTTTTCTGGGTAGCAAATGGTTTGTTTTTTTTCTCATTTTTATATATTTTTTTCTGGCAGGTCAAAATCGCAAAACTAAACCGAATTGAACCAGTTTTGGATGGTTCGATCCGGTTCGGTTTACATTGAACCAGCATTTCGATTTGGTTCTAATATTTGAAAAATGATATTTATGGTTTGTTTCCAAAAATACCCCAAAATCGAGCCGAACTGAACCGATTACACCTATATATTGGAGAAATGCTAAAGCAGATTAATGTTACTGCTATCACTCTGGTTCCCAAGACTCAAAGTCCTAGTAAAATATCTGAGTATAGACATATTTCCTGTTGTAACTTGATTTATAAATGTATTACCACTATGATTGCTAACAGGTTGAACGTTGTTCTCCCTAAGTTGATCAGTCTCAATCAAACAGCTTTTATTCCGGTTGGACATATTGCAGACAACATCTTGCTTTCTCAAGAGCTACTGATAGGTTATCATAGGGACAATGAAGCCCCTAGATGCACTATTAAAATTGATCTCTTCAAAGCTTATGACAGTATTAGCTAGCATTTCACGAGTAAGGTTCTTCAAGCTATTGGACTTCCAGAAAATTTTGTGAACTGGATCATGGAGTTTATTACCACTCTATCTTACTCTATTAATATGAATGGAGGTCTGCATGGTCACTATTTGGGAGGTAGTGGGCTCAGGTAGGGGGGACCCTATTCCTCCATACTTGTTTGTCTTAGCTATGTAGGTTCTTACATGTATCCTGAATTGTGCCTCTTATCATCCTGGATTTCAGTACTGTTGGAAAATGTAAGAAGAATAAACTGGTAAATCTATTTTTGCTGATAATTTGTTAGTTTTCTATAAAGGAACCTTCCTTACTACTTAGTATGTTAAGGAAGCTATTGATCTATTTAGTCTCATCTTGGGTCTTAACCTTAATACAACTAAGAGCCACATTTTCTTTTCAGGGTTAAGCCTGAGATTCAAGATTATATCTTGGAACTTGGAAGCTACTGGTTTTTATAGAAGGGGCCTTCCCCATAAGATATTTGGGTATTCCTCTTATTTCTACCACGCTTAGTAAAATTAACTGTGAAATCTTGGTTGATAGAATCGTTTCTTGTTCTAAAGCTTAGGAGAAAACATCTCACTTTTGCTAGCAGATTACAGCTCATTAAGTCCATTCTTTTTGCCATTAAGAACTTTTGGGTTTACTTATTGATCCTTCCAAAGAATGTTATGAAGCTCATTAATTTCACTCTTAGAAATTTTCTATGGACCTGTAAAATTGATGTGACTTATGGTGCTAAAGTACCTTGGAATTCTGTTTTCTCTTCTTATGCTGAACTATCTGGAATGTGGTTGTAGTGGCTAAACTATTTTGGAAGAGTGTTTGTAAAACTAAAGACTCCGTTTGGATGGCTTGGTGTTACCTTAACCTCCTCAAATGTCAATATGTCTTTACTGTGAAACTGCCTGCTGATCCCTCTTGGCCATGGAGGAAACCGGTTCGTATGAGGAATAAAAAATTGTAGAGTTTTGCTCGTTGCAAATTGGGAGGGGATATTTTTTTCCCTTTTTACAGATCTGTGGCATCCCTTTGAATGTCCAGGTAAAGCTTTAGTTGAAAGTACTTGTTTATCTCTCACTACTCCTCTCTATATAAGGAATGGTGTTTGAACTTGGCCTTCCTCTCATATTGCCGATTGTTTCTCTCATTGGGGCTTCAACCTTAACATTGATCCTCCTTATGATGAAGATAAGTGGGTATAACTTGCTTTTCTTAATGGCTTTTTTCTATCAGGTCTACTTATGAATAAGTTATGGACTAAGGACAACATTATTTCTTCGAAACCTAACATCAGTCCTACATGCGTATTCTATGTTGATGGTTTTGAGTTTATTCGGCATCTCTTCTTTGATTGCTCCGCCACTTCTTAAATTCTTAAGCTTGTGATTGATCGGTGTAACTATATAGGAGATGATACATGTTTGAATAGTATTATTTATTGGCTTTTCGATTTAAAAAAGAATACTGCATATGAATTTGTTTATTCTAGAATTATTTTCACTTTTTACATTTATTATATTCGGTTGGAGAGAAACATGAGAGTGTTCTATAGTAAAATGTTTAGTTCCAATCTTATGACTAAGCAAGCCTGTAGGATGGTGGGAGACATGTTATTGTAGCTAAACAAAGTGAGGCGTTATAATTTTGATGTTACTTTCTTAGATAGGTGACTTTGAGGTTAGTTTTTGTTTGCTTTCTTTGTTTTTTCCCGCGTATGCCCCTTGAAATTGTGTATTTATTTTTTGTTAATATATATTTTTACCTTTTGACCAAAAAAATTATGTTAGTTTTTAACATAAGTTAGTGGGGATGAGTATAAATGGCTAATCCACATAGTTTAGGGATATTTGATGTTAAATAAATAGTTTATGGGTATAAATTACCTTTGTTTATAATATATATATATATATAATTTAAAAAATTAGGCCAATGAATATTAAATTAAATTTCAAATGCTATATTAACTCGTATTCGTTCAAATTGAAGAAAATTTTCAAAAGTAAACTAATTGAGGCAACTCAGTATATTTAGAAATCGTCACATTTATATTTTTGCATGGTTAGTCTAGTAACTTTGTTAGTGGAAAATAAATTATTGTGGAAACTACAATTTGCTTTTAACCTTCGGGCTTTCCTTTGGCGGCGTCTTAACAATTTCTTAGGTCGCAAAGCTAATTTAGCTAAATGAGTGTATGAAGATTGAAATGTCGTGTCCTGTTTGTGGTGAAGAATACACACGTTGCTAGAATCAAAATTGTGCTGATAATTCTGGAAGTAATTGCACCAAATAATCAACTTATAAACTTGAGTTAAGTAATAGTTCATTTTTTGTCTTAGGTAAATAACAGATTTCTTGTTGCCACATCACCGGTTTTCAGCTGCCTATTTACGGTGGATGGATTTGCCCTCTCTAGATGATATTCTGTTATTGATTTTGTGAAACTATTTTAATTAGGAGGATTTGGCAGTTTTAATATTTATTTTATGTTAACTCAAAATTGTATAATTGTCATTGACTTATCATTAATACACTACATATAAGGATTTTCGGTTATGAATTTTTTTTTTCTCATAACTGATTGATAATCATTATTTTTTTTTTGGATTTTAAGCTATTTTATGTTTAGAGTTCATTTGATTGTTTATTTTCAATATCATTAAATCACATTATTCGCAAGCAACCTAGTCATTCATCATTCATCCTTATTTTGAACCTAATTCGCTCATCAACTTTCAAAGTAGTGTGAAGGAAAAAAATATAAGTACTTCGACAATTGAATGCTATTGTCAGAACTCTGTTAAGAAATTTTGAAGGTTTTCAAGGCTGTGAAGAGGATTTTTGTGATTTGTCAATTGTTATAAAAGTTTCTGTGTTTTTATTTTAAATATCATTGGTTTATTTCAAAAATTTTAATTAGTTTCACTCAATTTTTTCCATAGCCTAAATTGATAATAATTATATTTTTTTTATTTCTGGATTTTAAGGAATTTTATGTTTAGAGTTCCTTTGATTGTTATTTTCCAGTATCATTGAATCACATTATTCACAAACAACCTATTACTCATCATCCATCATTATTTTGAACCTAATTCGCTCATCGGCTTCCAAAGTAGTGTGAAGGAAAAAAATAGAAGTATTTCGAGAATTGAATGCTATTGCTGGAATACCGTTAAGAAAATTCGACGGTTTTCAAGGTTGTGAAGAGATTTTTCGCGATTTGCAATTGTTGAAAAAGTTTTTGTGTTTTTATTTAAATATCGTTGGTTTATTCAAATTTTGAATTAGTTTCACCTAATGGTTGATGGAAGGGCGGGATGTTCTAATTTTCAAAAACTTAAATTTTTTTAGAAATTTTGATTTCTATTTTAGTTTCAATTGAGTGTAGATTACATTTTTCAAGTAGATCATTATTTTATTTAATACGGGAAGGCGTCTTTTGTGGGATTTTTAAGATTAAACTATTATAATATTTGTAGGTTGACCGTAATAATCCAAACACATAATATTTTATTAATTATATGGTATATAGAATTAGTATATCAATAACTTTCATTTGATTTACCCGAATTAATAGGTTTGTTACTTTATATAGATGAAGGGTATTTTGGTCTAAAATTATTGACCGTTTTGGAAACCTGTTGTTTACTTATAGCTCTAGAAAATCTGTTATTGCTTAAAACACCCCTTCTAAACTTGCCTATAGTGTAAAATTATTTTAATATAAAAGAAAAGAACTATCCCTACCAAATTGAAATAATATAATTTAATGTATAATTCAATTATAAAATACTTTTAGAAAACTTTAATTCTTTTATATTATACTATGTTACATAAATATATTTACATAAAAATTATAAACAATAAACTAAACATGCAATACAAATGCAATGAAGATCAAGTTTAAAATGAAACATAAAATAAATAATTTATTTATAATGAAGTTATATTTTCTTTTAGTTTTTTAGAACACATTTCTTTTATATACTTTTAATTAATATTTTGTTGAAAACATGCATGATGTTTTACAACTTGATTCGATAAAAATGTATCAGTAAATAAAAATTTTAGAATATAACATTGTCTTAGTTTTACTTACATAGATTGAAAGCAAATAACATAATGCTATATATTTATTTTTAATTCACACAAACACAACATGATTATAAGTAATAATCATAACTAAAGATATAATAGTTTCAATTACTCGTGCATCGCACATGTGTGTTGATACAGACACACACACATACACACACAAACGCTCACACCTTTCTTAAATGTTAAGAATTTATCTATCTAAAAAAAGTTGAGTAAAATTTTATATTTTAACACAATTGATTGGGGGTGTTTAAAACCTATCAAGCCAACCAACTCGCCTAAACCAATCAAAACCATTGTTTATTGAGTGGCTTAAATGCTGAATTTCGTTTAATATTTTAAAATCTGATTAATTGGCTCAGTTTTGCTTTGCTCGTATTGTAAATCAAACTAAATCAAACCATTAAACAAAAGACAATGAGAACACGAGTTATCTCACTCTCATAAACATAAAATTCAACCTTACTCCACCCCCTCAACAATTCATTCTTTTCATATTAAACCGTGGTAGAGGAAATGTATGCACCATGGACAAAAAGGTTAACCACACAAGGGGTAAAATGGCGTCAATGCACTGAAAATGGGCGCGCATCAAGAGTTGGCAACGGAAATATATTTAGAGTTGATAACAGATATATTTACATAGTAAGCATATGTTTTTACAGTGGCAACAAATACAAATTTACCTCAAAACGGGAACATATTGACTGCTGAACGGAATATGTTTACTGCTGAACGGAAAATATTAACCTCTGAATAGCAATATATTTACCTCTGAAGGGGAATATATTTACCCATAACGGAAATATATTTACCTCATAACAGGAATCTCAGAACGAGAAGGTATTTACCTCCGAACGTGAAGATATGTATCTCAGAACATAAATATATTTACTTTGAACGGTATATATTTACCATGAACAAAAATGTTTTGCTCGGATACTTACTCCGTTGCGTCTTTTAGTGGTCAAGGAATGGTTATTAGCGGAAATGTGATAAAAGTAGTTAGAGAAAATTAAGGAATCAGTTGAAAACTAAGTCAAAGAATTCATTCAACTAACAATGTCTTGTTTCAACAATCACTTCCCCTTTTTAGGCTCCATAATAGGGAATAATTGTTATCTTGTAACCAAATTATTGTTTGAGCTTATAAATAAAAGTCAATCATTGTAATTAAGGCGTTCTAAAAAACCAAGTACAACTTGTAGAAACATGCTAACTAGCATTAGCTAAGGCTGTGCATGGTTTGTTCGGCCTGATTTTTAGCATAAAAATTAAATCAAACAAAAATTCACGGTCTTGTCAAAATGAGGATCGAACCCACCAATTATGTGCATGTAGACAAAACCGATTGGTTTTACGGTCCACCCAAAATTTTTATTTTTATTTTCAAAAGGTCAATCAATGAATTTAATCATGCATATTTAAAAAAATTTTAAGTTTTTCATGCATTATAATAAAAACTCACAATTTAAACCACAACATGTGAATTAAATACTAAAGAAAAATGAGAGAAAATAATGTGAGAAAATAAATATGATATATACATGAGAGAGGATGACGATCGGTCCGGTATAAAACGTAAATTTTTTTAGTCCAAACCGAAGGTTCATTCTTTTTTATATCTAAAACCGAACCAATCATAGTTAGCTAAAAATCGACCAAACCGGTCATTTTTGCACACCCCTGGAATTTGCCTTGTAAATCACTTATCCATAATGAAAATACTATCAAAAGTTCCTCGTTGTTTTTTTCTCATCAAGCGTTTCCGCGTAGATTATAGTGTCTATTATTCATTTCTGTTTACTCATTATTTTCTCATTATTCTGTAAAAACATAATGACCAATTTATAGCCGTGAATTTTCCATTTACAATGGCAAATTATTTGTTCTGCTAGCTTGGTTACATAACAAATTAAACATATTATAGAACTTTTTTTCTAATATCCACTTTTTTTGTCAAATAGAAGGGGTGTAAAACACCCCAACAAAATGTCATTCAATATCAAAGAGAGTTACAATCAAGAAAATGGAATACTATATGAAAACTATTCTCCCTTACATTCAAAATAGTATCACCTGATAAATTAATACTCATCCTAGCACAATCGTGAGAATGATGATTATCATCCCTAGGGCAATGAGTAAAGGTCACCCTATTGAACCCACTAGCAAGATGAATAATATCGGAAACTATAGGAGCAATATCCCTAGCATTGCGATTACTGTTGTTGATATCATCAATTAAGCACGACGAATTAGAGAAAATTCTAATACCATCATTACTTGTGAAAAAGGTGTTCGATTGCCCAACAAATAGCCAAAGCTTCAACATGAAGAACATTAGGAACCATCTCCTTCCTACCCATACCAGTTGCAAATAATTTACCTCCCGGATCCCCAATGCACCATCCGGCACCAGTTAAACAACTAGAAGCCTCCCACACTGCATCAACAAACAAACGCCAAGAAAGGGGAAGACTAATAGCAGGCATCACGACATTTTCCAGACAAACAGCTTGCAACACGGTAAAATCATCATTCTGGCAACTCTGAAACTTTCAATATGTTTCCCAGCTGCTTCAACAACCTCCATAGAATAAAAAACAACACCTTCAAAGCACGATCTATTCCTACACTTCCAAATTCACCGCAGCCCGAACACAAACCAGTCCATAAGATGTGCATGATCACTCGAGTTCTGAAGCTTATCCCCAACCAAAGTCCAAAACTCCATGAACGTACAACCTAAAAGCTTGCGAGAATCCATATTGAGAGGGGAAATAAACCAAAACCTGGAAGCAAAATGGCATTTGAAGAAAACATGAGAAAGAGATTCCTCCTCGTCACCACATGTATTGCATTTGCAATCAATATTGATGCCCCTCCAAACAAGACTAGATTTACAAGCAAGGAAATTATTAAGACACCTCCAAATAAAATCCTTGAGTTTAGACGAAACCTTTAGACGACAAACCCCCTTCTAAATCTGCTTATTAACCAAGCTCGAGTTCGATTCACCCTTTCCTTTCTTCTTATCGCTCCCGTTGTTATGAAGAAACCAAGCTACACGATAACCAATTTTAACCATGTATTTACCATACGGAGAATGATGCCAGATAAGAACATCTGCATGCCCATACTTGCTAATAGGAATTTGTCGAATAGCTATAGTATCCTCTGGCCAAAACATATTGTCCACCAACCTCGCATTCCAAGTGTTCGCAATCGGATCGATAAGCTCATTAGCATGACTAATACTTGGAAATTTAAGAGATAAAACTTTAAACGTATACGGACGAGGGATCCACCCATCCTCTCAGATATCAATTTTCCTTCCATCTCCAACTCTCCATCTCAACCCGTGTTTTAAAATATTTTTACCTTCAGAAAGACTTCTCCATCCCCATGAAGGATGCCTACCCGCCGAGGCATTGACAAAATCTGAATTTTGAAAATATTTACTTTTAAGGAATGAAACAACCAAGAAATTAGGATTATAGATGATTCTCCAACCCTGCTTAGCCAACAACGCAAGGTTAAAAGCAAATAAATCTTTAAAACCCAAGCCTCCATCAATTTTGCTCTTTGTGATCCTGTCCCAAGAACCCCAGTGAATCTCAGATTTACAAGGAGAGGAATTCCACCAGTATATTGCTAAGTGCAAACAAATATTCTTGTACATGATGATCAGAAGTTTAAAGCAAGACATAGTGTAATTTGGAATCGCCAGCGTAAATGATTTAATAAGGATTTCCCTACCTGCTGGCGAGAGAAGCTTCTCAGACCAACCCGACACCTTCTGAATAATTCAGTGCATGATACTCCTACACACTTGAGTTTACGAAACTCCGAAGTCTAATTCCACACCCAGATATTTTCAACGAATTAGATCTCCTCATACCAGCAAAAGCAGCAAGCTCCTTCTGTCTAGCAACAAAAATATTATTACTGAACACCACTACGCTTTTCTGATTATTCACCTCTTGATCGAACACTTCTCTATATTTATTAAGGATCTCAAGCAACGTAACAATCTCATCATCAGAAGCCTTACAGAACAACAAAGAATCATCTGTAAAGAAGAGACGAGAAACCGCAGAACCACCAGAAATTATTCAAAACCTAGAAATTAAACCAAGATCAAACTGCATGCTTAATCATCTTAGGAAGAGATTCGACAAATATAATGAACAACAAAGGAGATAGAGGATTCCATTATCTCAGTCCACAAGTCGGTTAAAACTCCTGTGTAACTGACCATTCAGAAAAATATTTTAAGATTAGGATGAAATATCGATTTTATACTAAAGTATAAAGAAACCTGCTAACTACTATATTAGTTTGGTCAAACGTTCATCTAAGCTAAACTAAATCGCACAGTAAAGAAGAATCCATTTTATTTGCGATAGCGCGTGAGTCAAAAACGTCAGAGAGATAAATAAAGATTGATGGCTGTCACGTGAAAACCATGAAATTAATGACACGAACGAAAATCAGAGTGTATGCTGTAAACAATAATCGTAGGGTAGCAAATTCCAAATCTATTATATCAGGGCTCACCTCACCTTTCTCTCTCTTGTCTCTCTGTCTCTCTAAAATTGCTTGGAGAAAACTCTCGAGCTGACGGCAGAGAGAGGAGAGTCGCCTCCTCTCGCTTACTTCTCTCTGTAGACAGACAGACCCTGATACCCTTTCACCATTTCAGGTGCTTCCTTGTCTCTTTCTTCATGTACCTTCGACTTCATAAATATCGCTCTTCGCTATTGTATTAGTTACTTTGCTCGAAAGGCATTCCCTTTTAGCTCCTTCAATGGTTGCTCAATGATTTTCTTTTCATGTTTTCGCATGTCGTGGTAATTGATAACATGGGTTCGGTGTATTAATTGTTCTCTGACGTGGTAAGATTTTGATTCTGCGCTCTTTTTTCGTCAAAATGGCTGAAATTTTCTTTCTCGCGCCTGAAGCTGAAAACAATTCCACCTCTCTGTATGTTTTTAGAACTTTTAACTGCAAATCAATGATACGTCTTCCATTTTTACGTTTCTATTTGCTCTGTTTTTCTTCATTTTTTTCGCCTTTACAATCTGTTGATTATAATAGAGATATCGCTGATCTACTGCTTTTGGTATCCGGGTGTTCGTTATTTAGGTTATTTTCTTCTTTTTCTTTTTTTGCTAATTTCTTGCTGAGACTGTAGATATAGCTTCCTACAACAGCTTCTTACTTAATTTAACTTCACATTCAAGGAGTTGAAGGATTGGATTATCTGATGCACAAAGTTGTCAGTTTTATTATGCAAAGTTAATCTGATAAAGCTAGAACATAAGATGAAGCCTAGAGTAGTATTCGCTGGTCAAATAAAAACAACTTGGACTGCGTGTAGACCGTTTTTATGCTTACTGGAAGTGATATAGTCAAACCGAAAGAGTAGACAAGTTTTTGCTTCTCTTTCTTGAGACGTTGGCGATGTTTCGTTTGTTAATGTATGTACTACTTGGTGATGCATTTTGGCAGACTATGTTACGGGCAAAGCAGATCAGCAACCTTTCGAATAGTGCCAGGTCATTTTTTCTTGGCGGATCACGATGCAATGCAGGAGATGGAAGTTCATCATGCACCTGCTCCGAAGATGATACTTGCATCTCCAGAAGGCATCATTCTAGAAATGAAGTTTTACTCTCACAAAAGCCATCCACCTTGGTATCTAAAACTTCTGCTAGAGTAGGGACTTTAATCTCCGGAGATGCAGCAAAAGTAGTAGTAGTGTCTCAAAATGCTGATGTTAAGCACCCGGTTTCTCTACAACAAGTTGTAAATAAACCAGTTTCTTTGGTAAGATCAGACTGTCTAAATAATGGCTCTAGTGTGGATGTTGTTCAGAAGGATGTGGTTGCTGACCAATTTGTTAAGGTGGGCATTGCTGCTGTGAGCTTCCTCTCTGATATGGTAAATTATAAGATTCCTTTATCAAATGGAGGTGGAATACTAAACTCGTCTAAAAACTGCATGACCGATCCACGTTCAACTGTCAAACCATCAAATGTGAAGCATGTAAAAAGAGAGAACTTTTCCAGTGTACATCCTAAACCACCTACTGCAACAGCGGTGGAATCCAACAAACCTAGAGGTAACTATCAAGGCACTCGGAGTAAAGGTGATAATAGGTCTACATTCGTTAAAGGTTTGAAGCAAGTCCGATATAATGAGACAGGGAATCCGGGGGTAACTGGTAGCATATCCTCAGACAGTCGTAGTAAAAGAACTTTTCCACAGAAATCGAAAGCCCATGTGAATAGCCTAGGATCGAATTATAATTCTTATGTACAGACAGTTGATGCAGAGTGTTCAATGGATACGAAAAGTTTTTACAAATCCCCAAGAGACATAAAATGGGGAACGGGAGTTGCTCCAACAAACAGGCAGTTTGCAAATACTTCACATGTCGTTCAAAGTGTTTCTCATATACTACGGCAGTTTAGGTGGGATCGAGCTACTGAAGAAGCTCTTGAAAATCTCAACTGCTCAATAGATGCCTATCAAGCGAACCAAGTGCTAAAGCAGATACAAGACCACTCAGTTGCTCTTGGGTTTTTCCACTGGTTAAAGCGGCAGCCAGGGTTTAGACATGATGGGCACACTTACACCACTATGGTTGGCATTCTCGGTCGTGCCAAGCAATTCGGTGCGATAAACAAACTGCTTGATCAGATGGTCAAGGAGGGATGCCATCCCAACGTTGTGACTTACAACCGTTTGATTCATAGTTATGGTCGTGCTAACTACTTGAAAGAAGCAATCAATGTGTTCAACCAAATGCAGGAAGCAAAATGCGAACCAGACCGTGTAACATACTGCACCCTCATCGACATCCATGCGAAAGCTGGGTTTCTTGACGTTGCCATGTCGATGTACGAAGAGATGCAAGAGGCGGGGCTTACTCCCGATACATTTACTTACAGTGTTATAATCAACTGTCTCGGGAAAGCGGGTCATCTAAATGCGGCTCATAGACTATTCTGTGAGATGGTCGATCAGGGTTGTGTTCCTAATTTAGTGACTTATAATATCATGATCGCTTTGCAGGCGAAAGCAAGGAACTACCAGATTGCATTGAAGCTTTACCGAGACATGCAGAGTGCAGGCTTTGAACCCGATAAAGTGACTTACAGTATAGTCATGGAAGTGCTTGGCCATTGTGGTTATCTTGATGAGGCTGAAGCTATATTTGTTGAGATGAGACAGAAGAACTGGGTGCCAGACGAGCCCGTTTACGGCCTTCTAGTTGACTTATGGGGAAAATCCGGTAACGTTGAAAAAGCTTGGGAGTGGTATCATGCTATGCTCAGCTCTGGTTTGAAGCCTAATGTGCCAACTTGCAATTCTATGCTCAGTGCTTTCCTTAGAGTGCATCGCCTATCTGATGCCTATAACTTGTTGCAAACAATGGTGGGCTTTGGTCTAAATCCTTCTCTGCAAACTTATACTTTGCTCCTTAGCTGTTGTACGGATGCACAATCTCCCTATGACATGGACTTCTGTTGTGAGCTCATGTCAATAACTGGTCATCCTGCACACACGTTCCTATTATCAATGCCCCCATCTGGACCTGATGGTCAGAACGTGCGGGATCACATGAGCAGGTTCTTGGATCTGATGCATAGTGAGGATAGAGAGAGTAAGAGAGGGCTTGTGGACGCGGTGGTGGACTTTCTTCACAAATCGGGATTGAAGGAAGAAGCTGGTTCTGTTTGGGAAGCTGCTGCCCATAGGAACGTATATCCCGATGCTGTCAAGGAGAAAAGCTCGTGTTATTGGCTCATTAACCTCCATGTTATGTCAGACGGCACTGCTGTGACCGCTTTATCCCGGACACTTGCTTGGTTTCGGCGACAAATGTTGATTTCAGGAGTTGGTCCGATCCGGATCGATATTGTGACTGGATGGGGTAGGAGAAGCAGGGTGACTGGGACTTCTATGGTGAGGCAGGCCGTGCAGGAACTGCTGCATATTTTTAGCTTCCCGTTCTTCACAGAAAATGGGAATTCCGGATGTTTCGTGGGGTGTGGTGAACCTCTTAATAGATGGTTACTTCAGTCGTATGTAGAGCGGATGCATTTATTGTAGTTTCTTAATAAATTAAATTCTCATTGTAATGTGAAGTCACAATTTTGTCAAGGGGGAACGGCAATGTATTTCAGGTGCTGACTTTTATCTTGTAATTATACAGCCAACTAGTTGTTCTTATGTGCATATCCATCTTATGACAGGAAATGAGCCGTTGGGGGGTGGTGTTGGTAGTAAAATTGAGCAGATGGAAACAAAATGTGAAAACAAGACAGGAAAGAATGCTCTAATCACATAAGCATTATATAGAACTGTGTACAAAGAATTCATTTACACTTGTCAAGGTTCATAAAGGATAGAAAACTTTACCATCTTAAAGATTGTGCCAAGCTTTCTGGGAAAGAATATCTGCATGTTCTGAAATGGGAGAATAATATGGGATTTGGATTTTCTGTCATTGCCAGCGGTAGAGGTAGCAGTCCATCTAGTCCATTTAGTTAGATCTGAACGGATAAAATCTAATAAATAAAAAAAAATTTAAAAAAAGAAAAATTAAATTTAAAATTAATATTTTAATGTAAAATAGTTATTCTAGATTTGATCAATTCAGAAACGACTGAACGGATAGGTCATGGCTCAACTGCATGCTTTGCCGTAGAGAAACCCGTTTCAATAATATGATATTGCTAACGTTATATTTGAGGAAGTTGAATTAGGAGGACGAGGGATAGCGCAAGAATGAATATGACAATCATGGAGCGTGTGTACACTTGGAGAGAGCCTAAGTGGGACTTTTGGGATTCTGCCTGTTTTGACACTACTATCTCGGTTTCACTAAAAATTGTAGAGACAGACG
Source organism: Datisca glomerata (assembly GCA_003255025.1). Lineage (NCBI taxonomy): Eukaryota > Viridiplantae > Streptophyta > Magnoliopsida > Cucurbitales > Datiscaceae > Datisca > Datisca glomerata. The sequence goes on from QANY01012084.1 coordinate 541,919, forward strand.
GTTATAATGTGACCGTTAATGTTATTCATTGGATTAAAAAAATGAATGACTAAGATCTAAAAAAATATTAAATAAATCAGAACAGTTCAAATCTAAACCAACTGATGAGATTTGAATCTAAAGTCACATTATGGCTGACAGACAATAATTTCTCCTGTTTCACCAGCTTCAAAAGTCGAGGTTCTAGAGAATTTGTTGACATGAGAGGTGAAATCTAAAATGAGACGTATGAGATGTTCGGTATGCATTTTTAGGTGGAGTCATTGATTCACGCAAATTACTATTGAATACTGAGTTTTCAATACTCTAATGGTATTAGAAAATTTCTCGATTTGCATAAATTTAAGAATTAGTAATTGATTTATTTAAAAAAATAGTATCTAACCGATATGATGGGTTTTTCTTATCATTTCGTTCTTCCATCTTCCTCTTCCACCCTAAAAGATTAGGCTGGACATTATTCCAAGCATTTTCTTGAACAGGTTGGATCTGCCGATATGCCAATATGGCTCACTCTTGCCCTGGAAACTGAGTTTTTCCCATACTGGTCCAGACCTGAAACCGATCTGATTCGGACCACATTTTTAAAAATTCGGTCTGCCTTGGTTTATATGTTGTCTACGGTTCAATTCCATCTTTGTGGTAGAAAGACAACATTCATCTATAATATATAATCCATATCTATTAAAGTGAGGAAATGATGAAAATCATTTTTAAACAATTTTATCACTTATTATTAGTGCATTGCCTAATTTAACCTTTTAATTTACATGTGCAATTAATAATTGATTACTTCTAAAATTATATTAAATTGATCCGAGTGCACTTAATTTTGAAAAATAATTTACATATTCAATGAATTTAAAAAAATAAGTAAATAATAATAATTTTAAGTTAATTTAAATTTAACAATTATAAATGAATTGTGACAAATTATTCAAAACGTTATAGAGAAAATTACCGTTCTGTACTAATTTATTTTAATATAGAGGAAAAGTAAATTATCTCTATGAATTTTAAATAATATAATTATTAAAAATTATTACACTTTTAGAAACTTTAGTTAATTTATATTTATAGGTTAAGTAATACTTATTATAAAGGAAAAAATTAAAGTCAAATAAAAAAATAAAGATCAAGTTTAAAATAAAACATGAAATAAAATATTTCAATTCTAATGATGTCACTTTTTTAATTATTGACAGCAGGTTTTTATTTTATACTCTTAATATTTTCCCTCAAAACATGCATAATATTCTACAAATTAGTGGAATAATTATATATCAGTAAATAAATATAATAACAATATATTATTATCCTAACTTCACATAAATTGAAAATAAAAATATATATGATGTTAAATACTTTTCTTTTTTATTCACATAAACACAACATGCTAAGTTAAAAGGACAATTCATAAAGAGTATCTCTTTTAGACCAACCAAATTACAGACCAAATTTTAAATAATCAAATAATGTGTTTCTCATTTATAAATTGATGCTTATAAATCAACTTATGAATGAATGGCACATCATATTATTACTTAAGGCTTGATTTATAACTTGATCTGTCTAAAATTACTCATTCATAAATAATCGAAAAATGTGAGACTAAAATGGTCCAAAAATATTTTTCACCACACCCACTTTTATATGGATAACAGTATAACCATATTTAATCATAAAACAAGATAATTTAGTCAATCTTATTGAAAGGATGATTTTGTCAAAAAAGTGTATTTGATTCCATTAAAAAGGCAAAATCAAAACCAGGCTGAATTTCATCAATCATCTCCAAACGGTGGAATGAATTCTTATTGTTATTTTGATCACACGCTATTCTCATCTTCATTCCATTTTAAAACGGACCCACAAGACCAGATAATGGAAAAGAACCAGTGAACAAATAATATATATTAACATACCAGCTCTGCACACTGATTCGAATGGCAAACTACGCAAGAGATATTTCACACAAAAGGAGAATTGCAGGAATGAAAATGAAAGTTATGCGCATACATAAGAACCGGGCGTCGAACTTGCCGGTCATCTAATAGCTCCCAGCAAATTTGCACCATCAAGTTTTGCACCATCCAAAAGCTATAGGTGTCATGAAAATAACAAGAATATATCAGACTCTTTATTACAATAATAATATATTCTCAACTACGAAAACTAAAACTAACTATAGCATCATTTCATTCAGGCCAATTCAACAATGGCTGATGAATATAAAAGCAATATTTTATTCAATTAGCATCACTTTTTGATATTCAATTAGCATAACTAATAATACAGTAAGCAGAAATGTGTAGCGAATTCTTGCAAAAAGAACCATTGAAACTTGGCCAAAATTTATTGTAAAATCATCATTGAATACACAATGACACCCTGCTTTGTACTTACACTATGAAGTATGGCAAATAGGGGTGGGGAATAGATACGTACTACTATTTATACTTAAAAATTATATATGGTAAATTTGCTGCTTTTGGTAAATTCACGAACGTACTGTAACACTCGTGAAGAAAATGATTGTGAATGTGAAGAACATTACGATTATACGCAACATTGAGTGACCCGATGTAGATTTCTTTTAAAACAGTATTGATGAAGATAATGCAAAACAGAATTCTTACAAACCAAAAAGTAATCAGATGACTAAGAATCCACATATATAAGACTATTATGAAGATTGAGTGACCTGATGTCAATTTCTTTTCAAACAGTATTGATGAAGATAATGGAGAACATAATTCTTACAGACCAAAACGTAATCAGATGATTAAGACGGTATCCACAAGTATAAGACTACATAGTACTATCTGAACATATATTGCTGATTTAATACAAAAGTAAGAACTACTTTTCCAAAAGAATATGCGATGACTATCAACTATATTCGTCTCCAGGCGAAACCAAATACTGATGAGAAGCACAAAATATTGAACAAAAACACAAAATAAAAATGAAGACTAAAGATCATAAGCTGCAACCAGCTTTACTTACTGTTTCACGAAGATTTACATGTCGTAAATAAGCTCGTTGTAGATTTGCACCCTTCAAGTTGGCATTTGTCAGCTTTGCACCCTGAAACACAGGGATATGCATCAACCAGACTTTTATGTGTGTCAACGTACAAAGGATATGAGGAAGAGCCTTTTACTCCTAGATTGGACTAATTCATATACGACACATTCTTCATGCTAAACATGGCACGCTCACATAAAAGACCAATTTGGAAACAGTTAGATCTGATCAACTATTCTTGTTTTGAGGATCATTTTTTGGTAGTGACGGCCACTTTTTAATCATAACACTGCTTTTATCTATTTGCCAATTAGTTTGCAGAGTCTAGAGAATCACTCTTCAAAATAATTCAGCCGGAATGCCAGTTACCACTCAGCAAACATTCAGTGGATATCGTTGATTATCAAATCAGCCCGTCATGGTTGATATTCAACCACTACCAGCTTGAAAAGTGTTCTCGCAACCACTCTTGATCCATCAGGAACAATCTTCACAAACCGATACATTGATTTTGAGATATAAGTAAATTGAAAGGTTATAGTTTGGTAGAAGCTACGCTTGCATATGTAAATATGAAAATAACTTTGATGATCAAACAACACTGATCAATTGAATCCTTGGTGAACTATTTTACCGTTCGGTACCCTGACTATGACATTGGTGAGAAAATTCTAAATGTACGAGTCAGAACAAGCCGATACATTGTTTTTGAGTTATAACTAAATTAAAAGCTTATACGTTAGTGCAAACCATACTTGCTTATGCAGATATGAAAATAGCTTCGACAATTAAACAACTCTGACCAGTTGTCATCCTTGGTGAACTATTTAACCATACCATACCAGTACTTGTGAGATTGATCAGAGAATTCTGAGTGTTTGAGTCAGAAGAAGTCAAAATAAATTATAGGTGATAAATCAAAGTTTCTGACAAGAGCAGTTTCCTATCATCTTAGTAGCTAAGAATCCCTCATTTTAGTAACAAGCATTTCATGAAGACAAATGCAGAAACTGATCTTTCCAGGGCTATTCCTCAAAAATAACATAATCAACTCGTCATTCTAATGGGAAAAAAAACCAGGGAAAGAATCATCAGTTTAAATTTACCTTTAGATTAGCTCCTTCCAAATTAGCTCCCTCTAAATTAGCATTAGTCAGATCAGCGCCCTGCAAAATTAAGAGGTAATATTTTTCATGAGTAGACAACTAGTGATCATGAAAAGCTTCAATTAGAAAGACCAGCATTACCGTTTTAAAACCTATAACCAACCCTCCACAGTTTCTGTTGTAAAATTGACTTCACCTAAGTAAGAAAACAGGAAAATGCTATAGAGAAATAGAACCTAATGGCTCCGCTGATCTTAGGTACAAGGTTTTCTTCAAAAAATCTTTGTTGATTGCTCCATTCCATCCTCCAAATAATTAGTAGTCTCTTCTTCTTATCACTTTTAATCATACCCAATTAAATTTTCTCCTTCGGATCCGTAGAAGTAAAACAAAAAGAATTTATGCAATGCAAAACCTTAATTAGAAGAATATCATAAATATTTGAAAAATCTATGATTATAAAATAGAAATAATGTCCATGATTCTTGTCATCATCATTAGATAAAACCTTTCTAAGTACAATATAAAAATTGTGATAAGATTAATTCATTTGCTTTTTTTGAATAATTTATCGATTGTCATGACAAAGTTTGCATTGAACTCGACTTGACTCCATAAAAGACTAGTGAACTCCGATGCATCGACTAAGAACCAAAGAGCTAAAATTAAAATTTTATTTTATTGCATGTAAACGTTAGTTGATCAAAATCCACGTATAAGCATTGCAGCTAAAATCCCCATTCTAGTGACATTCCTAACTCATTCTGTAACTGCAAAGGTCACTTCACACTTCAAATATGATTTAAAGATAAAGACACTCTATCTACTACAAAATTTCAAAGCTTCTTCATGAAAAAAATTCCAATACACTATTTCCATTAGGTAAATTATTTAAAAACATTAGTTTCTTTCAGTAAATCATTTAAACCAGTTAAAGCAATCATTCAGTAATCTGTATTCTATAAAGCTAGAAAGATGAAAAAATGAGCCAAATTTGAACGAATCCAAATAACTAACTGGATACTGAACCTGCAAGTGAGCAGAGCGTAGATCTGCTCCACAGAAGCTGCAATCTACTAAACAAGCATCTGCAAAATGTGAAGGAAATTCGTAAGAATGAACCGATTATACAGTATTCTAAAATGACAAGAACGAGATTAAGATAGAGTTGGTTGTAGATCAATCATTGTAATAACAGAGAGAGCTAACATTGATTACCTTCGGAGCTTCGTAAGAGATGGAATGACAATATCAGGACTCAATGTTGGTTCTCTTACAGCGAATCATCTCATAAGTTAACCAGTCAAGAAACCATTATGGAAATGCAACTTTAAAAGACGGTAATTTCCACAACTAGTTTTCTCCACAAACACTGTCTTTCAACAGATTGATTCCGTATTTACATATTCTTCATCTAGGGTCACTAGTTAGCATCTAAATACAAAATCTAGAGTGTATCTCATCAACTAACTTTGTTCCTGTTCCACCCTCAATATCTGTACATGATTTAAGAAAATCTGTCAAAGAATTTCCTTAGAGAACAAATTATGCCTTAGCTTAATAGCTATTGCATATTGCATACACCTAAATTCAATCACACACTCCCTGTATTCTCAAGTTCCCATCATTCTTGCCCATCGAGGCTTAAGCATTTTGAACACCAAATGCATTTATTTTTAATTATCTAATACTGAATGCATCTTAATACGCTTTTATATACTAACAGTTTATTAGTGAATTGTGGTGTAAAGTGTAACAAGGAACACAAACATAATGCATTCAAAGGAATCACGAGCAGTGTGGAGCCCCCTAAGTATGCTTTTCTACTTTGGACAGCAGCGTGGAGTGCAAGTCCCCGTCAGGATAACTTATGTAGGAGGGGCTTTTCCCTTCTATCTTACACCATTTTGTATACCAAATGCATTTATTTTTAATTATCTAATACATCTTAATACGCTTTTATACAAACAGTTTCATAGCGAATTATGGTATAACAAGGGACACAAACATAATGCATTTAAAGGAATCACGAGCAGTGTGGAGTGCACCCCCTAAGTATGCTTTTCTAGCTTGGACAGCAGCATGGACTGCATGTCTCACTCAGGATAACTTATGTAGGAGGGACTTTTCCCTTCCGAATAGATGTCTCCTTTGCAAAGCGGAGAGGGAGAGCAATGACCACCTTTTTTGCATTGCCATTTTTCTAGAAGGTTGTAGGTGGTATTTGTCAACAGTTTGGATTTATCATGGGTTATGCCTTCTTCAGTGACAGTTTCTTCTCCGGCTGGCTAGAGGCCGGTTCTTTGTTTGTGGATGATTTTTGGAAAGTTCTTCTGCTCACCATCTTTTGGAGTATTTGGAGGGTGAGGTACTTCAGGGCTTTTGAGGGTTCAGACGATAGTTATTCAGCAGTTTTTTTTTCTTCTTTTCTCATTAAAGGAGTGGCAACGGAATCTATTTACCGGTTCCAATTATGTAAAATCATGGCTTTACAGCCTTGCTGCCCTTGTTTTTTGAGATCAGTGATTTGGTTGTAACTACCATTTCTCGGGGTTTCTTTTGTGAATATTTCTCTAGTTACTGATAAAAAAAAGAATCACGAGCAGTCACATGGATCCGTGCAAGATAAGGAATTTGGAAAGCAGACAGTAAAATTGAGTAGTAACACAAATCATGGAATGCAAAAGTATTTTAGAGCATGTAGAGCTGTAAAAGTTGCCTTGCAAATTTGCGCTCTGAAGATTAGCAGCAGCTAGTAAAGCCCCATGAAGGTTTGCCCCAGTAAATTCACATCTTCCCTAAGCAAAATAAAACATTAAGAATGTGATCTTAAAAACTTTAAAAAAATGAGTAGTATAAGAATCTTTATAGTGTCTTACTCTCGCAAAGTTGCATTGTGAAAAATTGATCCAACCGCGTCGACATCCTACAAGATCATAACATGCAAAAACAAGTTAAAAGTATATCAAGATCCCAGGATTGGCTAAACATACACTCCAGTTGATTCTAAATTTCTTGTTAACATTATATAATCCCTACAATTTTAAAGAATGGAACATTCAGTGAAAGCACTTCAAAACAGACACTTGAATTTGAATAAAGCACTTCCCTGATCATAACGATATAACATATCTGAAGAAGTTAATGATGTTTTATTCATGATAGAGTATAAGAACATATATCTGCACAGCATCGCTAAAAATATAATCAAATCAAAAATCATTTTAATACATAACATACCCGGAACTTAGCACACTGAAGGTTTGCACGGGAGAAGAAAACATTCTTAAGGCATGCATAGCTGAAGTCCACATATGACAGGTCCTGTGTTTTGGGATACATATATATTTTAGACATGTTGTCTTGCATCAACAGAAACAAACAAAATTTCCCAACCAGCTAAAAAGAAAGAATAAAAAACAATACTACAAAATCAATTATTAAGTTGAGCTTACGCTTATTCTTCTACCTAATGAAAAACAATCCCACTAATTTCCTGACAATTTTAGCTTATCGGACAATCCATGGGTACACAAGATAACATTCTTCATTCTCTTTAAATTCCTTGTTCAAAATTACTTGTGTCATAAGCATGCATGACCTGAATTCGACCTGAGTTGTTTGGTGGGTTTGAAGTACAAGGTTGAGTTCCAGAATGTATAAGTTCAAGTACTTGTTCCTCTATGCATTGACATAGAGGTATACTTGTCTACAAAAACATGGCATTTAGAGGGAAACTTGCTCATCTTTGATGATTGTGGAATAAAAGTGAAAACCTTCAGCATCTTAAGTTGGACCCTACCATAACTAACAAATAATCAATTCATAGCAAGCAGCTATAACTTCTATCCCCAAAAATATTTTACACACAAACTGGATATTAATGGATCTCCGCTTAAAATTTTTCGGTAAATCTCTTGGACAAAAACTGATTCACGCACTAAAGATTTATTCAATACACTCAAAATAATGTAAATTACCAGCTTTGAAAGATCAAGGCCAGAGAGATTAATTCCTCGAAATCGAACTTTCTCAGATTGTATACACTTGATGATATCAGTACGCTTCAATTCTGATTCAACTTCCTCCTCTTCCTTCTTCCTATCTAAGACAGCATTGATTCCATCTATAAATCCCTGAAATCAAGATTCATGTTATTAAACTCATGCATCCACACGTAAGATTCACATCAATAAATAGCCAAGCTCGTGTTTTTGTAGGAGGGAAAAGAAAATTATATCGAATAACAGGTAAAAAATTTAATATTATCATATATGAGAACTTAAAAGGATGTCCATTCCGCACACTTAAATGCATTCCAAACAACCAATAGATGAAGACTAAATAAACCTACACTAGGACATTTAAAGGTAACAATCAAACACTGCCATTTTTCCTTGCAAAAGAAATACAACACCATTGTCTGATGAGAATGGCCACCTAAAGCGGGCCACATGCTCACACTCTTTTCTTTTCACAAGAATTAACATAAATTTTGACAGGAATAAAAAAAGTACATCTTATAAGGAAGAGGGTGCACGTGATGAGTTAAAAGTAGAATGTGTTAGCTAATGCATGTGAAAGTCGACTAGTTTCAGTAAATATATTATGTCATAGCACACAACTAGTTTCTTGTGTGAATAATACAACTTTTACGGATGAAAGAACTTCATTATAAGATGTACTTTTTCATGAACACTTTTAAAATCTATCCACCATCCAATACCCTGAATAATGTTTAAATATTGTGATTCCCAAAAGACCTAAAGTTATATACAGACAGACAAAAATGAGAGAAAAACAAAAATTTACCCCCATGTTTGTCCCCATACAATTAATATCCAATTTGAAGTAGCTGGAAATTTATTTGTAAATATAATACCAATCTAAAGCACGTAAAAAATTTGACAAGATTATTCAGTGGATATCCTGTTATTGGAAGAAAGTTTTGCTCACAAGTAGCTGATAGTACTCTGCCTCCCGCAAAAGCTCTTCATACTGACAGTCTTTTAGAGTTGGAACGACACCATCCCTTAACCAATTTAGAATGTGGCGAAAATGTTTTCCGTCCCTGTCAATAAAGACAGATCCCTGCAATAATCCATTGCCACCAAACTGGAATTTAATTTTTATGTGCTAATAGGCGAGCCTTCACATACTTATTCAAAAGATTATGGAATATAATTAGGAGAAGAATCTTTTCAGCACACCTCAACATTTTCTGATGTCATACAACCTAATACTGAACATAAACAATCATTCAAATTATCTTTTTGAAAGCTCTTTTCTCTACACTATGTTTGTTGCTTTTGGTTAATAGATAGCTTCTTTCTAGGAATTTTCTGGTCGGTAGCTTCTTTGACACTTGAATGTTTTGTGGTTTGACTGTAAATATTGTATTTATCCTATTGTGAAACTTTTGTGACTAAGACGTTCAGTTTCATAACAGAGAGAAGTAGGAGATTTTTAAACTCTAAATAACTTTTGCATTTTTGTACATTTTAATAATTCAGGTTGCATGCTATAGAATTTACTAATCTCCTATCTGCACTTATTTTCATGATACTTATGGTTACTTTATCTCAAATCTGGAGCCTATTGTCCCATAGAGACAAGTGGGAACTAAATCCCAGAAATGAGGCATGCCAAATAAGGTGGACATGGTATGTGGGCAAAAAAAGGTGTCAAAGTTCAAATGCAACTGGAGAATCGCAATAATGTGAGCTACCTTTCATCTCAAATCCGAAGTTGATTAAGATACTAAGCCGGGTCCAGAATACTAATTATACCAAAACCATCAATAGTTTAACTATCCTCCATGGCAGACGACAATAGCATTACTGTTACCATCATTTTGATTACGGCTACCCAATCACGTGAGACATAAGCCTGCATATATATCTAGCCTGCATACATATCTGACAAACATGGCATCGGTAAACTACGAGCTAAAGGAAATACCTTTTCAGGATCCCGGCACACCGTATGGCGGCCACTAAACATTGCAGCAAGCATAGAATCAGGTTCACGCTGAGTCAATGTGTCTATAGTTGTGCAAAATTTCTTCCCTCCTGCAAGTACAGACATCATTTTCAAGTCAGCCGAGCAGTTGACACTCAATTCCCCTTGATTCAAGGGTTAACCAACAAAAGTTGGTGATCATTTTTCACTTCATGGCGAGAGAGAAAAAGAGCGAAAGTTATTTCTAGTAGTTTCATGGTAGGCAAACAATTCGATGTTGAGATCTAGGTGAATATTAACTTTAGCGAGATTTCTCATAAGGGAAAGAACGATCGTGCAGCTGAAGTAGAACTTATTTTGATCAAAAGGCATTTTGACAAGTGAGGAAAAGAAATTACAGAGAGAAGCACGCGTTAGAGAAATAGAGAGGAAGCATACCGATATTGAGACTAACCAGAGAGGAATCAGAGTCCCCCTTCATTGCCAGGCTCAGAGAGAGAGAGAGAGAGAGAGAGAGAGAGAGAGAGAGAGAGAGAGAGAGAGCAGAAGCAGCCAAGCAGGTACAAATGTCAATATTGGTTTTCAGACTACCAGATTGTTCGACTCTGATGATGGTCCAATGGAGAAGGTCTTCTCGTCGATGACCCTTTACCAGCACACAAGAAATAGGTTTTTTTCCAAACTAAACCCTTTTACTAATATTTTACAAATATCAACTCTTACGTTAATTTTTGTTTACCCCAACCTCTAACCAATAATCCACTCAAAATATCTTTGTGAAATTACATATTTACCCTCCGTTTTCTTCTTCCTTTTTCTGGAACATATATAAGTTTTATTCTCTTCTTAATTTCTGGAAAACTTGAATTTTCATGGGATTTTTCCTGTTCATGAATTTTCTGAGAATATTTTTTTTAGAACATTATTTAAAGTTCATTTATTTTCTTTTTTCTAGAAAGCTTGAATTTTGGATGAAGAAGAAGAAGAATTTTGATGGGGTTTTGCGCAAAATTTTAGACAGAGAAATCCGTGGAGAGAGAGAATGGGTTTTGTTAATTTTGTACTACAGAATGGGGTACACTTACGTCATGTAGCCACCGTTTAAACTACATGATGGATACACGACGTCAGTATACCCACATCGTGTAGACTACACGATGCCAGTATAGTCATTGTGTACCCATCATGTACTCTACACAATGACTACATGATGCCGGTGTACCCATCGTGTAGACTACACGATGATTGTGTGATGTCTACACGATGTCGGTGTACCCATCGTGTAGACTACATTATAGCTACATGATGCAAGTGTACCTGTCCTGTAGACTACACGATGCCAGTGTACCTATCGTGTAGACTACACGATGCCAGTGTACCCATCTTGTAGTCTTCACAATGCCAACATACAGTTACCTCCCAACACCACTGAAAATCTAAAGTAAATTATAGGAGTGTTCATGGTTCAGTTCGGGCAGCTTTATTGCCAAAAATCGAACCGAGCCGAAACTTCGATTCGGTGACAAAACCGAACCGTGAATACTAAAAGAATCGAACCGAGTGGACCCGTGAGTTTCGGTTTGGTCCGGTTCTTCGGTTCAGTATTATTAATTAAAAAAAATACATTTTAAATGATATTATTGAAAAAATAAATATAAAATTAAAGTTTTGGTTCGGTTTGATTTTATAAGAAATTATATATATAAATAAAAAATAATATAAATTTAAAGTTTCGGCTCGGTTCAGTTCGAAAACCACCAAAATTTTGAACTGAACCGAAACTTCAGTTCGACGATTTTCCCGAACCGAACATACATAAAGAACCGACCGAACCGATCATTTTCGGTTTAGTTTGATTTTGAACACCCCTAGTAAATTACACATAAATTGAAACAATTTTCCCCTATCCTCAGAAACTACTAACTTCCTTTGCCATAAAATTGCAAGCTTGAGGATAGGGGAAAATTGTTTCAATTTATGTATAATTTACTAGGGGTGTTCAAAACCAAACCGCACCGACCATTTTCAGTTCGGTTCGGTTTAGTTTTGAACACCCCTAGTGATTATACATAAATTGAAATAATTTTTCCTTATCCTCAGGCTTGAAACTACTAACATCCCATGCCATAAAATTGCATGTTAAGAATATGAGAAATTACCGATAAAAAAAATGTGAATGACACACCAAAAATGAACGAGAAAAACTTAAAAAAAGTGAAACGTCGAAGAAGAACTAGAAGAAGTGATTGTTGCCCAAAAATGGGCAAAACCCCATTTCAGATCTGGTTTGTGGCTAGATCTGGTTCAGATCTGTAAAAATAGGCAAAACCCCATTTCAAATCTGCTTTGTGGATAGATCTGGTTCAGATCTGTAAAAATAGGCAAAAATTCATTTTCAGATCTGGTTTGTCTTCTTCGGTCGTGGAGATTCAGACATCTTCTTCATCTTCTTTGGCGGTCGTAGAGATTCGGACATCTTCTTCGTCTTCTTTGGCAAGAACGCAGAGGTCGTCTTCTTCGATTCATGCATGCCTTTTGCGGTCAAAAACTCATTTTACGGAGAGAGAGAGAGAGAGAGAGCTTGAGCATATTTGAAAATGAAGGAGTAGAAAAAAATGAAAAATGAAGAAGGAGAAATGAGGCGAAGGGTAAATATGTAACTTCACAAATATATTTTGAGTGGAAGGTTTGCTAGGGGTCAGGGTAAACAAAAATTAGTGTAAGAGTTGATTTTTGTAAAATGGATAGTTTATGAGTCTAGTTTAGCAAAAAAAAAACCCAAGATATATAGTACAAGATTTCTTGCGCCAATAGGCGAGTATCTGAGATTCTGAATCGGTTTGGGCCGTCGAGGGCGGGTTGGACTAGCTAAGATAAAAAAAGGGAAAGGTAGATACTGAGCTAGTTGAATTTTAAAGAAATTGAACCAAATAGCCAAGTTTATAAGGTTGATTTATGTAATAGCCCGGATTTGTTTTCTTAGGTAATTAGCAGATTTGGTGTTGCCATATTACCGTTTTTTTTTCCTCCACGATTTTTTGTTATTGATTGCGTGGGACCATTGTGATTAATTAATAGATTTTACCGGATTTAGTATTATTCTATTTTCTTAATTCGAAATTATATATTTATCTTTATCTTATCATTAATACGCTATATATATGGATAGATGATCATTGTATTTTTTTTTGCTATTTCTGGATTTTTAGCTATATTTTGTTTTTAGAGTTTCTTTGATTGTTATAATCCACCATCTATTCGCAAGCAACCTATTTTCTCAGCATTCATCCGTATTTTGAACCAGAAAATCACTCATCAACTATCAAAGTAGTTTAAAGGAAAAAAAACATAAGTATTTCACCAATTGAATGTTATTGCCTGAACTGCAACTATGGTAGATTTCATCACCAATTGACAGCCATTGACGTCGACAAACCTCTATTGACGCTGACTTGAAACAGAACCATTGATGGTAAAAGGTAACTCCATTGATGAGGAATAACTCCATTGACGAGGAATAGCTCCATTGACGAGAGAAACTCCATTGATATTGACTACTGGTTTACCGTGTTTTACCTATTGGCGTCAATGATTCTCTTCAGGTGGGCGTCAATGGATGTTTACTGTCAATGGCGGCTCAGAAAGATGTAGAGATTTTCTGTGATTTTTTATTATTTAATTTTGATTATGTTTGATTGACATATTTTTTACTGTAATTAGGGTAATTTCATTAACCGTAGTATTAGTTTTTACCTTTTCAATTTTTTTCCTAAAATATCATAAGTGGATTTCAAAATGTGAGTTAGTTTCATTTAATATATGAGGTTGAGATTAATTTACCTAATGGTTAAGGGAGATGCAGGATTTTTAAATTTTCAAAAATTTAAATTTTTTAAGAAAGTTTGATTGATATTTAGTTTCAATTAATTATATATTTTATTTTTAAGTATATCATTAATTGCGTCTTAGGAGGAGGCGAGATATATGGAATTTTTAAAATTTTTAGTTTTATAATATATTTAGCTTGATTTCGTATTAATCCAAATTTTTTGTTTCTTTAACTATAGCGCATGTAAAATTAGTATATCAATAACTTTCAATACCCAAATTAATAGATTTGTTTTTTTTTGTAGATGAAAGGGTTTTTGGTCTAAAATTATTAACCGTTTAGAAAATATGATATTTACCTATAAATCTAGAAACCATGTTATTACTTAACACACCCCTTCTAAACTTGTCTGTAGTGCAAAATTTCCCAATTACTTCTAGTTAATGTCATTTATTTTGTTATTTTGCAGATATGGCTAGTTTGAAGAAAAGCTAAATTAGTTAGTTATGATTATCTATATTAGATTACTTATATGCCCTTGTTATAACTGATTTTGTCTTCTAGGTTTTGTCTTTTTCTTCTTTCTTTCTCCTCCCACAGCTCTTTGTTCCTGCATTTCCAATATCAATTGAATAACATATTTTTTTAGCTTCATTGGTTTCCGTTTTTTATCCAATTCTTCATGCATTATTTCCGAAATATTTGTAACACAAATAGTAGGCTTTTTTGGTTGATTTTGGTTACTATTATCGGCAACTTTGTTAGATTTTGCAATTGTGTATTGGGCAAACTTGGCGAATCTATCAACATTTTTCTGTAGTAGTTTTATGCGGGATTGGTCAACAACTGTCCACAAGTACATTATTTTCCCTTCCTCTTGTTTCTGTAATAGAGTTTTAGAACTTTATTGATTTGAGTTTTCATCTTTATCTCCATTCGTTTTGTTTCGAAAATTCTGAAACTACAATAGAGGGTTTTATCTTGACTGAGTTTGGTTATATTCTCGACAAATTCGAATAGTTTATTCGAATTTGATTTTGGGATTTTTTGGGCGAACTTTGTGAATTTATCTTCATCCTCTATAGAAGTTTATACGAAATTAATCAACAATTGAAATCAAGTATATTAATCTTCCTTCATTTTTATGTAACATTTCTCTTCCTCCCTCTGTTTCTGGTTTTCGAACGAAAGGGATGAAGAAGAAGGAGGAGGGGCCAAGCCTGGGTGTAGGAAGGAATACGGTACCGGATGGTGTATAAAAATATACTATAGATATATTGTGATATATTGATGGTATATCAAAACATACTACACATATACTATGATATACTGATAGTATATAAAAATATAATATGATAAATATGTCTCACACGATATATTATTATATACCATGGAGTATATATCTATAAACTATGTAACATTTTGCGTTAGGGTTGTTAAGCGAATAAGGTGATTTTCGTCCCTTATTAGTGAGGGCAATCTTATCTATTATAATATTTTTTAGGTTTTAAATATGAGTCATTATAAAATTCGGCCATTTGTGTACATGACAACTTTTTGGGCCACTTTTTCTTTTATTTCATATAGTGACCTATTTGCCTAATTGAGCCATAAAAAATAGGTACCATTTTAAAATCTATTTTGTTAAATAGTCAGTAATTCTAATAATTAGAATAATAACCATTTTAGAAAAAGTCAACAAAATTATAAACTACATTTACTATAATAGCTTATCGACTACATTTACTTAATTATTATTTATCCTAATTAATATTTAAACTAACTGATTTTTGAATTTTGAATTGTAGAAAAGATTTATTCATTTTAAGTTACTTAAAAATTAAAGTATTGGATTATTATATACAATTATAAATAATAAATATTTTTAATTATTTTTATCTATACATAGTTAATTATAAATAATAAATTTTTACTATTATTTTGACAGATAGTAAGATTACATATTTCTAAATATTAATGTATATTTTTATTATTCTCATAATATAGTCAATACATATTAACATATACTACTAAAGATTATTGTTAATAATCATTTTATCATTTTTAATGTAATTTATGCAAATAACTATTATCAGAATAATGATGATTTTTTTATGAGTTTACTAAAATAATTATTATGTTTTCATAAGTAGTTATAACAATTATTATGTAAATAATTTTTGCAATCCATATATATATACAGACATTGCCTTATCCAAACAAAAGTATGTAAATATATTGTCAAAAATAATTTGAAATATTTTTACTCCAAATTTATATTTATTCATTTGATTAATATACACATATTTGTCTAAAAATCACTACTAATTCACCTAAAACTAAGGAATTGTTCATCTTAAAAAAATATGCATTTAGTGAAAACTTATAGATTTTAAAACAAAAAATATATTTAAGTTAAATAATGTCTTGTTAGTTTGAATTTATATTTATTTATTATATTAATAATGTATATTTTCCTAAAAATCACAACTAATTCCCCTAAAAAAATGTATTACTCAATCTTTAAAAAATATGCATTAAATGAAAAAATTATAGGAGAAAATATTTAGAAGTAATTATTTTCATTAATTACATAAGTACTTAGACCAATAAATGAAAATGATTACATCGTTCATATTATTTTTATTCTGTCATATGATATATCTCATATATATAATTATCTTTTATGGATCTTGTGTCATAAATGAAAGTGTTAAATCTATTTTTTTTAATTATTAGTGTTAATCAGATTTTTTATATGTCTCATATGTATATTTTTTGTCTTATTGATTCTTGGTATTATTACTCTCACAATTTCATTTTGTTTAGATAAGAAAATCTAAAGAATTTTTTTTAATTTTACTAAAGAACCATTGGATTATTTTTTTGAAAAGCTAAAGATTACTTATAGATACATTACTATTTTTAACAGTTTATTTAATATGTAATAAATATATTAATATTATCTTACAGAATGGTGGAGTGAGAATATAAAGTTATGATCAAATCAACTTGGTTATTAACTTAATCTATAATATCTTTAAAAGTGGTTTGGGTAGAAGAAACTTTTGAATTCCCTTAATACCCTTGACAAATATATTAATTTCAGAACCAGTCAACAAACATAAAACTTAATCACCTTCATGAAAGACATTACTTTCAACGGAACATTATCTCCAATACAGATTCATTATACACACTATCTCCAATACAGATTCATTATACACACTTTCTCCAATACATATTCATTCTTGAAATACATTACTTTCGACAGATTCATTCTACACACTATCTCCAGTACACATTCGTTCGCAAATGGTGTATACATGAATTCATTGAATGTCTTCACTTGAGACTTTAAGGATTATGAGAACATAAATAGTCATCAAAATATGCAGTTCTCATCCTGCTACCATCTGCCAAAAATATTAGTACAGATTAATTACATAGCCTCTTAAAGGTGTTACCTGTCAACAATATGTATAGTCAAATTCAAGATCTAGAAGTATTTCAGAAATAATGAAGCATAAAACTGATGATAATTAGGAGAGCCGTGGTGGAGACGTACAAGATGAATAATGTAGACTTGGAAATAATGAAGCTCATCTGTATCGATGAAGAGGTGAAAATTTTGTTATAACTTTAGATTAATTAATAAGTTTTGTTCATATTATAGTGTTGAAGATAGTATTTTGACATATTTTTTCCTACTTTTCAGGGAACTAAGGTCCAAGCCATCTTGTACAATGATGCAATAGAAAATTTAAGAATGTTCTTTAAAAAGCTAAGACTTATCTGATTAAAAATAGCAATGTTAAGTCCATTGATCAGAGATTCAAGAGTGTGCATGACAAGATTAAATTGAGTTTATCGGCAATGTTGGAAATTAAAAATATTGACAACATACCCTTTAATGCAGAAAAATACAATTTTCTAAATTTTTTAGAGGTAGAAACAATCAAAGACAACAAAACAACTATCAGTAATACATTAACTCATCTTTTTATTGTTTATTACAAGAGCATTATTTTCAGTTATATATTATATTACAAATTGCAGTTTGCATTGAACCACATATGACTGAGGTTTTTGAATTTCATAATGTGTAAGTGTTCATCACTTTTGGCTCAACTTTCTACATTTCAAGAAAATTGTTGTGACATTTTTAATTCCCATTTTTTTCAATATGGATTGCTTTAAGTTTATTATATACATGTTTAATTTTTTAAAATAGTGTTATGCATATATTATTATTTCAAATCTCACTAAATTCATTTCTTGCAGAATAGAGACGATTCTGTTAAAGTAAAATATTGTCATATTCTTGGGTCCATCAAGGAAATTTTTAGAAGCTCCAATAGTTAATTTAGAGGAAATACTAAAAGGGACAATAAAACATGTGCATTGTTATTTCAAATCAACAATCACAAAAATTGCCGATGCAGATAATCCATGGCTGGAAAATTGCAAGTTATGCCATAAAAAGGTTTATCCAAGCATGAATGAGACAGAAGTGAATTGCACAAATTGTAAGAGCAATGTGTCATTTGTGAGAAGATATATGTTGAAGATCAAAAGCTATATGTCCATTACATTATTATGAAATGTTGTTTTCTACTATATAAAAAAAACTGTAAACTTCCTCCTATAAAACAATTGCGAAAAAATTGAAATAAGGCAGATGACTTCAAAGAAAAAAAAACCAAAATCCTTGATTCTCATGTTCCATGATTATGTCATTGAATGCAATCTCACTAGGAACCATTCATATACGATTTTCGTTTATTTCATTCACTTCAAATTTTCAAAATTTTAAAAGAACAAAAACAGTTAATATAAAGAACTACCTACGAGTGTATAGGCTACAAGAAAATGAGTTTTGCAATTAGACATGTAAATATTAACATTGACATTGATCGTAATGGTGAAAGAAGAATCAACTAGATTTCGAAGGTGTATCTTGATTATATTGTAGAATGTTCTTAACAATATCCCATCAGTTTTATAATATACTTAACAATATCCCATCAGCTTTTATCTAACCATCTCTCTTAGTCTATCTAAATCTGAACATTTCTTCAACTTCCTAAAATTGTTTAATGATTGTTTAATTTTTTTTTTAAATGCAAACCAAAAATGAAAGAATAAGTTGCATGCTTTTACATTCAACTTTGGCTTAACTTGCATTCCAAATGGTTTAGATGTTTAGATAAGAAAAATTTGAATTAGTTTACCAAAACAAAGTTCAGTTAATTCAGTCTATAAAATAAAAGTGTTCAATATAAAAAATTATATATATATATATATATATGTGTGTGTGTGTGTGTGTGTGTGTGTGTATGTGTGTGTGTATCTATTATAGTTAAGGCAAAATATTCAGCCACTTTGCCTTTACATACATAAATAAACTAATGAATCTCTTCAGTTGCATAACTTTAAGTTTGTTTATAACTTTTGTATATTTTAAATCGGTAATGCATATATAAAGTTTATATTTAGATTAACAAAGTATACTGAAAACTAAAGGTCGGAATGAGTTAGCAATATAGTAGTATAAGATCTAATAGATGGACACTTCAAATTTAGGATGACTCTTCAATTTCATCTATTCGATCAACTGTTCATATGCTTCCTTCATTATATAGTAGTATAAGATCTAATACAGGGACTCTTTGATTTTAGGATGACTCTTCGATTTCATATATTTAAACAAATACTCATCCACTTCTTCCATGATAAGAATATCAGTTAAGAATAACATTAATCTCAATGTACTCAGGTTGTAGTAATAATATTTATTCATACTTTTCTTGCACATTCTCATCTTCAACGGCTCATCACTCTCCTCAGAAGCTAATTTCATAGTTTTCCCCACCCATGCTATAGTCACTCTCGGTTAGTATCAAACTATACCATGCATACTTTTTGTTCAATATTAAATTTAAACTACCTTTTGGATCTTTGCATGTAGATTCAAATTTCACGTGGTTTCATCGCATGTAGTTTCAAATTTGTATTTTGATATTGGCATTTATTTTTCTTAAATACTGACATATTATATCACTGATTCAAATAAATATACATAGCATAAAACCTTCAAACCTTAAGTATTAGAAGACTCCGATTCTTGAGATTATGAGACAAACAATTAAGACCCCTCCTGCAAAATTTTGCATGTGCAAAAAAATTAAATTATAAAAAATAAAGTCCTTAATCTGAAACAATACGAGTATAAAAATCCAAAAATAAAAACAGATATGAGAACTATACCCGTAAGAAACGATTAACAGGAAACTAAAGATAGTGGCACAATACACGAACCAAGAGGAGTTAATTGAAGAAATGATTTTTCCCATGAAAGTGAAAATCTATATGTTGGGAGAGGTTGAGAGGAGTTAAATTTTGTTTGGTCTTTTTATCAAGCCCGCATGTAGTGAATATATATTTACTATTTGCCTCTTTACTCAATATCTTTTTAATCAGATGGGACAACTCTGACATTGTGAGGCTCAATAACGTTTTATACTAATCCAAGCTATTGGATAAAAAAAATTTGGTTGCAGCTCTGCTAAGTAAAGTAGGGCAGGAAAACTATTCATTGTTGGAACTATAACATATTTAATAGTTACATTATTATATTTACTACCCTAAAGCGGATTTAAAAATTTGAAAACCACAGAGCACAAGTAAAAATCTTTACTATTATTTTAGGGGGGAAACCTCTTTCTCTTTCACACGTTTGCTTTTCTCCCATTATAATATTTTTTTTAAACTATATTGTAGTTGATAGTTAAGTTTCATCATTTTTTTCTCTTTTTTCACTGTCGCCCACTTCTTTTGTGGTATAGTACCACCAACCAAAGTTTTAGCCTCAACACTAACCCCAACCTCATCTATTTCTTTTTATCTTTCTTTTCAATCACAGACTCTCAAGATTAAAAAAAAGAATTGTCAAATAACATGAATAGTAGAAAACATAGAATAATCTAGAGTTTTAATCGAACTAGTCCAAAATAACGTGCTTCACACGTGTTCAACATGTTAAATTATACGTAAAACTTGAAAATAATATAATTCTAAAAGAAATATATTATTTTTAAAAGTGATTGTAGATCTAAATTTAAAGTAAATAATAGTAATGATAAATACATTTGCTATTAATAATATTGTTGAAATTTTACTATATAGAATTAATTTTGAATAATATAAAAAATGATTATTCATCAATTTATTAGATTCTATCATACTAAAATATAGTTCCTTTTTTAAAAAATATTTATCTGAATTCATTTATATGAACTTTCATGTTATGATTACACAAAAAATGTTATATAATATCTAATTTTTATAAATTTTCAATGAATAAATCAATGTTTACCCTAAAATAGCCTCAAAAAATTCATCTTATGGATATTTATGTTTTTATTTACGTAAGATACAAAAATATTTAATTTTACAAACAATTTATACACAAATTATTATTGAATAAAAATAACATTTCATTATATAAATTACATTAACTGAGTGAATATGTGAAAATCCTAAATTGTACTATATTTTAAGAAGATTTGAAGGGTAAAAATGAGAATAAAAAATTTCTCTCATATAAGCCCATTTTAATATACTCATTGAAAACTACGTGCTTCGCATGTATTAAGCAAGTTAAAGTAAACGTAAAAATTGAAATTAATAATATTATTAAAATAAATATATTATTTTAAAATGATTGTAAATCTTAATTTATATTAAAATAATAGTAGTAATAAATACATTAAATTTTTTCATAATATTATTGAAATTTTACTACATATAATTACTGTTTAAATAATATACATCCCCTGGTAAGTTCGACTCTTTTGTTGTCTTGGATTTCAATGGTTACAGTTTATAAATTTTTATTGTGACGATATGGCGAAACCGATTAAAGTTTCTAACCTTGTTTAACTCGATGTTGTTCGGGAACTTGAAAACTTATCAAGTCTGAATGCATAATGGAATAAGTCACTGAAGTGTTGAAAGATACTGGACTGTGGACATTTTTGTTTGTTGGGATCATAGTGCTAAGATTCGCTGTTGTTTTTATGAATATTACGTGTTGGTCTTCTTCTTTTTGTATGTGCTGTCTTTTTGGGAGGGGGATCAGGGGTTATTCGGGCTATTTTTGTGTTTGACAATCAGTACTCTATTTACTGATTAATGAAAAGACGAGCATAATTATGTCTTCTCCTTAAAGATGCTCAGATTTCCTGTTTTATCTGCCATACTTGTTAATGTTCAACTTTAACTCTCGAAACTCGGCTGTCATATTTGTTGGTTGCTGTAAACTATGTAATTACCGTATTTCTGGGACTTTGTAACACTTGACATTGATTACAATGCTTATCTGTCTTTTGGCCCGTGTAATTTTTAATGGTTTGATTTCCCAACATTAAACTCGTTTCTTTGCTAACAACAACTTGTTTATGCTTGAAGGAGAAACGCACTATTTTGGATTTTGTCGATACAGATATTGGTGATCTTCAGCCTGTAAATCCACCATCGGTAGAATCTACTCCATTCAAACTCGTGGAGGATGTCAAAGATTTGAAAGAATTGGCTGCTAAATTGCATGGTGTAAATGAATTTGCGGTAAAGAATAAAGATACTTGCGTGTTTTGATGGCATGCCTAGCTTGCATGACTATTGTACCGTGTTAATATTGCATATTTTGTTATGAATGTGGTTTAGGCTAAGGAGAGAGATGCTTGTGAGTGCAACAAATAACTTTAAGAATTTATGAGGGAAATATTTGACAAGTGTGATAACTCAGCGTGTATGGCAGACCAAATTGGACTGTACTAGTTCAGTCATATTGGACTGCATAGCTGGAAATCACTGTCATTGCAAACACAAGAGAAAACTAGTTAGTGATTTCATGTATTCTAATACGGGCTGCCAAACGCACTGTCATGCCAAACACAAGAGAATACTAATCAGTGTTGTCATGTCTTCTAATACAGGCTGCCAAACGTACTGTTGTAGCTCGCACTTCACGGTCTCGTGTCCTCTGTTTTGTGTACTTGGAAATGTGTAGAACATGATAGGAACACCTACTACTATTTTCTAAATGTATTTCTAATTTGTGTGGGAGGTTGCAGTCTAAGTTGTTATGACTTTTTGCTATGTTATTGAGCTGTTTAGTCGTTTCTTTTAGATCTGGTTATGACTATGTATTTATTATCTTTTGGGCTTAGCTTCATGGCTGTTTTTTTAACTTGATTTAATTGATAGGTTGATTTGGAACATAATCAAGATCGATCTTTTCAAGGATTGACCTGCTTGATGCATATCTGAGAGAGATTTTCAAGGAGCCAACCAAGAGAAAGGTTTGCTTGCCTCTTTCTTTTGCATTGTAGTTAAATTATTTGACTATCTGATAATGTTTATGTGCAATTAGGTCATGCATGGAGCAAATCAAGATATCATTTGGCTTCAACGGGATTTTGGTATCTATGTGTGCACCAAACATATATTGTGCACCAATCAAGATATCATTCCCCTTTTTATTGTCTTTTGTTACACAACTATTATTGTATAGAATATCTGTATAGTTATTGTGGTTCTCGCAAGTTGCAACAACTAATTTTTCCCACCAAACTATAATTAGTGTTATTTTTTTTTCAGGTGTTAATTAGTGTAGCTTTTGCATTAAGTCTATTTCAATTTCTTGTAGTTTGCATTTGTGAACGCCGATTGATTATGCTGCTAAAAAATTTTGGATCACCTTTTTCATTTACAATAATAATAACCTTGAATAGGACTACTATTACATGAAATAGTTGGCTTGCTTTTGGTCTCCAATATAATCTGTCTGTCTTATATATGGCAAATATGCAAATGTCATGAAATGGTTTTATGCTATTCCTTTTGGGCATAATTTGTTTTTTCACTTGGGTTTGCGGCATATAACTTTTCAATTCTCAAGTATATTATCTTGTTTTACCTTATTTTCCTGTATAGTTGGAGTTTTTGCCAGTAGCACTTAAGCTTTTAAGAGAAATTACTGACTAAGGTTCTTTTGTCTCCGTAATTCTGATCATTATACTCTTGCACATTCTCATTTGTGGCATGAACCACAGAAGTAAAAACAATAGATAAATCTCCTTTGATCTGCAACTAACTTTTTAAATAATTTTACAAAGAACGTTTCTGACATAGTTGACCTCGTTTCCACAAAGCCTTAAATGCCCGTCCGCTTCTCTAAAGACAATGTCATTTCAGGCTATTTAGCCATGTATGTTCTATCCTAGTTTTGATAGCTCATTTGCCATATGAATCATGAATATGCACGTAGAAATATAAGTCCCTAATTCATATTTGTAACAGTATTGTCATTTATATACTTGGTTCTCTTTGGCTTCCACAGGCGTCAAGGGTATTGAAGATGGAAAGAAATAGTCTGGAATATCTTCTCCATTGCTTTTGTGGAGTTACTGCTAACAAAGAGTATGTATCTCTTTGTGTTTGGTTGATCACAATAATCTAGTTGTTTGATATGAGTCCCTTTAAGTTGTACTGCTTAACTTCTTGCAGATATCAGACTGCGGATTGGAGACTACGGCCCTTTCTTGATGATATGCTTAGGTACTTGAATGTTTTTTCATATTTCTATTTGGAATGAGGTTTTTTCTTTTGCTTGTTATAATTATTAACTGTGCGCTCGATTGGGGCTACAATTTCTTATTGGAATAATAGAATTTTAGTTTCCCTTTAGTTTATATTTTCTATTCATATATGTTGTTTCAAGCTGGTTTACCTTTATGGTACGAAATTCGTGCTAAAACTATCATTTGTACGATCTACCTCCTTGTGTCATGAATATGGCTCATTATGGAAGTCTCGGGACTTTTTATGTCTCTAAGAAATAGAATTTGTCATTTGGATGTATCCTCTCAGAGTCGTTAGGATCCTTTTATATCCACTTTTGGTACCATAGTCGTTAGGATCCTTGGGCACAACGGAGTACGAGTGAAGAATTCGAGGTCACTTTTACCCGTACTCCTTAGGTTTCTCATCTCCATCATTTTTTTACCTCGGCAACTCTTCTACCACTTCCTTTGTTACGACTATGGGTTGAACGTCCCCTCCAATAATTTCCTTTACTCGATTCGGGGACTGATGTTCTCATGGTTCTCTTGTCTCATATCTCGTATGTTGTTCTTTGAGTAGATTTCTCGCCCTTCGTTATTTTCTCTTTGACTGACTTCAGCATGTGTTCAAGCCATCTATTGCTGAAGAGCATGGATCTGATCTTGTATAGTTTTCCACGCTTCACGCAGTGTTTCCGTATTCCATTCTTCCATCTCCCACATTCCGGTCAGAATTGTTTAGAGTATCTCCGCTGGTGGAGTTGGTTGATCAGCCTAGTTGTTACTATTTCTGGCTCCATCGCCATCATTTTGGGCTGCGTTCGATTTGGTTTCAGGCAGGTGTTAGTATTTTGGGCGGGTTTCTCGACCTTTTTTTCTCTCAACTCTCAATAAAGCACCAAAACGTAAATGATTTTTTCCCTCACACGAGAAAATTTTTATAAACCATGAGATTACGTATCTTCTGTTTTAACTACATGATCAGATTTGGCCGTGTGATTAGATTCACAACTCTAACTTTGCTTTTCCCGTTCTGCTAGCATGGCATATTCTAATCGGCTTTCTTTTGCTAATGTGGACGAATGCTGAAATTATTCATGTTCATATATATATATATTTATACATTTACATAACTAACCAAAAGAAATGCGTGGACGTAGATAAGTACAATGAATGTCTTCTAACGAATACAACACAAGCATTCATGTCTATTGTGTTCTCATAGGTCACTATGTTAGGTGTTTCTTTATTTTTCCTAAGTAGAAAATAATTGTTAGATTGATTTGTCAAAACCAAATGTTTTATCTCTTTGTATATTTTAATTGATAAATTTAATACCTTAAGTTTTAGAAATAAAAAATAGAATAGAGTCAATTGAAATCACACCACATATAATTTAATACGGTAAGTTTTAGAAATTTTAAACTAAAGTCACAATTTAATTTGTTCTTTTAAAGAGACTGAATTTCATGTTCCTAAATTTTATTTAACAGAAATTTGAAATCTCAGTTTCATAAGCTACCAATTTCATACTTTTGCGTTGGCGAGGTGCTACTGGTTTACACTCTTTCTCTATCACAATTCACTCTCTCATAAATCTGAAATCCAATTTCAAAATTCTGAAATCAGATTCTGAAATCTGAAATCCCAATTTCATAATCTCCCTCCCAATTTCATAAACTCCCGAAACATTTATTCTCCGCCGCCAAGCAGAAAACTGCCCCGATTTTTGCGTTGGCGGTAAATTCAAATCCCAATTTCATACTTAAGCTCTCACTGAAACAGTGATTGGCTTAAACACTGATATAGAATTTTCTCGAACCCCAACTGATTCCCCCATATTCATGAGCCAAGACGCCATGAACATCGACCGATCTCAAATCCAGAAGGCTCAAAGCTTACAGACATTGACAACTTCACTGTCTTCATCTATTTCTAGACTTTCAGTTTCTTCCCGGGGACTACCTTCTGAAACGGACTTTCATTTATACAACAACTTCGACGAATTCAAAGTCCCGATTGGAGAAATCAACATGCAATCGCAGTTGATGCTTGAAGCCATTGGATCTTGCGCCAGTATTTGGGACAAGGAGATGGCTATGCCTGAACATATCGACGATCCATACGATTGGCTGGTGAATATCAACGATGAGGCATTTCGGCGATCCGGGGCATCGTTAGATGAGTTTCGAAGTATACGGAAGAAAGAGGAGGAGAGTGGCAGGGCGATTACTCTTCACCAGCGATGAAGAAATTTCACTTTGCTTTTATCACCTTTTTGTCATTTACTCCTTCAAAGAAGCTTTTTAATTGAAAAATAGTAGATATTTTCATAAGAACCTTAAATTATGACGGGTTTTTCTTTGGCGCATATTATTTATACAACGTGGTGACACTAAATTGAATAATCAAAATTTTATATAACATATTGTAATAGATTATTTCACAATATTGATACATTGCATTTTGGTTCAAAGTGTTGAAAAATTGAAGATATTTTTTATTATATTTGTCAAACTTTAAAGTTCAATACTGGTGTCCATCAACTTTGACTATCATTTTTTGTATAATGCATTTTGATAGATGTGGATTACATGTATCATTCTTTCTTTTATAATATTAAATATTAATTTATCTTTTTTATTGTAAACACTAAAGTGACATATTTTTATTCAATATGTTCCATAACATGTTTAGGTCAACCGTTAGAGTTTCCACTCCCCTGACCCAAGATCGACATCCTTTGGTTCAACCTAACAGTCGTAATCATACTCGATTGTCTAGTCGATCCTAAAACTGAGAATAATATTCTAAACTATATCAGAACAGTTTGTCTAGAAGACCCCTCAGCCTTTACTCTTCTTACATTGATAATAGTTCCAAGATTTGAGTAAATTATAAACACGAGTTAATTAATAGAAAAGCTTTCATTCATTCATTAAATTCAGTAATACAAAACGTCTGCGAAATAACTAAATACTCAAAAATAGTCATTACACCGTACTTTATGGATATAATTTCAACAATCTCCCACTTAGACTAAAGTAGGCTTGTAAAATCTCGTATCCACGCGCCCTCCAGATGACCATCAAAGACTTTATTGCTTAAAGTCTTCATGAATGGATCTGCCAGGTTGTTGACCGTCGATATGTGTATTATTATAACATCTCCACGCTAAACAATCTCTCTAACTATTTCATCTTATTAAATACAAAACCTTTTAGGATCATGCATATTTAGATTGACGTATTTAGAAGAGATAAAAATAATATTATATTTTTTTGTATCGGAGAAGTTTTGACTTGGTGGAATCCTATGGATTGTCTTGCATTCTTCGTTCTTCACAGAACTTGAATAAATCTCCGCACCAATAACCACTTGCCGAATCAACTATCGATTCATGCGCGTCACATTTTCTGTTGGTGCAAATAAACACTTTTTATTTCACGGTCCACAGAATATTTTATTATGTTACTCTTCGTGAATATCAGTAACAATATTAAAATGTAAAATTATCATTTTACCCCTCTAGTTATTATTTCCTATATTGAGTGTGAATAAGAAAGACATAACAGTGAATTGTCTCACACAGTTCACCATGTCATATTCAATGATTAATTTCTTCGAGTACCTGGCCACATTTATTTAATCACACACCCATCAATAAAGCAGAAGATGATATTGTTGCATTTTACAATCTCACCATGAACTCCATATCTGTGAATCACATAACTCCAACATAGTTGAATCACGATCTCAACAGCCGATATATTGTCCGACAATTCGAACTCACTCTTTTGGCGTATCAAAGACTATAAGTAACTAAGTCAATTTTCGTATTCACCTTAGAATTAAGGTAATCATGAAAATACCCTTGAGGTGTAAACAATTAGATTTAGAGCTAGATAAACGGTTTTGCTCCAAACTAATTTGTTATTGGTTTATTCAACATGTTCTATAACATGTCTAGGTCAACCGTTAGAGTCTCCACTCCCATGCCCCAAGATCGGCATCCTTTGGTTCAACCTAACAATCGTAATCAGACTCAGTTGCCCAGTCGATCCTAAGACTACGAATAACATTCTGAACTATTTCAGAAGAATTTGTCAGGAAGACCCCTCAGTTTTTACTCTTCTTACGTTGACGATAGTTTCAGGACTTGAGTAAATTATAAACACACTTTAATTAATAAAAAAACTTCCATTCATTCATTAAATTGAGTAATACAAAATGTCTGAGAAATAACTAAATACTCATAAATAGTTATTACATCCTACTTTACAGACACAATTCCAACATCGCAATGTTGGGATTGGTGACCTCGTTTCCTTTCATAAATAGTTATCTTTTGAATTCCTGCCTTCTTTTTTTTTACATGACCCAAAGCAACAATTAAAATTTAACTAGTTGAATTTACTCAAAATATTTACCTCATAAGGTGCTTTTGAAGGACTGAATTTCCTTGACCCACAAACTTATTGTTCTTAATTTTCCCATTCTAAACCTGGTTAAGTCTTTTGAAGGAATGAATTTGTTTGAGCCGCAGCTTCCCATTCTAAAATTCTTCTTTCCACTTTTTTATTCGTTCTCGCGTTTTTGCTCATCCAGACTTGCTTTTTTGTTCTTTTTTAGAGTAGGACTTATGTATTGTCCCTCTCAAGGACTTACGCTCTTAGTTCATTCTGAGAGTAGGACTTATGAACTGTCCATTCGTAGGACTTATGCCCTTACTTTCTTCTAGGAGTAGGACTTATGAACTGTCCATTCGTAGGACTTACACCCTTAGTTCCTCGCGATAGCCTCAGCTTCAATCCATTTGGTAAAATAATCCGTAGCCACTAGCAAGAAACGCTTATGAGCTAGCGCCATCGGAAGTGGACCAATGATGTCGAGTGCCCACTGCATGAAGGGCCCATGGGCTTGCCACTGTATTTAATGCGTCATGGAGCCATTTTGGTGAATGGGGTAAAACCTTGGCATTTATCACATCTTCTTACATATTACATGGCATCTTGATGTATTTCGGGCCAATAATATCCATCATTTAAGACTTTGTGAGCTAACGATCTCCCCCGGTGTGGTTTCCGCATATCCATTCATGAGTTTTAGCTAGAACATACTAGGCATCTTTCTCCTTCAAGCATTTCAAGCATAGACCTGAAAATGACTTTTTATATAATAATCCATTTATCAATGTGCGCTTGGCGCTTGCTGTTGTACTTTTTTAGCAAGGAGTTTATCTTCTAAGAGTACTTCCTTTTTAAAGTAGCGAATTATATCGTCTTGCCAGCTAGGCTCCCTTTCAACCTATACTTCGGCAACGTTGTTCAATGGGAGTAAGACACTTGGTTTTTTAAAAAATTCCATTGGCACGTTCCTTTGGTACGGGAATTACAAAGATGACCTCAAATTTGCCAGAGCGTCTGCGTAGCCGTTCTCGGCTCTTAGGATCAGCTGAATTTCATAGTTCCTTAACGAGCCTAGTGTTGGGGGTTATGCCCTCAAAGCATGTGTGTTAAAATTTTGATATGAAATTTAATGAATATTATATTTTTCTTATAATTGTTCTTTTAAATTATTGTAGAATGGTTTATATAAATATCTAAAAATTCCATTTTCATTACTGAGACTATAATCTTGTATTAGTACGAGAGCATTAAGATCATAGACAACGAATAAAATTGTCAGCAATAAATTAAAGTATAAAATATTTAATGAATGGTTGCTAGTACGGTTCACTAAGCATTATGAATGCGTGTGATCTAGATCCGAATCATTGATGTGGACAGACATCTTAGTGAAGATATTTTATATAATGAGATTATATATGACTAGACAGATTTTTATCGGGAGCAAAGATCGAGGCGCCATATCAGGCTTTTAACGGAAATGAAAATTAGAGAGCCAAGTCATATTCTTAGCGAGAACGAGAATTAAAGATGTTGGAACATATCATTATGAGAACAAGAGAATGAAATAAAAGAAAGCACACGCAACCCTCAAACTCACGTCAGTCGGTAAAGCAACTCCCTATAATTATTGATAATTTTTGCAGATCATTATTATTGCAGGTCCCAATGAATTTAATGTAAAAGATCAAAGAATCAAATCATTACACCTGAATGACGAAAGACTTCATCAAGTGTAATAGGGGCAAATGAACAGGAATAATTTCACATGACACGTGGCAAGATCTAGATTGAAGACTCCATCGAAGAGAAGATAGAGCGAGAATCGTCCAATCAGATGAAAGTACATGGATTGCTGACGTGTCAATTCAAAGAGAAGCTAATCAAGACCATTAGATTGATCAGACGATTAAGATTCACTTGGTTGTTATTGTTGATAACCTAGATCTCAGGAAATATTCTGTTAATCCTATTTTCAGATAGAATTGGATAAACTGTATCAGATTTTATGTAACCAGTTGAAGGCCTATAAATAGAGGCAAGATGCAACTCCAAACGCAGAAGAACAACTCTCAACACTCATTAGCCTTGTAAACACTTTCTCCATAATGAAATACTATCAAAATATGTCCGTGATTTTTCTTCCTTATAAGGGTTTTCCACGTAAATCATGGTGTCATTATTTTCTCTCTCTCTAAATTATTCTCTTGATTTTCATATTATGATTTAAGAAATTCAGGACGGATTCTCAAAGATGGTGGATTCTTTCCTTTACAATGAGATTATAAAGTCTTATTGCTTCGAGCAAAATGTTGACGAAGCCTGTGTTTATAAATACATTAAAGATAAGATGGTTGTTTTCTTAGTTTTTTAAGTTGATGATATTCTACTCATTGAGAATGCTGCAGAAACTCTGTCAAAAGTAAGGAAATGGTTAGCTAAGAAATTTCAAATGAAAGATTTGGGAGAGGCGAGCTATGTTCTGGGAATCCAAATCCTAAGAGATAGGAAGAATAAGCTCTCGACACTTTTTCATGCATCCTACATTGATAAGGTGTTAGAGAGATTCTCGATGGAGAATCCCAAGAAAGGTAAACTACCGACCAAACATGAAATTTATCCTCTCCAAGGAATAATGTCCTAAGACACCTCAGATGGAAGAGGATATGAGAAAGGTTATTTATGCTTCACCAAATAGAAGTCTCATGCACGCCATGTTGTGCACCAGACCAGACATCTGTTATGTAGTGGGAATCATCAGTCGTTATCGATCGAATCTAGGTTTGGAACATTGGATTGCAGTAAAGCGCATTCTCAAGTATCTTAGGAGAACGAGAAACTATATACTTGTTTATTCAGGTGGAGACCTGAACCCCATTGGATATACAGATTCTGATTTTCAATCCGACAGATACAGTCGAAAGTCGACATCTGGATCAGTATTCACCCTAGGCGGAGGAGCTGTAGTCTGGAGAACTATTAAATAATCCAGCATCGCAGATTCCACTATGGAAGCCGAATATATATCAGTATTGCTTAGAAAGTTCTATACTGATCTAGAAGTAGTTCCTGATATAGATATGCCACTGATCTTGTACTGTGACAAAAGTGGGGTGGTAGCGAATTCTAAGGAACCGAGGAGTCACAGAAGGGCGAGCGCATAAAGAGGATATATCATCTTGTAAGAGAGATCGCGCATCGAGGGATGTGACTGTTATGGAGATAGCGTCGGAACATAACTTGGCTGATCATTTTACAAAGACACTTCCCGCGAAGTCATTTGGGGGTCACGTGCGTAACATGAGATTGAGAGAAATGCCACAAGTATTTTAGGGCAAGTCAGAGATTGTTGGGGGTTATACCGTCAAAGCATGTGCGTTGACATTTTGATATGAAATTTAGTTAGGATTACATTTTTCTTATAATTGTTCTTTTAATACGGTAAGTTTTAGAAATAAAAAATAGAATATAGTCAATTAAAACCACACCACATATAATTAAGAATGGCAATTAAGCATTAATAAGAAAATCACATGGACAAAATAGTCTAAATTTTTTTCTTCCAATTTTGGCGCTTTATTTATATTATAATTATAAATTATAGATGTGTCATTTATGCTAGGCTTGAAGACGTAAATTTTCCATGCTAGATGATGGTCTAACGAAAATTATTGTCTGACCATGATCTAACATTTCCCATTCAAATTTACACTGTCTAGACTATAGTCTAGTAAAAAAATTTACTGAGCCCTGATCTAAATCACTGATTTTAATCGAAAAATTCTAAACTAAAGTCACAATTTAATTTATTCTCCTAAAAAAAGACTGAATTTCATGTTCCTAAATTTTATCCAACAGAAATTTGAAATCTCAATTTCATAAGTTCTCAATTTCATACTTTTGCGTTGGCGGGGTGCTACTGGTTTACACTCTTTCTCTATCACAATTCACTCTCTCATAAATCTGAAATCCAATTTCAAAATTCTGAAATCAGATTCTGAAATCTGAAATCCCAATTTCATAATCTCCCTCCCAATTTCATAAACTCCCGAAACATTTATTCTCCGCCGCCAAGCAGAAAACTGCCCCGATTTTTGCGTTGGCGGTAAATTCAAATCCCAATTTCATACTTAAGCTCTCACTGAAACAGTGATTGGTGACGGCTTAAACACTGATATAGAATTTTCTCGAACCCCAACTGATTCCCCCATATTCATGAGCCAAGACGCCATGAACATCGACCGATCTCAAATCCAGAAGGCTCAAAGCTTACAGACATTGACAACTTCACTGTCTTCATCTATTTCTAGACTTTCAGTTTCTTCCCGGGGACTACCTTCTGAAACGGACTTTCATTTATACAACAACTTCGACGAATTCAAAGTCCCGATTGGAGAAATCAACATGCAATCGCAGTTGATGCTTGAAGCCATTGGATCTTGCGCCAGTATTTGGGACAAGGAGATGGTTATGCCTGAACATATCGACGATCCATACGATTGGCTGGTGAATGTCAACGATGAGGCATTTCGGCGATCCGGGGCATCGTTAGATGAGTTTCGAAGTATACGGAAGAAAGAGGAGGAGAGTGGCAGGGCGATTGGTATGATGGGAGACGGGTTACAATTGGTGTATGGAAAGAAGGTGGCTAGTCAACCGACGAGCGGCTCCGCAAGTGTGAAGGACGAGGGACAAACCTCGAGCATCTCATCAAGTGTGAAGGTGGCCAAGGATAAGAGAACTAATACGACGAAGCCGAAAGTACCGTTCCATATTCCGACGATTCGGAGACCTCAGGATGAATTCCATATCCTGGTAAATAATTCAAACCAACCTTTCGAGCATGTTTGGTTGGAAAGGAGTGAAGATGGCCAGAGACTCATTCATCCCCTGGTAAGTTCGACTCTTTTGTTGTCTTGGATTTCATTGGTTACAGTCTATATATTTTTATTGTGACGATATGGCGAAACCGATTTAAGTTTCTAACCTTGTTTAACTCGATGTTGTTCGGGAACTTGAAAACTTATCAAGTCTGCGTGCATGATGGAATAAGTCACTGAAGTGTTAAAAGATACTAGACTGTGGACATTTTTGTTTGTTGGGATCATAGTGCTAAGATTCGCTGTTGTTTTTATGAATATTTATGGCTGGAGTAATATTTCGTACCTGTTAGAATAATGTTTCATAGGATACGGTGTTGAATGAGAATGATCAAGAAATACTAAGTGTTGGTCTTCTTTTTTTCGTAAGTGCTGTCTTTTATGGGAGGGAGATTAGGGGGGTATTCGGGGCTATTCTTGTGTTTGACAAGCAGTACTCTATTTACTGATTAATGAAAAAGTTGAGCATAATTATGTCTTCTACTTGAAGAGGCTCAGATTTTCTGTTTATTCTGCCATACTTGTTAATGTTCAACTTTGACTCTCGAAACTCGGCTGTCATATTTGTTGGTTGCTGTAAACTATGTACTTACCCTATTTCTGGGACTTTGTAATACTTACATTGATTACAATGCTTATCTGTCTTTCGGCCTGTGTAATTTTTAATGGTTTGATTTCCCAACATTAAACTCGATTCTTTGCTAACAACAACTTGTTTATGCTTGAAGGAGAAACTCTCTGTTTTGGAGTTTGTCGATAAAGATATTGGTGATCTTCAGCCTGTAAATCCACCATCGGTAGAATCTACTCCATTCAAACTCGTGGAGGATGTCAAAGATCTGAAAGAATTGGCTGCTAAATTGCGTGGTGTAAATGAATTCGCGGTAAAGAATAAAGATACTTGCGTGTTTTGATGGCATGTCTAGCTTGCATGGCTATTGTACTGTGTTAATATTGCATATTTTGTTATGAATGTGGTTCAGGCTAAGGAGAGAGATGCTTGTGAGTGCAATAAATAACTTTAAGAATTTATGAGGGAAAAAAGTTGACAAGTGTAATAACGCAGAGCGTGTATGGCAGATCGAATTGGACTGTACTAGTTCAGTCATATTGGACTGCATAGCTGGAAATCACTGTCATTCCAAACGCTAGAGAAAACTAGTTAGTGCTTTCATGTATTCTAATGCGGGCCGCCAAACGCACTGTCATGCCAAACACAAGAGAATACTAATCAGTGTTGTCATGTCTTCTAATGCGGGCTGCCAAACGTACTGTTGTAGCTCGCACTTCACGGTCTCGTGTCCTCTGTTTTGTGTACTTGGAAATGTGTAGAACATGATAGGAACACCTACTACTATTTTCTAAATGTATTTTTAATTTGTGTAGGACGTTGCAGTCTAAGATGTTATGACTTTTTGCTATGTTATTGAACTGTTTTAGTCGTTTCTTTTAGATCTGGTTATGACTATGTATTTATTATCTTTTGGGCTTAGCTTCATGGCTGTTTTTTTAACTTGATTTAATTGGTAGGTTGATTTGGAACACAATCAATATCGATCTTTTCAAGGATTGACCTGCTTGATGCAAATCTCTACGAGAACTGAAGATTTCATTATAGATACATTAAAGCTTAAAGTTCATGTTGGTCCATATCTGAGAGAGATTTTCAAGGATCCAACCAAGAGAAAGGTTTGCATGCCTCTTTCTTTCGCATTGTAGTTAAATCATTTGACTGTATTATAATGTTCATGTGCAATTAGGTCATGCATGGAGCAAATCAAGATATCATTTGGCTTCAACGGGATTTTGGTATCTATGTGTGCAACCTATTTGATACTGGCCAGGTGTTGCTTTCTNTGTGCAACTTATTTGATACTGGCCAGGTGTTGCTTTCTAGACCATTTTAGATTCAATTCTTATATATTTCCTCTTTTTTATTCTCTTTTGTTATACGACTATTATTGTATAGAATATCTGTATAGTTATCGTGGTTCTTGCAAGTTGAAACAACTAATTTTTCCCACCAAACTATAATTAGTGTTATTTATTTTTTGAGGTGTAGGTTCTGCATTAAGTCTATTTCAATATCTTGTAGTTTGCATTTGTGAACGCCGATTGATTATGCTGCTAAAAGGCTTAACTTGTTTTGGTGTCCAATGTCATGAAGTGGTTGATGCTATTCCATTCGGCATAATTAATTTTTTCACTTGTGTTTGTAGCATATAACTTTTCAATTCTCAAGTATATTATTTTGTTTTACCTTATTTTCCTGTATAGTTGGAGTTTTTGCTAGTATCACTCAAGCTTTTAAGAGAAATTACTGATTAAGGTTCTTTTGTCTCCGCAATTCTGTCATTATACTCTTGCCCATTCTCATTTGTGGCACGAACCACAGAAGTAAAAACAACAGTAAAATTCCTCTGATCACCAACTAACTTTTTAAACAATTTTATAAAGAAAGTTTCCGCCATAGTTGACCTTGTTTCCACAAAGGCTTAAATGCCCGTCCACTTCTCTAAAGCCAATGCCATTTCAGGCTATTTAGTATTGTATGTTCTATCCTAGTTTTGATAGCTCATTTGCCATATGAATCATGAATATGCACGTAGAAATATAAGTCCCTAATTCATATTTGTAACAGTATTGTCATTGATATACTTGGTTCTCTTTGGCTTCCACAGGCGTCGAGGGTATTGAAGATGGAAAGAAATAGTCTGGAATATCTTCTCCATTGCTTTTGTGGAGTTACTGCTAACAAAGAGTATGTATCTCTTTGTGTTTGGTTGATCACAATAATCTAGTTGTTTGATATGAGTCCCTTTAAGTTGTACTGCTTAACTTCTTGCAGATATCAGACTGCGGATTGGAGACTACGGCCCTTTCCTGATGATATGCTTAGGTACTTGAATGGTTTTTCATATTTCTATTTGGAATGAGGTTTTTTCTTTTGCTTGTTATAATTATTAACTGTGCGCTCGATTGGGGCTACAATTTCTTATTGGAATAATAGAATTTTAGTTTCCCTTTAGTTTATATTTTCTATTCACATATGTTGTTTCAAGCTGGTTTACCTTTATGGTACGAAATTCGTGCTAAAACTATCATTTGTACGATCTACCTCCCTTTGATCAACCTCCCTGTGTCATGAATATGACTGATTATGGAAGTCGCCGGACTTTTTATGTCTGTAAAAAATAGTTATCTTAAAGACAAAACCCATATACTAGGATGTGTACAACTTAAGGCCATTCTCCTCTGCATGTATGTAATTTTGCATCCGAGCATCTTAGTAAGTTTAAAGTCTGGAAAGTCAGGAGAAAGCGTGAGTGTGGAATTACTGCCCTAAACGTCCTTCCAAAGTATGGTATGAGATTCGTTTCCTCCCGTGAATTTGATGTGTTTGGGAAAAAGGGTCATATTCCCATGTAGGACGCCAAGTTTAAAAAAACCCTGCTGAAGCTCAGAAAGCAGAAGTATAAGCACCTTAAATTTCCCCAGTTTTGGTTGATTAATCATTTCCTTCTCCTCAGAAATAATTCCTCTCTTGGGAAAAGCACTAAGCCAGGAAGCGAGGGGTTTGAGTGGCTAAAATAAGATTGATAGGAATAGGAGCTAGTATTATTGTTTCTAAAAAAAAGATAGATATAGGAGTTGGGTTTGACTGTGGCTAAAATAAGATTGATAGAAATAGGAACTAGTATTATTGTTTCTCAAAAAAATATAGACGGGATATTATTTTGTCTGAAAGTCCAACTCAATTGCTTCGCTTATTTTCTCTTTAACAATAGGATATGGTTGTTTTTCATGTGCATCAGACTTACGAACATTCCATTGTTCCGTTGATTTCTGAATGATAAGGGTTTACCTCCATCATCTCATTAAGAATTATTCTGATCACAGATATGCCAGAGAAGATACACACTATCTGTTGTATATATACGACTTAATGAGGATTAAGTTGTTTTCAATGCCCAAGGAACCTGAAAATTCTGATACTCCTCTACTGGAGGTATAATCTTTCTGACCCATAAGATCATATATATGCAATTTGGTTTATTCTTTGGTTGTTAAGAACAGTTTTTAATTATTGCTTTAGTTTTAATCCTTATGATATGCTAGTGGCGACTTGCAATGTTTGCCCTCAATTCACCCATTGCTGCTAATAGATGAGGATACACGTCATTCTCCCGTGGATGCACTAAGGAGTTTCATGTCATAAAAAATGTAGAAACGAACTCTTATATCAGTAAACATTCCACTTATCTGACTGAACCCACAGTTGTAACCAAGTATTTTCAAGGTGCAAGGCGCACTGTAAGGTGACGACCTCTTTGGTTGCCCGGAGGAGAGGCGGTAAATGACGTTGCCTGATTGAAGATATGTGCAATTTGATGCATGCATCGAACATTTGTACCTTTAGATACCAAAAACTGATCAAAGAAGCTTTTTGCTTTTGGACAGTGTTTCACCTAGTAAAAAGTGCTTATGTAAATAGAAATATCGATATCGTTCATCCGAACCACGTTTGTGTACTACTTTCTTTTTCAATTTAAGTTCTGGTTTCTTTTATATAGAAAAAGAAATATTGATATCGAGACTTATAAAAGCAATGTCAGAGGCTTATAGAAGTCCTGAATATAAATGCTGATGTTAATAGAAATATTGATAAGAAGATTTTGTGAATTGTTAGTTTATGGAACAATATATGTCTATATTATTATGAATGCTGATGTCAGATGTGTCTCACACAGTGAGACTTTTGAAATTTGTAGTTTTACTTTGTTTATAGATGAGAATCTGTAGCGTTAAAGCACTAAAAACACCTTTATTATCTTTATAATATTTTTCTAACTTCTTTTATTTTCCGGGAATAATTCATAGATGTTTTAGTGGATTTTATGTTATATCACTGTATCAATATTGGACATAATTGTCTGTAATGTTATTCTTACCTTTCACACTGAAGTTCCATGTTTCTCGTAGGTTTACAATCGCAGTCTCGATATCTGCATGCATCTTTATGAGAAGGAGCTATTGACAGAAGATTCATATCTTCGTATCTATGGGTTAGTTGCTACTCCTGTTAATCGTTTGTTGAAATATGCCATTTATCGTATTCAATTCGTTTGTTTACTTCATTGCCTCATGTTTTTTTTTCCATTCTGGTACTGATGTAACTTGAAAGTTTAACTGTCATCTCTGAATTTTCTGTGACATAGGTTGCAGAGGGCTGATTTCAACGCACGACAACTTGCTATTGCTGCTGTATGTTCAGAAATTCACGTCCTTTTGAAAACTAGATTGGCATTAGAATGGTTAATCATGTCCTTGACTAACATGCAAACGCAAAACATTAGCAATGTCTGAAATGTACTTATATAAAGTCAAACACGTAAGAGATTATATCCCTTTTGGTATGATTGAAATAATAGTTGGCAGAAGTCAGTGCTTGAACCAGTAGCGCGAACTCATAATCTACTCTCCTTCATTCACCCCCCCCCCTCTCATTCACAGTATGATTTCTAGTTGTTGAATACCAGTCTCTGTTATTTCCTTAAACAGTTATTCTAATATGTCTTGCAGGGTCTCTATGATTGGCGAGACGTTGTCGGCCGTGCTGAGGATGAAAGTACTGGTTTCATATTGCCAAACAAAACTCTTTTGGAAATCGGTATGCGACACTTCTGAATGTTTTATTAGTTTAAGTAACCTATCTTGTTTATATCTATTGCGAATAAAGGCTTATTTTTTTCTTTATTTTTATATTATAAAAGCCAACCAGATGCCTGTCACGTCTAGCGAATTACGCCGGATTGTGAAATCTAAGCATCCATACGTTGAACGTAATCTTGACTTTGTTGTTAGTATCATTCGGCAATCCATGTTAAACGCTGCTGCGTTTGAAGATGCCGTTAAACATTTAAAGGAGGTTCGCATGGAAATGGTAAGTCTTAACACGCCTATACAACTGTTATAATTACAACATACAACAATCCTCGTCTTACTCATATTACATCGGTTCTTTGTAGTCATATAAAAGCATGGAGTATACTCTTATCTCCCATTTATGCCCTGTATGATTTCTCATGATAGAATAACTATAGCACAATATCTAGTTAATATCTGTTATTTGCTTGGGAATCTGATGCTTTTATGAAATAAGTATTTTCTGTCCAAAGTGAGTTAAACTTATAATTGTAATAGCTAGTGAGTTCGAGTTTCATCTACCTTTCATTATCTTAATGTCAAAATGTCTTGGTCGGTTTTCAATAATTTCTTTCTCAAAGCATATTCTCCTTTGCTGAAATGTATTTCTTATTGAAGTCATGCCTTAGTATGATCCACTTGTTAGAGTCAATTACTTTTGCAAAAAAGTGATCCACTTCTTAGAATTGATCCCTTTATTTATGGTTATAGAATTAGTTGTTCTATCATCGATTAGATCTACTGTCCTATTTTAATGCTAGGTAATTCATGTTTCCGTTGGAGTTGATATTTCTGAAGAATTTCACTTGACATGATCTCAAGTCATTGTTTCTATTTTCATATACATCGAACCTTTCATTGTGCAGATATCTAAAGAAAATTCAGCGGTTCATGATGAATCAGAACCCATCTTATCTTATACTTGCAAGAATAAGAATTTGAGATCTACAGAGGCCACAAAAGATAGCAGCAATGACCCTGTGCTCAATGAAGGCGCGTACGAAGACACGATTCTAAGCCTCTCCACGAGAATGGGAGCCTAACAAGTTCGGTCCCAAACAAAAAAGATGCTATTACCATTCAGCAAAGGTTGAAAATGGTCACTCAATTTTTTTATTCTGGTTTCTTATCTCCAAAATATTCATCTAATTTAATATCCATTTGTTATAGGTAACTGGAGCAAATGTTCCATTGCTGAATAAGCCTAGCCATGGTTTAGGAGCACTGCTCGGAAGCTCTGCTCCTAAAAGAAAGTCGGACGCTGACAAAAAGGTGTGTTTACTGCACTCTTTCATATTGCAAACTGTGTATCATAATGTGGGTTATCAGTTTGTAGAGCAATCATGATTTTAATCCTTAAATTATTGCCATAGTAAAAGTTGTAAAAATAAGTCAAATTAGTTAACACTTTTGTAGGAATAAAGCCTAATTCTCTTTATGCATCTGGAATACCTACTGTAGTTTCATTTGATTCTCATTGCCATTCATTCTGATTCTTTTTCATTCATCTTTCAATTTAGCAAATCATATTCTTTTTGATATATGAATGACTCAGTCATATATTTATTGTTACTTTATCTAATCTACAGGATAAGGAATGATTAAAGTTGGAAACATTGAAAACGTCTGTGAACCTTCCCTTCCACTCCTTCACGGGAAAGATAGAACTGTCGAATGCCGTTACAAAATCATCTTCTACAGCCTCAGAAAATCAATGCACAGAAGGAACTGTTGGTGAGCATACCAAAGCCAGTACTTTAGCATCTTCTACCCCTTGCCGTGTCAACTGGTGGCTCCGCCATGGGTGATATAGTTATTATTGAAGATGATGAAGACGAAGAGGGATCGATAGAAAGGGAAGGGGAAGCAGAATCAGGGCGAGGATCAATACTATTTGGTGGGTCAGGGTAGTTATAGATATACATACTATTAGGGTTTGCACTCTTTTTCCTTTCTTGGGTTTTCCCCAGTGGGGTTTTTACCAGAAAAGGTTTTTTAACGAGGCAAGCCAAGGGGGGTTTTATATTTTGTTCCTTCTCTTTAAACATTGTACTCATCTTATTGCGAAATTTTTGTGAATGAGACTTGGAGTTCCCTAATAGGAAGAAGTTTGAGATTTTTAAACTCAGAATATATTTTGCATTGGTACATTTTAATGATTCCAGGTTGCATGCTATAGAATTTGCCAATCTATTTTCTATGTCATTTTCATGGAATTTATGGTTATTATATCTCAAATCTAGAATATATTATTCAATAGACATAAGCGATCTAAATCCGGTGGTGTGCGAAATAATGTGGACATGCTTTGCGTGCAAAATAATGTTATTATAGATTTTAAGAATTACTTAGGCAATTCAATTATTAGGAAGATTGTGAGAGGAGACCTTCGATTATTTTTATCAAACCACGCAAGAGATACATCAATTTATATGTCGGGTTACTCAGACATGTGATGATGTAGAGTTCACAACAGATCTATACAACCAATTCAAGGCCTAGGGAAACGTCATCATACTAACTAATCTTTATGTTTTCATCAGCAGCGTAGGTTAAAGTCATGACTTAATGATTCCTAGTTATTGTGACAAACTTTCTCTAAGGAATTCTACCAATACTTTATAACTAAGCAGTTAAGTCCTAGTTTGGTTAGGATTATAATTAGATGATAATCATAAATCTACGTATATAAACATTCCTAAGGACTTATCCTCTTAAAAAACAAGTTAAGATCTAGTTTTTTAGGGTTGAACTGTACTACAACATTTGTATCGTACGTTTCTATTACCCTAAAATAATTTAGACTTTAAATCAAACCTGAGACTCTATCATCTACTAACTATAAATATATAATGCCTTTTGGTAACTCATTGTTCAGCTATACAATCAGATGATAATCATGAATCTACACAAATAAACGTATATTGAGACTTATCCTCCTCCAATACAACCCTTGTAATCAAACAAGAAACTCTATTATCATTCATTATAAATATATGATGCCTTTAGGTAACACATTGCGTAGCTATAAAATATCTCTATGATTATAATTAGAGAATAACAGAAAGAAAAATTACGTGAGGAATACCATTGATAATAAAAAAGTCGATATTAAGACTCTTTGATTCTTTTTAATGAATTAGTAGAATACCACGTGTGTGGCACGTATTAAACTAATTATCAATATAAACTAATTTGATAAATAAAATTATTAAACTTGTTGATATACACAATGGAATAAAAAATATATAAAATTTCTTGACTTGGAATTTCATCCGAAAAGTGTCTACTTGTGCTTGAAGCTATTTTTTTTCAATTTCCTTGCATTGCCTAAGATTGTAAAATTTCAATAACAACAACAATCGTTTGAGTTATAACACTATTATACCTCTTGACACTTTAACTTGAGCTCTCGATAACTTGTAGACCTGGAGGCAAGATATGATATAATATTAGACATATTAGTAGAGTGATATGAAATCTAGATAATCTTCTATGAGGGACGATCTTCACCAGCGATGAAGAAATTTCACTTTGCTTTTATTACCTTTTTGTCATTTACTCCTTCAAAGAAGCTTTTTAATTGAAAAATAGTAGATATTTTCATAAGAACCTTAAATTGTGACGGATTTTTCTTTGGCGCATATTATCTGTACAACATGGTGACACTAAATTGAATAATCAAAATTTTATATAACATATTGTAGTAGATTATTTCACAATATTGATACATTGCATTTTGGTTCAAAGTATTGAAAAATTGAAGATATTTTTTATTATATTTGTCAAACTTTAAAGTTCAATACTGGTGTCCATCAACTTTGACTATCATTTTTTGTATAATGCATTTTGATAGATGTGGATTACATGTATCATTCTTTCTTTTATAATATTAGATATTAATTTCTCTTTTTTATTGTAAACACTAAAGTGACATATTTTTATTCAATATGTTCCATAACATGTTTAGGTCAATCGTTAGAGTTTTCACTCCCCTGACCCAAGATCGACTTCCTTTGGTTCAACCTAACAGTCGTAATCAGACTCGATTGTCTAGTCGATCCTAAAACTGAGAATAACATTCT
Organism: Datisca glomerata; assembly: GCA_003255025.1. Lineage (NCBI taxonomy): Eukaryota > Viridiplantae > Streptophyta > Magnoliopsida > Cucurbitales > Datiscaceae > Datisca > Datisca glomerata. The sequence goes on from QANY01012084.1 coordinate 585,553, forward strand.
AAACTATTTCAGAACAGTTTGTCTAGAAGACCCCTCAGCCTTTACTCTTCTTACATTGATAATAGTTCCAGGACTTGAGTAAATTATAAACACGAGTTAATTAATAGAAAAACTTTCATTCATTCATTAAATTCAGTAATACAAAACGTCTGAAAAATAACTAAATACTCAAAAATAGTCATTACACCGTACTTTATGGATATAATTTCAACAATCTCCCACTTAGACTAAAGTAAGCTTATACAATCTCGTATCCACGCGCCCACGCTTCCGCCGCGTCTACGCCGTGACGACCAACACCTAGTAGGTCCTTTTGCCCGTTGTAGATAACTTACCATCCTTTCGTCTTTCGCCACGTATTCTCTCGTGACCTGTTTTACAAGTAACATGGAATAACGGAATATTTTCACATCAGTTACCTTATATTCTCGTAGTAAAGATACTCCCGCGATTAATGTCTCATATTCAACTTCGTTATTTGATGCATCCAAAGAAAATTGAATGTTCTAACATTTCCCCAAACAGGGTTTGCACTACTAGTCCAGCTCCTGCTCCTTTGTTGTTTGAAGCACCATCCACGTATAATTTCCACAATCCGGTCTCAATTTCTTGTTTTTCCAGGTTGAGTTTTTCTCTGGTGAAATCTACGGCGAAATCTACTAGTGTTTGCCCCTTAATGGAAGTTTTGGGCTCATAATGAATCTCATATTAACTTAGCTTAATTGACCATTTAGCCATCCTCCCACTTACCTCCGGAGAGTGTAGAAGACTCTTGATAGGTGAATCTGTCACTACTTTAATGATGTGTCCTTGAAAATAAGGCCTCAGCTTTCTAGTAGCAGTCACGATTGCCAGTACTAATTTTTCTATCTTTTTGTATCTCGTTTCCGCCGCCACCAGGGTTTTGCTGACAAAGTATATATGTTTCTGCTTTCTTTCCTCCTCTCTAATGAGTAGGACATTGATAGATGTTTCTGAAATGACAACATATAGGAGGAGTTGCTCACCAGGCATTGGTTTTGAGAGTAGTGGGGGAGTTACTAAATATTCCTTGATAATGTTGAAGGCTTCTTCACATTCTTCGTCCCATTTGTCCTCGGAGTTCTTGCTCAGCTTATCAAAAAATGGTTTACACTTATCTGTTGACCTGGAAATAAATGTGTTGAGTGTTGCTGACCTTCTTGTTAATCCTTGAATTTATTTTTTTGTTCTTTGGAGACTTCATCTCCAATATAGATTTCACTTGATCCAGATTGACTTCTATCCCTTGATGGGTCACTAAATGTCCAAGGAATTTTCCTGTTGCGACATCAAATGTGCACTTTTCTCGATTTAACTTTATTGAATTTTTCATTAGGACTGAAAAAGCCTCTTCTAGATCTCGGATATGATCTTCCCGTTCTTATTTTTTTCACTAGTATGTCATCTACGTATACTTGCATGTGTCTTCCGATTTGATCATGAAATACTTTGTTCACGAGCCTCTTGTATGTACCTCCTGCATTTTTTAGCCCAAAAGGCATTACTTTATAATAGTAGATGTCGTATTCAGTAATAAAATAATTTTTTCATGGTCGGGTTGGACAATTTCACCTGGTTATATCCAGAGTAAGCATCTAGAAAGGTGAGGAGCTCATGCGGATAGACATCTTAATGAATGTCCTTTCTATATAATGAGATTATATATGATTGGAATGATGTGAATTAATATCTTTATCAACGTGCTGCTTTTCATAAAAATTTAGTACACATCAAATTCGATGATCATATGTAGTTCAGTCTGCATCTTGAGTTGTCATGAACTCTTATACATATCTACAGGATCTTTTGATTCACTCGTTAATGTTTGTTTATAAAATATGCTAGTGACTTTTATTTTGGAGGTTCAGTGATATGGATGGTTGGGAAGTGGCAATATGATCTTACAAAATTTGAAATCCAAGCTTTCCTAGCGGATCAGATATTGGTTCCCTTAAGTGTTAATTTTAGAATTGAATGGTTATTGAGCTCAAATTTATAATACGATTATAAATTAGCCATTCACTAGTGAATTAATGGTACTTAAAGATAAAAAAGTAATTAGAAGGGTAAAATAGTAATTTTGACCATTCTAATTTATGATTATATCAGTGAACTGCATGAGAATACTCTGTAAATACATTCTATAATCTCTAAGAGTGCAATTCCATATTTATAGTGGAGTAATAATGAAATTAATAAATAAGATTATTTAATTAAATAATTTAATTAATAATCTGGTTTATTGAAATTTATGATTATAGGTCAATGGTCTCCAAGTCATCTCTGTATTACGCAGCCTATGGTGTGAATATTTTAAGACATGAGAAAAATGACTTACTAGCAAAATATAGTGTTATTCTTCGGCAAGTACATAATTATGAGATAATTATGTGTGATTAATTAATTAAATTATTTATATATATAAATATAATTTTTAGAAATTATATATAAAAATAGTTATCAATTATTTTTTCAATTATTGATAAGTGAGAGAATATCTAATTTTTGAAATTAGATATTAAATTATTATTAGATAATAATTTGAATAAACCAAATCTATTATTTGTGAAATAACAGATAATTTAGTTGATATGGATAATCGGATATGTTAATTTTCAATCAACTAATATATAGATATTTATCTGATTGAAATAAATATTTAATTTACAGTAATCGCTACTAACAATCAATGATTGAGAATCATAGATCATCATGGACTGTTGTAGTTCCACGTGTCACTACAGTAGTAGGCGTGTAACACTGTAGTGTGGCGTAACACACAATGCTATGAGGCACTGTGATGCTTTACGCCAACTGCAGTGTTGCGTGGCAATGTAGTTGTACACCGTTATACAATGGGTCCCAATGCATTAGGCAATTTGAAGTTAAATATTAATTTTTAATTATCCCTAAATATCTGATATGTCATTATCTAAAAAATATACATATATTATTCTAATGATCTCGGTTAATGAATAAGTTTAATCAGTTCATCAATCAAGAATTGGATTGAGAACACAATTGGTAGGAGTGATTTTTCTCTATGATTAAAAGTTAATCAAATATCTAAAAAAATCATCATCGCGTTCTTTTAGAGAATCGTCTCATTAAAGTCATTCTCAGTAAATCTCTAGACCTCATGTGTTGATTACGTCTATAAACAGATAAAATATCTTGTAATATTCTACGTGCCCACACACGTCTTAGTGCGTTGATGATTGACTTAGAAGATCTTGGTGTGGATCTCCAAGTCTACTGATCGTTTGAATGGTTTTGTGAGACGAATGATCGATCGGTTTTGTAAGGACGCTTAATTTAGACGACATGAGGTATATGATTTTTAACCTTGTATGCTGTAGATTTAATGTATAAATATATAATGGATCCTAACCGATTGAAAAAGAATTTTCAATAAAAAAGTTTTGTTTTTGTTATGGTGGCATTACGTAAGTTTTATTTTATTAAAAGATTCGATCTTTATTAAAAGTTTAATTTTTAAATGGCCACACGCACAGAACAGATGAGTGTTCCTTTTTTTAAAAGATTCGATGTATTTGGAGCCATTAGCTTATCCTTTTCCACTTGCTCGAGGCCGTCTGCTTCTTCTCTAATCTTTTCCTTTCTAGAGTCCAATCACTGATTAGATGAGAGTTCCTTTTGAGTAGCTAATGGCTCCATTGAAGCCTGTTAGCGGTTGTGATGTCCTTGCAGCTTTGTTCTCCCATTGACATGTTTTCTAGGATAGTCCGGTATAAAATATTTACTGCGCTCCTGTCATCAACTAAAACTCTTCTTAACAAGCAGTTGCCAACCTATATTGAAATGACAAGGGCATCGTTGTGGTGTCCGTCGTGTCCCAGATTTAGATCATCAAATATTAGTGGGGGATTCCCGCTGTCTCTTGAATGTCTTCTTGTGCATTTCTCGAACATTGGTTTCTTGTAGTACAGCTTCCTTAGTTGCAAATGACAAGGGCACTACAAGGTGGACATGTTGTGAGATAAATGTCATCATTGTGGAGTCGATAACCATTGGATATGCAACTGCGTGAATTATCTCTAGCAGATATCTTGGTTGAGTTTATCGTCCGTATGGGGAATATAGCACTAGTATTGGTTGTATCAGTTGGAACTTGATAACGGTTATCTATTTTTATGTGATGTTTATTATACCTCAGTTTTTTGGAGAAAACCTTATTTTAGTAGCTAGTTTAATTGAGTAAGGAAATGTAGAGACATTCAAAGCTAGGCTAATAGCCAAAGGCTACACCCAAAAGGAAGGAGTAGATTGTAAAGATACCTTCTCGTCAACTGTCATGCTTAAATCCATCCAAATTCTTTTGTCTATTGTTGCTGCCCTTGATTATGAAATCTGGTAAATGGATGTCTATACTACTTTTCTGAATGACAATCTTGATGAGCGCATTTATATAGCTCAACTAAACGGGTTCATGGAGAAAGGTCAAGAGGGCGGGCAAAGCTTGCGACTGCAGAAATCCATTTATGGACTTAAGCAAGCGTCACGGTCATGGAATATTAGATTCAAAACAATTGTTAAGAAATATGGTTTTGAAAAGTTAGTAGACGAGCCCCGTGTGTATAAGCTGATATTATACGTAGATCAGCTTAAGTATTGTACGTAGATGATATTATATTGATGGAGAATGATGTAGAAAAATTATCTGATATCAAGATTTAGCTTGCAAAGTAATTTGATATGAAGGATCTTAGAGAAGTTGCATTTGTCTTAGGTATTCATATATTTTGAGATAGGAAGAATAGACAATTGACATTGTCTCAAACATCTTATATTGATAAGGTGTTGGATCGCTTCAATATGCAAAACTCCAAAAAATGATTTCTTCCTTTTAGACATGGAGTCAGACTCTCGAAGGTGCAGTCTCCTAAGACCCCTCAAGAAGAGGAAAACATGAGAAAGTTTCCCTATGCTTCAGCCGTAAGAAGTCTCATGTATGCGATGTTTTGCACTAGGCCAGACATTTACTATGTTGTAGGCGCGGTGAGTCGTTTCCAATCTAATCCTAGAATTAAGCATTAGAATGTCGTCCAACAGATCCTTAAGTATCATAGAAGAACAAAAAATTATATGCTTGTGTATTCTGGTAGTGACTTGAATATGATGAGGTATGCTGATTCTAATTTCCATGCTGATAAAGATTCCAGGAGGTCCACCTCAGGATCGGTATTCATCCTAAACGGTGGAGCAGTTGTATGGAGAAGTATCAAATAATCTTTCATTGCCGATTCTACCATGGAAGTTGAATATGTGGAAGCTTATGAAGCTGCAAAGGAAGTTGTATGGCTTAGAAAGTTCTTGAAGACTCTGGAAGTTGTTCTAGGCGCTAACAAGCTCATGACACTTTATTGTGATAATAGTGAGGCTCTAGCGAATTCTAAGGAACCTAGAAACCATAAGAGATCCAAATACATAGATCGTAAATATCACCTTATTAGAGAAATTGTTCAGTGTAGAGACGTTGTGGTTACGCATATTTCAACGATCAACAACCTGGTAGATCCATTCATGAAGATTTAAGCAGTAAAGTTTTTTATGGTCATCTGGATGGCTTGGGGATAAGAGATTGTACACGCCTACTTTAGTCCAAGTGAGAGATTGTTGGAATATGCTCATAAAGTAGCATGTGATAACTTTTTTTTTGTATTTAGTTATTTCTCAGACATTAGTATTATTGAAATTTTATGAATAAATGAAAGTTTTATTTTAAATTAAAATGCGTTTGTAAATTACTCAAGTCCTAGAACTTTTATCAACGAACAAATAGTGATGACAGAAACATCTCCAAACGAACTCCTTTGAGAAAGTTCAGAACGATATTCGCAGTCTTAGGATCTACCGGGCAATCGAATCTGATTACGACTGTTAGGTTGAACCATTGGATGCCATTCATGGGGCATGAGAGTGGAGACTCAAACGGTTAATCTAGACATGTTATGAACATGTTAAATAGGCTAGTACCAAATTAGTTTAGAGCCCAAAATCATTAACCTAGCTCTAAATCAAATTGTTACACTTTAAGGGTATTTTCATAATTACTTTAATCCTGAGGTGAATACTTAGCTTGACTTAGTTAGTTGCAATCTTTGATATTTCAAATGAATGAGTTCGGATTGGCGAGCAATACCTTAGTTGTTGGGATTGTAATTCAATTAAGTTGGAGTTACGTGATTCACATATATGAAAATTCGTGGTTAGATTGCGAAAGCAACAATATCACCTTATGTTTTATTGATGAGTGTGTGAATAAATTAACATGGTTAGGTATTCAATGAATTGAATCATTGATTAAGACTTGCTAATTGTATGAGACAATTCACTCTTATATCTTTCTTATTCACAGTCAATAAAGAAGTTAAGGAAATAATAACAAGAGGGGTAAAATGATAATTTTATATTCTTTTCTTCTTACTGATATTCATGACGGGTATTATGTTAAAATATTCTGTGGACCGTGAAAATAAAAAAGGTTTATTTACACTAACAAAAAAGTAGCGCACATGAATCGAGAGTTGATTAGGCATCGAACCTATAGTAGAGTCGTACAATGTCAGGATTAAATAGGTCAATAATTTATGGAGATAAATTTACCGAGTATTTGAATCCGTAGCTCATGAGAACGGGAATAGAAAAATAAAGTAAATTGGATCAAAATATGTATTAGTGTCAATGCATATTTCCTACACCTAATGATTGTTGCCGATTTTGAGAGGATTGATGGAAAATATTCGATTTTTTCTTTCAATCGTTTTGAGAGCCCACACTCAAATTCCTACACAAAATTCTCGTGAGATATATTTTTGAAATTAACGGGTGGTTGTTGATGGATGAAATTCACAAATCGTTGTTGGAGTTCAAGTGTGTGATCGGATCCCGAAGCTTGAAGAACACGAAAAACGTTCGAAGGAATTCCATAAGTTCAGAAATTATCCGATACAAAGTATAAGTGAAAAATTATTTATAAAATTATATTCTCGTTTAATATTGTATATGTATAATCGCAAGTTGTTTGGTTTTAAGTTATTTAATTTGATTAAATAAGCTAATTAGAAAAAATGTTGATATTCAGCTCACGAACCATTCGTGGTTCAATTTTTTTTTAATTAATTTTAAAACCTACCGATCCCACCAATTTTTATATATTTATATAAATTCTTTAATAATAATTCAAAAGAACAATTATAAGAAAAGTATAATATCATTAATATCAAACTAAAATTGTCTAAACACATGTTTTGAGGGCGCTATGTCAAACAGCAAAGACATTCGTCGTAGTCTCCAAGCACCGGGTGGACGGCGAATATTGTCTTTAGAACATTGCATTCGTGCAATTCTCGATCTAGTTTCATCTTTTGTTATTGTTATTTCTGATGTAATCGTTCATAATTCATTTTATTGTAATCGTTCTTCGTTCATTTCTTTGTAATCATTTGTCATTTATTTCCATTGTAATCGTTCATTGTTTGAATTTTTATCGTTCTCAGGGTATGGTTTATACAAAACTCATGATGCATTTCTACCAACAACAAATACATACATAACAAAAATCGAGTTACAACCATGAAATCGGTGCGAGATACAACCACGAAATGAGATACAACCATGAAAACTGAGATACAACCATGAACACAGAAATCAAACATATCCGTATAACCCCTTCCCTCTATCGTGAAAACTCGGCCATGAAAATTTAATAAACAACAATTAACCCAGAAATCAAACATTAATTTTTTACAGAAAATTTTTCTTAGCTAATTTCAGGCTTAGTGCTTTGAATCTATCAAACATAACTCTTGTTGTGTTTTATCTCCATATCTCTAACTATCCCAAAATTGTGCAACAGCTTATCTACACATTTTTGCTCAACTGTATTGCTTGGTCTCCAAGTTGTTTTCATTTTAATACAATGTGTTGCACAGAGAAAAATCCCAACGTTATGCTACTGCTTTCACCTACTGCATACACAATTTTTCGTGCATAATTGAAAGAGACAAAATACAAAGGGTTCTGTGAGAGGCTGAGATATTGGGTCGCCATAACCCCTTCCTTCTATCGTGAAAACTCAACCATGAAAAGTTAATAAACAACAATGAACCCAGAAATTGAAAATTAATTTTTTTCAGAAAAATACTCTTAACTAATTTCAGGCTTAGTGCGTTGAAGCTATCAAACATAACTATTGTTGTGTTTATCTGTAGAAGATAAACCAAATATCTCCATATCTCCAACTATCCAAAATCGTGCAACATCTTATCTACACGTTTTGGCTCAACTGCATTGCTTGGTCTCCAAGCAGTTTTCATTTTAATACAGTGTGTTGCACAGAAAAAAATCCCAACGTTTTGCAGAAAAATTTGAACCCAGAAATCAAACATTAATTTTTTTACAGAAAATTTCTTTTAACTAATTTCAGGCTTAGTGCGTTGAATCTATCAAACATAATCGTTGTTGTGCTTATCTGCAGAAGATAAACCAAATATCTCTAAATCTCCAACTATCGCAAAATCGTGCAACAGCTTATCTACATGTTTTGACTCAACAGCATTGCTTAGTCTCCAAGCAGTTTTCATTTTAATACAGTGTGTTGCACAGAGAAAAAACCCAACATTTTGATACTGCTTTCACCTACTGCATACACAATTTTTCGTGCAGAATTGAAAGTGATAAAATCAAAGAGTTCTATGAGAGGGTGAGATATTGAGTTGTTGTTCTCAGTCTAAGATCGTTGAATCCTACAGAGATATTTGTCATAGTCTACAAGCACCGGGTGGAGGGCGGATACTGTCTTTAGGACATTGCATTCGTGCAATCCTCAATCTAATTTCATTTTTTATTATTGTTATTTCTGTTGTAATCGTTCATCATTCATTTCGTTGATCATTCATCGTTCATTTCTTTGTAATCGTTTGTCATTTATTTATGTTGTAATCGTTTATTGTTTGAATTTTTATTTGTAATCATTCTCAGTATTAATTTTGGTTTATACAAAATTCGTGCTCTACTTCCACCAACAACAAATACATATATAACAAAAATCGAGTTACAACCATGAAAATGGTGCGCTATACAACCATGAAATGAGAGACAACCATGAAATTCGAGATACAACCATGAACACAGAAATCGAACATAGCCCCATAACCCCTTCCCTCTTTCGTGAAAACTCAACCATGAAAGTTTAGTAAACAACTATGAACCTTGAAATCGGGTAAACTACAGTTTGATCAAAGTACATATGTATAAAATATGAAAAAAATAGGGTAAACTACAGTTTTACCCCCTGCAGTTAAGGTTAGTTTTCATTTTAGACCTTACACTTTAAAATTTGACAGAATAGACCTTACAGTTATCTTCTCACACGTTAGACCTTCTGTAGGATCTCCGTTTAAAATTATTAACAGTCTGTCACGGTTTACTGATGTGGCATTACGTGACAAGTAATTTAACTGTTTTTTTAACCCAGCAGTAACGTAGGAGGATTTACCCAAATTACCCTTAGTTCACCACTTCTTTCTTCTTCCTCTAGCTGCCACATCACCAATTACCCATCTTTTTTCGTTCTTCTTCCTTCTTCCCCCTCCGCGAAATACCCAAACGACCATTTCCTAGAAGCCTACTTGACCATTTCTTCACTGATTTGCTTAATGTTTTTAACAAATTTTTTTCATTTTTTCAATCAAACTCTCATTACACAAAATTTGTTAAAGTTAATGGTTTTACACAAAGAATCCCAAGAAAATTGCCCATCTACCTGACTTCGAACTTCTTTTTGGTCTGAAAGTGATGGAGAAACTGCCATTATAAATCCACGTGGGAATTTAGGATTGTATCATCTATATATTTCAAAGCAAACAAGCATTCCACTCAGCACCACCCACAAAGCTATCATTTTTTATATAGATTCCCTATGTTGGTAAGGACACGTAATCCAATAGAATGGAGCAGGAATCAGGGAAGACAAAAGATGAAGATGGAGGTGAAGAAAGTGATGAACTGAAATGGGTTCTTGATGCATCTGCGGATTATAAAGCAGAGTTCCTCTTTGTGCTTCAACTGGCGTTTGGAAAGCATCTCTTTTTATCATCAGTTAAGTGTTTGTGTTTATGCCTGTGAGATTTTGTGTGCTCAATCCTGTCACTTCTTTTGTTTACTCCCAGCCATCAATTCATATCTCATCAAATCTCTCCCACATTCAACCAAAAATGAATGTTATTAAATGTAATTTTTATTGCTACCATAGTCACTGAAAAAGATCAGAAATTAGAACTAACCCTTGTTGAGATGGTTGCTTTGCATCAAGTCCTAAACTCCTGCCTCTGCATCATATTTTAGCTTTGAAATACCCTCTTATATATGTCTGATGTTTCATTCATAGAAGCATTTTATGATGGCTCGGCTCAGATTGCTTGAATTTCAGGTCCTTGTAAGCTTAATTTATACATAACCTGGTTGAGTTCTGTTAACTACATTCAGGAAAAGAGAAAATACATATCGGACTATAGCCCCTCCAGTTGGAAGGAGGGGAGCCGACTCCTTCTCATAACATCCGTAATAATCAACATATTTCATCATTTATCGATTTTCGCTAAATCAATTTTTGCTTCGTTAGAAAAATTAAGCAAAACTATCAATTTTTGCTGTACAAAATATTTAATTTCAACTGTTGATTTTCGAGACAGAGAGAAAGTTCTCAGACCTCTAATGTTTCCAAATCAGTGAAGAAATGGTCGGGACTGAAAACAATGAAGAAATCGGTGAAGAAATGGCCATTTTAGTATTTCGCAGAAAATGATAAGAAGAAAAAAAGAGGGGTAGTCGGTGATGTGGCAGTTGGGTAAAAATTTTGAGTGATGTGACGTTAATTAATTTGTCACGTAAACTTCCGTGACAGTTTATTAAACTTTTATAATGGATTGTTTACGGAAGGTCTAAAGGTAACTGTAGAGTTTCCTCCATTTTTAAAGTGTAGAATCTAAAATGAAAACTATCTTAAATTGTAAGGGGTAAAATTATAGTTTATCTAAAAAATGTAGAAGTATAGTTTGTATTTAGATCAAAATGGAAGAGTGTATTTTATATTTTAATCATATATAATTTCTTGTACATATATATTAATATTTTTATTAAATATAATGCATGTTGAAATGTTTTTATTGATATTTTGAGTATTCTCCATACTTTTCGAAATACCCATTGAATCTCTACAATTGATTTATTTATTTATTTATGCTCTAACTTAACTACATCCTTAAAATGAATTAGAAAAAGTGAAACCAAATGATTGAAATGAAAATTCGTAGATTAAAAAAGAAAAAAGTGAAGAAGTTGGTGGATCACACGAGCTCCTTTTCTCATCAACTGGACGTGAGGACCACAAAAGGCACGGCCATTTCATTATTAAAAACCAAATCATGATTTCCTAAAATCATTAAATAAATAAACATTAGTCTTTTGTTAATAAAGGGAAAAGTGCTCAAAATTTTAAAAGAAAAAAAATCTTATATTATAATTTAATTTTGTATTTTTTTTCTCAAAATTGGTTTTCTAACAGTACTTTGATAATTCTAAAAACACCCAAAGCGCTCTATAATATAGGAATATTAATCATATTTAGCATCTAATTATCTAAAAATGGTCAATAAATTTGATTACCTACCATTGACCATAGAAGTGGATTGGTCGCCTACAACTAATATGTGTTTTGTTTTAATTCTCATTATATTTTGAAATTTCAACGACTCACTTACATCTCATCAACCTAATTTCTCACTAATTATAATATCCAACAATTTACATGATACTGTCACGAGTTTTACATGTAATTGTATGATATAAAAAAGAGGACATAAGGTCAAAATCAGTCTGCCTTGGTGGTCTACAACTACACCTATTTCTTTTCTAGTTCGTAAGTGTCTCTTTGTATTTAATTTATTGTTTACTATGTATATTTATGATACAAAATATATAGACTTCTGAACTTCAAAAACTTTTATGTTTGCCATATTAAATTATATAGAGAAGTATCGAAATTGCTCATGTTTTGAAGCTCAAGTTTTTATAAGTTGAGGGTTGATGTTGATAAAACAAGTAAATTAGACACCGCATAATATTATGGTTTTACAATCACACCCTCATGTCCTCAAAGAGATAGAAAATCTAAGGTAAGTAGCACCAACAAGGCGGGTCATTGCCAAAGAGCATCCGGTGTTTAAGTTAGTGAACATAATTTTACTAAGCTTGAACTAGACTTAACATGACTGGTGCTAGAATGTCATCTCAGTTGGTAAAGCTCCGCTCTTACAATTGGGTCGTTGCGATTGCGGGTTAGATATCTAATTGTCGAGACAGTAATGATAACATGTTGTACCTGAACCTGTGACTCACTTTTTCTAAGTAATGGGGAAGAGAGACTGAAACGTGTCATTGAAAGCAACAAACAATAAAACCAAAAATATATAAAGCACCTAAACTATAGAGACAAGTAAGCTTGTCCAAACTATACAAGTGCTCAACGAGCTCATGCAAATGGTTTAGTTAAGATATGCCCAATAGGAAATTAGATTCTTTGTGGCTGGCAGAGTCAATAAAAAAGGTGAAGTTAGACCAGATCTCACCAACTTCTTTTACATTAAAATATCTTTTTATATTAATTTTTTTCTTTTTCTTACCCGATATGGTCCCTCCAAATCACTAGAGGAATCGACATGGGCAATGACCTTGAGATGACTAGTGTCAAATAACATTTAATGCATTCTTGACGAGTTAGGGATGAAATGTGGAAGATTTTATGTATTGTAATATTGAGAACTTGTTAACATTTTTAATACGGTAACTGAACTGAAATCTCTGAACTAGTGGAGCTAATGTGTCACGAAGGATATCGTTGGGACGTCTTGGTCCAAGTAGGACAAGATCATGTCAGGTCAAATCGACAAGAACCTTAAAAATTAGAAAATGGACATTTTGTCGTTGCTACAACGGCAGAAATTATATTTGGACAAGATCTAACTGTCCGTCAAAATCAGGACGAATCAGATTTACTCTAACTGTTAAGTCAGATATAAATAGACATCTAGATGCAACTACATCTGTATTGTTGCTTAACAATGACAGAGAATCTAGATCTGAAAAATTATGCATAACAAGACTCATAAACCATATTCAAAAACATTTCATTAAGCATATTTAAAATCAAATGGTTTTTCAATAGGGTAGCAGGAATAAGTCTCATTGACAATTTTTATTTCATATACACATGGCATAAATGGGTGAGTTCAAATTTGTCCTTAGCGAACAATCTAAACCTTAATGCCAAAGGGGTTGGTGATGGGGAAGAGAGAGAGGGAGAGTATTTTGAAGGTATTAAGGCTTGGTAATGTGATTAATTAAAATGTCACATTCAATAGTTGGTAATGAAAGCAGCCTTCTCTATTACTTCACCAACCCCACACTTTTTTTCATATCTAGTGGTTGGTGATTTTTCTTTTCTTCTTTTTAACGAACTTCTTTCTTTCTATGTAATACATAAAAATTATTTCCAAACTCAAAATTTAATATAAAGATTTATTTATGCACAAAATCATTGACCCGGTCGATTAAAATTATTGACGTAAAAACAGAAGAAATTTTAAGAGAATTTTTTATTCGTTAAAATAAATACTACACTTGAATAATCAATTCACGTTTGTTAATCATTTTCTAAGAGAACGGAGCGTCTTTCTATTTTTCAAAACGTAAGTTACGCTAACCCATTACTAAGGATAAGTCATATGTTCGGTAAATCTGAATGGTTCAATAGAAAAAAAGTAATCCAGACAGTCAAAAGAGAGAAAAAAATCCAGAAAAATACTTTTTTCTTAAAAAAAACTTTGAAACCGATATGAACAACTATTTTTCTGCTAAATGTACCAGTTCAAATATAATTCTTTCTTGTCTGTTCTAATATGAAAGAATCTCGTTGTCAAGTACTTAACTAGCTTAGACATGTGCAAAATCCCAAGTACTAAACTGCCACTTATCGCTAAGCTTTGACTAGGGACTTAATTGACAAAAATAGAAAACAGAATCTAAAAAATTAGGGACTTAATTGACAAAAATAACGTTATAGGATCAAATTAGTATCATGTTCAAAGTTTAAAGACTATAAAAAATAAATTTCACAGTTTCAGAAAGAAAGAAAAAATTCATGGATCAAAATGAACAAAAGAGTAAGAGTTAAAGGTATGGGTCTTACGCGCAAATAAAGAATTTATTTTTTTAGAAGTTTCTATTAAAAAACTTAATGATTTGAATATAATTTGTGGATTTCAAATAAAATTACAATATAAAGATTAAAAGACACGTCATCAAAACTAACTATAATTAACAACTAAAGTTTTAATTTAGTTAAGTTTGGTATTATAATAAAAATAGAAAACACTAGAAACTTTTGTTCCTCACCGCTATTACGAGAATCATTTTTTGCTTTCTTATGTTCTTTACTATGCTTCTGATAAACTTTTGTTCCGTTTGGTGTTCATTTCAATTTTTTAAAAAAGTGGAACATTTAAGATATCCAGTATTCCGGTGTTGCGTTTCGGAAAACTCGATTCGACCTGTGTCCCCGACACATCTCGTCCCGACCCCAGTCCGGCCTGTGTCCCGACTCGACTTCGGCTACCCAACCCGACCTCTGACTATGTGTCCCGACCCGACTTTGGCTCGTCTCGTCCCGCACACACCCTTTGTGATTATGAGCATATACAACTCAACCGAGTCTACTCACGTACGGGCAATTTTGAAAAATTAACATTGTGTAACTATATGAATCTTGTGTTAACATTAATACACAAGTATTCGTTGGGTACCTATTAGGGTACTCATGTCGTAATGAGTATTACTCATACCCACCCATTTTATTTAACATGTGTATGAGTAGAGTATGAATAATAAAAATTTAATATGAGTATTTAATGGGTATACCCATATCCTACCCAAACTAGGGGTGCAAGCGGTTCAGTTCGATGCGATTTAGGGTGTTTTATCAAAGCGAACAGTAAGTGCGGTTTTTTAATAATAGAAACTGAACTGAACCTTGCAATATATAACCATCGAACTGTAAAAAACCTAATAAAAATCGATATCAACATAACTGGACTGATAAATGATCAGAATCAACTAGAAGGATAGCAAAAAAAAATAGAACGATCTAGGAGCAGAGAAGGAGAGGGAGGGGGAGAAAACAAACATCACAGATCTATTATCAAAGAAAGCAACAGAAACACGTTTTCTATAATGAAAAACTGAAATATCTATTATCAATGAAGGAATCACAAAAAATTCATATAAAACTTAGATCTAAAGCACAAATCACAAAAGCAACATCAACAAATAGGCAAACCAGTTCTTGCTCCTCGCGTTGTCTCTTTTCTTGCTCCGCTAGAAGGTTCTCCTCTATGTTGGTTGTCGCGACACGTGTGTGGTGGAAGTGTGTGGCTCGAGTTCATTTAAAAATTAAACTTTTAATAAAGATCAAATATTTTAATAATTAAAACTTGCGCAACGCCACGATAACAAAATAAACAAAACTTTTTATTGAAATATTTTTTTCAATCAGTGAGGATGCTTTATATATTTATACATTAAATTTACAATATAAAAGATTAAGAATCATATACCTCTAGTAGTTTATATCAAGCGTCCTTGCAAAACCGGTCGATCATTCGTCCCACGAAATCGTTCCAACGATCAGTAGACTTCGAGATCCACACCAAGATCTTCCAAGTCAATCCTCAACGCATTAGAACGTGTGTGGGCAGGTAGAATTTACAAGGCACTTTTTTGTCTCTAGATATACTCAACACATGAGATTCAAAGATTTACTCAGAATGACTTTAGTGATACGATTCTCTAAAAGAACGCGATGATTATTCTTTCAGAGATTTAATTAACTATTTATCACAAAGAAAAATCATTCTAACACTAATTATGTTCTCGATTTAATTTTTTTTATGAAGTGATCAACTGATTCATCAATTGAGGCGATTAGAATAATATCTGTTCTATTTTCTAGATAATGACGTATCAGATTTTTTATGGATAAACTCAAATAATATTTAATTATAAAATTATCAATTGCAGTGAGACTCACTATAATTGTGCACAACTATAGTGTCACACGGCACTACAGTGTGTCGTGCTTCACAATATTTCAATTAATTAATCACACGTAATTATTTCGTAATTATGTATTTTTCTCAGAATAAAAATTTCTTTTACAAGTCAGTCATTTTCTCATGTCCTGAAATATTCACACCATAGACTGCGTAGTACGGAGGTGACTTGGAGACCATGGACCTATAATTCTAAGCTCCAAATAAATCATATTATTAATTAAACTCTTTAATTAAATAATTTTATTTATCAATTACATTATTTCTCCACTATAAATATGAAATTGAACTCTTAGTGATTATAGAATGTATTTACAGAATATTCTCATGTAGTCCGCTGATATAATCATTTCATGTAATTTTATCCTCCATGGTTAGTATATTAGAGCTGATCAAAATTACCATTTTACCCCCTAAATACATATTGATCTTTAAGTACCATTGATCCACTAGTGAATGGCTAATTTATAATTTTATTATAAATTTGAGCTCAATAACCATTCAGTTCCAGAATTAACACTTTAGACAATCAATATATGATCCGTTAGGAAAGATTAGATTCCAAATCTTGTAAAATCATGTTCTCAGTCATCCACATCATTGAATCTCCAAAACAAAAGTCACCATCTTGTTAGGATTCAGACTGATCTACATATGATCATCGAATTGATGTGTGTTAAATCTTTATAATAAATGGCACGTTAATAAAGATATTAATTCACATCAGTCCACTCATATATAATCTCATTATATAAAATACATTCACTAAGATGTCTATACACATTAGATTTGGATCTAGATCACACGCATTCATAATACTTAGTAAAACGTACTAGCAACCATTCATTAAAGATTTCATACTTTAATATGTTGCTGACAATTTGATTCATTATTTATGATCTTAATCCTCTCGTACTAATTTTAAGATCATAGTCTCATTAAAAGAATAATTATAAAAAAAATATAATCCTCATTAAATTTCATATCAAAATGTCAATACACATACTTTGATGGCATAACCCTTAACAGAAAGAGACACCGAGAGAGAGAGAGAGACAGAGAGAGAGAGAGAGAGAGAGAGAGAGAGAGAGAGAGAATATGCATGTTGTCTCCCACTTCGCTTTACTTTCCTATACCTGAGCAAGTGGGAGAAAGCAAGTGGAGAATGAGATAGAGAGCCGAAAGAGAGCGCCGAGAGAGAGCAAGGTTTGTGCGGCGTTGTGAAAGCTTAGAGAAAGCAAGGTGGGCGGTGCTGTGAAAGCAGTGAAAGGGCTAGAGTTAGACGAGAGGGGGAGAGAGAGCTTAGAGGAGGTAGGTTTGGGCAAAATGAAAGAGTGGGAGAGAGGGGGTTATAGGTTGTGCAACTAACGATTGAGAGGTAGGGTTTTCAAAGGGACGTGGACTTATATACCCCATTAAAACCCAACGTTTTAAGGATATATATTATGATGTAGTTCGGTTTGGTTCGGTGCGGTTTTCTTGATAAAATCACAGACCGAACCGAACATAGCATTTTTTTTGTATGTTAGAACTGATCTAAGATGATGTTCGACTCGATTCATTCGATTTTAGCGGTTTGGATGGTTTTACTTATAGCCCTAACCCAAACCCACCCATTGTCATCCCTAGTCACAGTCAACAAAAAATCACTGCGTCTTTTCAACGTGACATTTAATACTCTCCAAGCTGATAGAATGTCAAACTGCTCGACTGCCAACCTGCCACGCGCTCAAAATGGGTGTAGTCAACCATGGATGAGAACTAATCAAGTTAAAAACTAATTTTATTTATATAATTCAACAAATCTATGTCTACCGTTAACGAATGACAATAATTTATAGAATGATATTTTTTACTTATTAAAATAATTAAAAATTGATCTATGAATGATTGTCGCATTATTAATCACCTAAAACTTTATAAGTGTAGAATTACTCTAACAATTTGATTTCTGCTGCGGTTGAGACCCAACAACAATAATCATAATTCCTTTGCATCTTTTTGCTTTTGAGACCTTATAACATGGTCTCGACATCCTTAAAAACAAAGAGAAGTTCAATGAGATTGTTTCGACGATGCTCAGGCAGGTAGTCCCTTCCGTGGTAGGTAAAAACTTAAGTCTCGGTTCATCGCTGCTATTACGAGAATCACTTTTGCTTTCGCTTCCTATGGTTACTAAGTTGTTTCAGTTTACTAGGTTTTCTCTTGTCTGCCTACAGATTCACCAACAATTTAAAATGTTGACCTATTCCAAAATCTTCATATCTATGTTTATTTTATACTCTCTAAATCATTTCTTTGCTTGCTACTCTTATGATAAACTTTGATTCTATAGAATAATATATATTTTTATAAAAATTCTTTGATTGAAAATTAAAATCTGTTTTTATACTAATATATAAAATTTACATATAAAATTGATGAATAATATCAAATTATTTATATCTTTATCATACGAATGGTATAAATGATGAGTGGGAGTTATAGATGTACGGGGTCATACTTCTTGATCCTCCACTGACACTTGTGGATTCAAATTAGGTTTAGTTCTATTCTAGACTCATTGAAGATCTAAATCAAACTGAAATGTGATAGGTTTGGTTTGGTTCGATTCGACTTATATTTAAGACACATAAGATATAACAAACTGACCGAACTCCGAACCGATTATTTTTACTTTAGTTCGGACCGGATAGTTCGTTAAAGAGATTAGGTGTCTATATTTTATTGAAGAAAATAATCCAGACGCGAGGTTTGGAATTATTTTTTTTTTCTTCACAGATATTTAGAGCAATATTTATTTACACCAGAGCATCTGCACGTGACACTAATGCCAAAGTACCACGAGCTCAAAAGGGTGACACTAAGCCAATGTACCACGCGCTCAAAAGGGTTGTAGTTAACCACGGATGGTATCTGAACAGTTGAGATTTAATAAGGTTAAAAAAAACAAACTGTTATTTCTGTAATTAAAATGATCTGTACCACATTGTTAAAAACAAAAACGCTCAGGCTGGTGGTGCCCGCCGCAACTGCTAAAAAAGTATGACTTTTAGGCGATGTCGATTTGAATCTGGACGTCTTTATGCTATTCATTCAGTATGATAATGTTATCTGTGTCGCCGGCCGACATTTTTTATGGAAACAAATAAATTACGTGTATATATATAATTTAGGGTTGCCAAAAAAACTACGAACAGACTAAACCGCAATAACAAAATCAAATTATATTAGACGGTTTAAATAGTAAAAATAATTTGTTTTGGTTTTTTTTAAGAAATCATTAAATTTAGTTTGAGTCTGGTTTCTTCTTAAAATCACTAAATCGATTATTAAGACATAAAGATAAGTATAATTTCATCCAGACTTAGTTCAATGCTCGTGTAAAACATGACCTCATCTTAATGAAATAAAATATATTTTTATTATTTATTGATTATGTATAAATTATTTTATTAGCTAAGTATCTAATGAAATATGACTCATTTATTAAGATGAGTTATTTTATACATTAATTATGTTAACTTTAAATATAAAAAAAGGAACATCCAACTCAACTCAAACTAAACTAATAATTAATAGTTTGGTTTGTATTGGTTTATATGTTTGATTGGTTTAGTTTGGTTTGCTCATTTATCAAACTGATTCTAGAGGGCACACTTCTGCTTATATTCAACTCTTCATCCACAATGATACGGACGTGGGATAGACTTTTTTTACAGATAGATGCATACACACGAGGTGGAACGAGAAGATAGCACAAGACTAACGACAATGCATTACCTCAAAAAAGTCTAACCTCCAAAGGGCACACGACAATGTCATATATAGAATTGAAATGGAGAGAAAAAAAAAACTAAACTAAACAAAAATTACTCTCTGATAATGTCTATGGCCAGAATATGAGGAAATTAAATGCTATCTTTGACGTTCTTACTACCATGACAATTTGCATCTTAAAATGCAATCATTTTAATGAAGCATGTGACATAAATGAAGTAACGTTCATAGAGAAAGTCACATTTATCTCATTGGGGTTAATCAAGTATGACTTTAGTGGATGTAAAGATCTTGAGTTCAAGTCCTAGGACCTTGAAAAAACTCTCTACGTCAACAGTTCAAATTCTATGCGACAATGATTAGTTCATTAGTTAAAAACTTTGAGATACATTACGTCTAAGAAGTCATATTTCTTAAGTATCAAAAAATCAAATGTGTTGACTATAAAGTTTGAAAATAATGTATTGTGAAGATAAATGGACATTTTTATGACTTTTATGTTAGGTTACAGCTGTTAACTCTTCCTTTAATTTTCGCAACAAAACAATTGACTCAAAACTTGGTTGTTAAAATCCTTAGGTCTCTCCTCATAGATTTCAAGCTTAAGTAATTAATGTTGAAGAAAGAAAAATTTCTTTATGGTACACAAGAATTATTTTAGTATAAAAATTTTGAAAACCTTTTTAAAACCCTTTTTAAAATTAATTAAATTAGAAAAAAATAAAATACACGTTTGATTCATTAGCTTACTTTTAAGTTATTTCTTAGTTTTGAAAACAAAAATACCAAAATAAAATCATAATTAAATTAGACAAAGTCTAAACCAATTAGTGATTGGTAGAGCACTAAGTTGTTGGTTGCCATACTACATCTTCCCCCATATATATATATATATATATATATAAAATTTTTTGCCTTCATGTTTTGGAAGCTTTTGGAATCATTTCTTAGCTTCATTTCACTAATATATGTTTACTAAATATTATAACACTTAATATTTAATTACTAATAAACTTATTAAACGTGATTAAATATCATAGTACGCGTGACAAGATCTGAACTGTAGAAAAGAATAACATGCCATAGTCATAAGATCAGTTTAGACGATTGCGAGAAGGAAATTAGTCAGGACACGTGACAAGCAAATACAACAAGATGGAGGAGCGTTAATCAAAGTAATCCAACGGGTAGATTTATTCCAAAATTTGAGGAATATTGGGCTATCCCCAAAGCGAAGTTGAATATTTCCTAAAACGGGAATATCTCCTAGTATCAAGCCGAAAATCTTTAGATATGATAATATACCCCACGATTTTCATAGTAATTTCATTATTAAAGATCTGATATCAGGTTCTCTAAAAAGCCTATAAATAAAGGTCAATTGTATCATTTATTCATTCATATAAAATCAAATACAGACTACGTTACTCCATTGTTCATCATATTCATTCTCTCAAGCTTTCTATTATTTTTCGTGTGAGGTAGAAAAAATCATTTACATTTTAGTGCTCTCATTGAGAGCTGAGAGAAAACCTCAAGAAAATAACCTCTCGAAAATTGAACGATGCCTAGAACTAGGTCGAACACTACCCTCAACGAGGGAAACGAAACCGGGAATGGGGATGAGATGCAGTAGATGGAGCAGAGAAACACTGAAGCACTTCATGTTGGGGGTTATGCCCTCAAAGCATGTGTATTAATATTTTGATATGAAATTTAAAGAGGATTACATTTTTCTTATAATTGTTCTTTTAAATATTGTTGAATAATTTATATAAATGTCAGAAAATTCTATATTCATTAATGAGACTATGATCTTGTATTAGTCGAGAGGATTAAGATCATAGATAATGAATAAAATTGTCAGCAACATATTAAAGTATGTAATTTTTAATGAACGGTTGCTAGTACGGTTCACTAAGCATTATGAATGTGTGTGATCTAAATCTGGGTCATTGATGTGGATAGACATCTTAGTGAATTCACTTTATATAATAAGATTATATATGACATGACCGATGTGAATTAATATCTTTATTAACGTGCGTTTATCATAAAGATTAGTACACATCAATTCGATGATCATATGTAGATCAGTCTGAATCCTAAGTAGTCATGAACTCTTATGCATGTCTACTCGATCTTTTAATTCACTCATTAAGGTTTGTTTGTTAATCAGGCTAGCGACTTTTGTTTTGGAGATTCAGTGATGTGGATGGATGAGGATATGATCTTACAAGATTTAGAATCTAAGCTTTCCTAACGGATCATATATTAGTTCTCTTAAGTGTTAATTCTAGAACTGAATGATTATTGAGCTAAAATTTATAATAAGATTATAAATTAGCTAATCACTAGTGGATTAGTGATGCTTAAAGATCAAGAGGTAATTAGAAGAGTAAAATAGTATTTTTGATCAGTTTTAATTTACGAACCAATAATTGGAGGACGTAACTACATGAAACGATTATATCAGTGGACTACATGAGAATACTCTGTAAATACATTATATAATCTCTTAGAGTGCAATTCCATATTTATAGTGGAGTAATAATGAAATTAATTAATATTATTATTTAATTATAGAGTTTAATTAATAATATGATTTATTGGAGCTTAGGATTATAGGTACATGGTCTCCAAGTCACCTATATACTACGGTGTCTAGGATGTAAGTATTTCAGGACATGAAAAAAAGAGTGACTTGCAAAAGAAATTTTTATTTTGGGGTAAATATATAACTATGTGATATTAATTAATTAATTAAATTCTTTATATATTTAAATATAAATTTTATAAATAAATAAATATATATATATATATAATTATCGATAAGTGAGATAGAATATCTAATTTATGAAATTAGACAATTAAATTATTATTAGATATTAATTTAAATCGACTAAATTAGTTATTTGTGAAATAACAGATAAGTTAGTTGATAGGGATAAACATATATGTTAATTTTGATTAACTGATATCTAGATAATTATTTGATTAAAATAAATATTTAATTCAAAGTACTTGCCACGTGTCAATCATCGATAGAGTATCAGAAATTGACATGAACTACTATGGTGCCACGTGGCACTATAGTGATGCCGTGAGGCACTGTGCTGGCTAACGGCACACAATTGCAGTTGGTCCCGCTGTAATTGATAATTTTATAATTAAATATTATTTTAATTTATCCTTAAAAATCTGATACGCAATTATCTAAAATATATACAAATATTATTCTAATGGCCTTGGTGGTAGAAAAAAGAGGAGAGCATCAGTTGATCAGATCATCAGTTCGTCAATCAATATTTGAATTGAGAACATAATTAGTGTCAGTGAGATTTTTTTCTGTGATTAAATGTTAATAAAATCTCTAAAAGAATAATCATCTAGTTCTTTTAGAGAATCGTCTCACAAAAGTCTTTCTCAGTAAATCTCTAGATCTCATATGTTGAGAACATCTAGAGACAGTAAAAGTGTATTGTAATATTCCACATGTCCACACACGCCCTAGTGCGTTGATGATTGACTTGGAAGATTTTGATGTGGATCTCAGAGTCTACTGATCGTTGGAATGATTTCATGGGAACGGATGATCGATCGATTTTTGCAAGGACAATTGATATAGACTACGAGAGGTATATGATTCCTAACCCTGTATGTTGTAGATTTAACTTATAAATATATAATATATCGTGACTAATTGAAAATGTGCTTTCAATAAAAAAATTTATTTGGTTATCGTGGCTTTCCGCAAGTTTTATTTTATTAAAAAAATAAGTTTACTTTTTTAAAAGGCCAGGCGACATGAGAAAAGGACTGGTTTGCAAAAAAATTGTATTCCGGGGCAAGTACATAATTATATGTGATTAAATAATTAAGACTTAATTAATTGAATTATTTATATATTTAATTATAATTTTCGGAAATTATATATAGATATATATAAATAATTATCGATAAGTGAGACAAAATATCTAATTTACGAAATTAGATAATTAAATTATTATTAGATATTAATTTAAATCGATTAAATATGTTAATTTTGATTAACTGATATGAGAAATTGACATTGACTATTGTGGTGCCACGTGACACTATAGTCGTGTACAATTGTAGTGGATCCCACTGTAATTTGATAATTTTTTATTTAAATATTATTTTAATTTATCCCCAAAAATTTGATACGCCATTATCTAGAATATGTACAAATATTATTCTAATGACCTTGGTGGTTGAAAGAAGAGAAGAGTATTAGTTGATCAGATCATCAGCTCGTCAATCAAGAGTTGAATTGAGAACATGATTGGTGTTAGTGAGATTTTCTTCTGTGATTAAACGTTAATCAAATCTCTAAAAGAATAACCATCTAGTTCTTTTAGAAAATCATCTCACAAAAGTCTTTCTTAGTAAATCTCTAGATCTCATGTGTTGAGAACATCTAGAGACAGAAAAAATGTCTTGTAATATTCTAGGTGCCCACACACGTCCTAGTGCGTTGAAAATTGACTTAGAAGATCTTGGTGTGAATCTCATAGTCTACTGATCATTAAAACGATTTCGTGAGAACGAAGGATCAATCAGTTTTTGCAAGGACACTTGATATAGACTACAAGATGTATATGATTCCTAACATTGTATGTTGTAGGTTTAACTTATAAATATATAATGGATCCTTGGTTGATTGAAAAAGAGTTTTCCATAAAAGTTTTTATTTGATTATCGTAAAGTTGCGCAAGTTTTTTTTTTAAAGATTCATTTTTATTAAAATTTTAATTTTTTTAAAAGGTCACGCACCTCCGCGCTTCTGCCGTGCACGCGCCGTGACGACCAGCAAGTGGTATCAGAGCAATCTGTATATATTTATATGTTAAATATTATGTGAGTTTTCTTGCATTATTCATATAATATGAGATATGTATGATGATGGATGGTTATGTTTTTTTTATTGTATGAAAAATAATGGATCGTTAATTGTATGGTGATTATTGGATTATGTTTTATTTAATTTTTCCTAGATCTTGTGTAAGCTGAATTGAGGCGTGAGAATTTTGTAATTTTATTTTGAATATTATTATAATCATTCTGAATGCAAGAAGACGAAGAACGCACGAAATGAACAGCAGAAATTTATTGTTCACGCGAAATAATGTTCATCCGTGAAAACACTATTCATCCACGGAAACATTATTCTCGCGGGAAATTGATTGTTCCGGCGTAGGTGAACAGTGCGGACAGTACTAAACCGACGGTGAACAGTGACTGTCCGGCGCGGCAGGCGGCTGCCATCGGTGAGACGGGCTGCGGTGGTGATGAGCGACGATCGGAAAGTCTTATCGTCGGTGACAACTGTTGTCATGTTTTAGGAAAATTTTCAACAAACCATGCAACCAACTCTATCACCTAAGTGTTTCATTAAAATCCAAACTCTTTTAATTATCCATTTAAATTTTGAAATTAATGTAATTTTGAAAGTAATTCTTAATTTTTGATTTTATGAAAATTAAAATTTAATAGGTTGATTTGGTTTGACCCAAATTTGACCAAATCAAATAAAGTATTTATTTATATTAAAAGAGATAATTATAGAAATTGTTTTAATTAAGAAAAATAGTTTTTCTAATTAAAAAGGGTTTTGTTTAAAACTTGAAGATTATGAAGATGGACATGAGGAGGAGAATGCAATATTAGGGAAATATGTATTCTTGAAGTCCGCTTTGTAATTTTATTTCTTTATTTCAATGGTTGTAATTTAGAAATACCCAATAGTCACTCCGTCAATTATTATTTTATTTAATTGTTAAACAATTATTTAGTTATTATTTTTGATAACATGGTCATGCATTAGTCGATCACATATCATACATCAAAAGCCCACACAGTTTTATTTAATCATGCATCTCATCTGTAGAAACATGATTTATTAGGATTGTCCTAATATGTTTATATGTATTATTTTATGAAATCAATTGCATGTAAACTGCTAGGTTTTAACTATTTAAAACTTGATAATCATACCACACTAAAGGCTATAAGAACATTTATGTTAACCGATTTTATAAAAGTTTGATGAATATAATTAATTAGTTAATCTAAGTTCACCTAATTATAACCTACGCGCTTCAGAAAGTTAAATGAACTTAGACCAATGAGATTGAATTATCTGATAATTAAATATCTATAGGCTTATTATTTTAACTAGTAATTGATTTTGAATTAATTGATTAGTTAAAATAGAAACACATTTTCTTAAAATAATGAGTGGGAGAAGGTTGACATGTCAATGTAATCTATGGTCTCCATCATTAGTACAACACCGTGAGCTGCAGTGAGAGTCTCGATATGGCTTTGTTTTCATCCCCCTAAGGAAGGTTCCAAGCTGTACCAATACCAAGGTTGGATTTCTTAAGAAGATAGGAGGAAGTGATTTAGTTTAGTTTTGACCAATCCTATGGCGGCATATTCTAAATGAAGTCATGAAATCTGAAATGATGGTTTATACTCACAAAATCACAATTAAGCTTTCATGTGGATAGTTGTGACTTGATCAAACAAGCGATACCTTATTGTTAAAAGAGAAAATATGAGATATTTTAAGTTTTAATTAATAAGGATGAGATGTCTCATAAACAGTCCGAGGTTAATCTGACTGACCCTAAGGCGGCACATTAATCGTTGGGTTGTTTTATTATGATTAGTAAATACTAATTTTATGTGCTTATTATGATTGCATCCATACATATGTTTACTTTTCAAATTCTAGATATTTATCAATTATATTGAATCATGTATGTTTTAAATTTTAGTTATTCATTTTATGTCTACCATGGACAACCTTATTACTCATTTACTCGCTCTTGAAAAATTGAATGGTGATAATTTCGTACATTGGAAATCAAATATGAACTTAATACTGATTTGTGATAACCATAAGTTCACGCTTATTGAGGAATGTCCCGAGGCGCCCGCTTCTAACGCCCTTAAGAATGTTAGGGACAAATATGATGCTTGGATAATATCAAATAACAAGGCAAAGTGCTACATGCTTGTGAGCATGAATGATGTTATGAGAACCAAGCATGAAAGTGTGGAGACTGCCTATGAGATTATGAAATCTTTACAAACAATGTTTGGGCAACAGTCCAATCAAAGTCGTCATGAGGCCATTAGGAGCTATATTACAACTAAGATGAGGAAGGATACTTCTGTTCGAGAACATGTTTTGAACATGATCAACATAATGCATGAGGCATAAGTACGTGGGGTGACCATTGATGAGCGGACTCAAGTTAGCATCATATTAGAGTCGCTCACACCATCTTTTTCTGCGTTCATGACCAACTATGTTATGAACAAGTTGCAATTCAACATACCTAATTTGTTGAATGAACTGCAGACTTTTAAGTCACTTAATCTTAGAATGACCATAGAGGGTGAGACAAATGTTGTCGAGCAAAAACCTTCTTCCAATATTGTTAAGAACAAGAAAATGAAGAAGAACAATGGTAAGGACAAGAGTAAGAACAAAAAAGTAAAGAAAACCAAGACATCGTCGATAGCCAAGAAGAATAAGAAAGACAGCAAGCCCAGAGGAAAATGTTTCCACTGTGGGGTTGAATTTCATTGGAAGAGAAACTGTAATAAGTATCTCTTTAAGCTTAAAAAAAGTAAATATGATTTACTTGTACTTGAAGCTTGTTTAGTCGAATACAATTTGTCATCTTGGATACTTGATTCAGGAGCTACTAACCATGTATATTCTTCTTTGCAGAATGACTCTCTTGAAAAAAAACATCTATATGATGCAACCAGAAGGCTTCGTACAAAAGGGGCAAGATCAGAAAGTATGCAAGTTGCTTAAATCCATTTATAGATTAAAACGATCATCTAGATCTTGGAATCTTACGTTTGATGAGATTATAAAGTCTTATGGCTTTGAGCAAAATTTTGATCAAGCTTGTGTTTATAAATACACCAAAGATAAGATAATGGTTTTCTTAATACTATATGTTGATGATATTATACTCATTGGGAATGATGTAGAAACTTTGTCAACAGTAAAGAAGTGGTTAGATGAGAAATTTCGAATGAAAGATTTGGGAGAAGTGAGCTATGTTCTAGGTATCCAAATCCTAAGGGATAGAAAGAACAAGTTCTTGGCACTTTCTCAGGCATCTTATTTTGATAAGGTGTTAGAGAGATTCTCTATGCAGAATTCTAAGAAAGGTAAACAACCGACCAGACATGAAACTGTCATCTCTAAGGAACAATGTCCTGAGACACCTCAGGAGGAAGAGGATATGAGAAATGTTCCGTATGCTTCAGCAGTTGGAAGTCTCATGTATGCCTTGTTGTGTATGAGACCAGACATCTGTTATGCAGTGGAAATTGTCAGTCGATATCAATCGAATCCAGTTTTGGAACACTGGATTGTAGTAAAACACATTCTCAAATATCTTAGGAGAATGTGAAATGATATGCTTGCTTATTCAGATGGAGACCTGAACCCCACTTGATATACTGAGTCTAATTTTTAATCAGATAGAAACAATCAAAAGTCGACATCTGGATCAGTATTCACCCTAGGTGGAGGAGCTGTAGTCTGGAGAAGTATTAAACAATCCAGCATTGCAGATTTCACTATGGAAGCTGAATATATAATGGTTTGTAAAGATGCGAAGAAGGCGGTATGACTTAGAAAGTTCTATTCTGATCTGAAAGTAGTTCTAGAAATGTACAAGTCACTGATCCTGTATTGTGATAACAGTAGGGCAGTAGCAAATTCAAAGGAATCGAGGAGTCACAAGAGGAGAAAGCGCATAGAAAAGAAATATCATCTTGTAAGAGAGTTCGTGTATTGAGGGGATGTGACTATTATGAAGATAGCATCGGAATAGAACCTGGCTAATCCTTTTACAAAGACACTTCCTTCGAAGTCATTTTAGGGTCACGTGCGTAAGATGGGATTAAGAGAGATGCCACATTTTATTCATGGCAAGTGGAAAATTGTTGGGGGTTATGCCCTCAAAGCATATGTATTGACATTTTGATATGAAATTTAAAGAGGATTATATTTATCTTATAATCGTTCTTTTAAATTATTGTTGAATAATTTATATAAATATCTGAAAATTTCATATTCATTAATGAGACTATGATCTTGTATCAGTACGAGAGTATTAAGAATCATAGATAATGAATGAATCTTTAATGAATGGTTGCTAGTACAGTTCACTAAGTATTATGAATGTGTGTGATCTAAATCCGGATC
Organism: Datisca glomerata; assembly: GCA_003255025.1. Taxonomy (NCBI): domain Eukaryota; kingdom Viridiplantae; phylum Streptophyta; class Magnoliopsida; order Cucurbitales; family Datiscaceae; genus Datisca; species Datisca glomerata. Next base: position 614,812 of record QANY01012084.1, read on the forward strand.
ATTGATGTTGATAGACATCTTAGTGAAGGCCACGCGCCTCCACGATTCCGTCACGCACGCACCACGTTGACCAGCAAGTGGTATCAGAACGATCTTTATACATTTATATATTAAATGTTGTGTCAATTTTCTTACATTATTCATATAATATGAGATATGTAAGATGATGGATGGTTATATTTTTTTGAATGTATGAAAAATAATGGATTATTAATTGTATGGTGATTATTGGATTAGACTTTATTTTAATTTTCCTAGATCTTGTGTAAGCCGAATTAAGGCGTATGAGTTTTTATAATTTTATTTTAATATTATCATAATTATTTCGAACGCAAGAAGATGAAGAACGTATAAGACGAATGGAAACAATTTATTATTCACGTGAAAATATTGTTCATCCGTGAAAATACTATTCATCCACGAAAACATTGTTCACGCCAGAACGAGAAGATAACACGAGATTAACGACAATGCATTACCTCAAAAAAGTCTAACCTCCAGAGGCCACACGCCAATGTCATATATATAATTGAAATGGAGAGGAAAATACTAAACTAAACAAAAATTACTCTCTGATAATGTCTGGCCAGAATATGAAGAATTTAAATGTTATCTTTGACGTTCTTACTACCATGACAATTTATGTCTTAAAATGCAATCATTTTAATGAAGCATGTGACATAAATAAAGTAACGTTCATAAACAAAGTCACATTTAACTCACTGGGGTTAATCAAGTATGACTTTAGTGGATGTAAAGATCTTAAGTTCGAGTCCTAGTGCATTGAAAAAACCTTGGTCAACGGTTCAAATCCTCTACGACACTGATTAGTTCATTGTTAAAAACTTTGAGATACATTAAGTCTAAGAAGCCATATTTCTTAAGTATCAAAACATCAAATATGTTGACTATAAAATTTGAAAACAATGTAATGTGAAGATAAATGGACATTTTTATGACTTTTATGTTAGGTTACAGTTGTTAACTCTTCCTTTAATTTTCGCAAGAAAACAATTGACTCGAAACTTAGTTGTTAAAATCCTTAGGTCTCTCCTCATAGATTTCAATTAAACATTTTGAAAACCTTTTTAAAACCCTTTTTAAAATTAATTAAATTAGAAAAAATAAAATACACGTTTGATTCATTAGCTTACTTTTAAGTAATTTCTTAGTTTTGGAAACAAAAATACCAAAATAAAATCATGATTAAATTAGACAAAGTCTAAACCAATTAGTGATTGGTAGAGCACTAAGTTGTTGGTTGGCATACTACATCTTCCTCCATACATATATATAGCGTGTGTACTTGTAAGCGTTCATATGTCGGTATATGATTTTTTAAGGTTTTTTTTCTTCATGTTTTGGAAGCTTTTGGAATCATTTCTTAGCTTCATTCCACAAATATATGTTTACTAAATATTATAACAGTTAACATTTAATTACCTAATAAACTTATTGAACATGATTAAATATCACAGCATGCATGACAATATCTGAACCGTAGGAAATAATAACATGCCATAGTCATAAGATCAGTTTAGATGATTGTGAGAAGGAAATTAGTCAGTACACGTGACAAACAAATACAACAAGCCGGAGGAGCGTTAATCAAGGTAATCCAACGAGCAGATTCACTCCAAAATTTGAGGAATATTGGGCTATCCCCAAAGTGAAGCTGAATATCCCTAAAACGGGAATATCTACTAATATCAAACCGAAAATCTTTAGATATAAGATATACCCCATGATTTTCGTAGTAATTCCATTATAAAATATGTGATATCAGATTCTGTAAAAAAACTTATATGTAAAGGTCAATTGTATCATTTATTCATTCATATAAAATCAAATACAGACTACGTTACTCCATTGTTCATCATCTTCATTCTCTCCAGCTTTCTATTATTTTTTGTGCGAGGGAGAAAAAAACATTTACATTTTGGTGCTCTCATTGAGAGCTGAGAGAAAACCTCGAGAAAATAACCTCTCAAAAATTGAACGATGCCTAACTAGGTCGAACATTAACCTCAACGAGGGAAACATAACCGGGAATGGGGATGAGAATGCCAATCAACTCGTTCCGCCGACGGAGATGCTCCAAATGATCTTGAACGAGATGCAGTAGATGGAGCAGAGGAACGCTGAAGCACTTCAAGTTCGGGGTTATGTCTTCAAAGCATGTGTATCGACATTTTGATATGAAATTTAAAGAGGATTACATTTTTCTTATAATTGTTCTTTAAATTATTGTTGAATAATTTATATAAATATCTAAAAATTCTATATTCATTAATGAGACTATGATCTTGTATTAGTCGAGAGGATTAAGATCATATATAATGAATAAAATTGTTAGCAACATATTAAAGTATGTAATCTTTAATGAATGGTTGCTAGTACGGTTCACTAAGCATTATGAATGCGTGTGATCTAGATCTGAATCATTGATGTAGATAGACATCTTAGTGAAAGTACTTTATATAAGAACATTATTTATGACATGACCGATGTGAATTAATATATTTATTAACGTGTCGTTTATCATAAATATTTAATACATATCAATTCGATGATCATATGTAGATCAGTCTGAATCCTGAGTAGTCATGAACTCCTATGCATGACTACTGGATCTTCACTCGTTAATGTCTGTTTGTTAATCATGCTGGTGACTTTTATTTTGGAGATTCAGTGATGTGGATGGATGGGGATATAATCTTACAAGATTTAGAATCTAAGCTTTCCTAACAGATCATATATTGGTTATCTTAAGTGTTAATTCTGAAACTGAATGATTATTGAGCTAAAATTTATAATAAGATTATAAATTAGTCATTCAGCAGTGGATTAATGGTACTTAAGGATCGAGATGTGATTAGAAGGGTAAAATAGTAATTTTGACCAGTTCTAATTTATGAACCAATAATTGGAGGATATAACTACATGAAATGATTATGTCAGCGGAATACATGAGAATACTCTGTAAATACATTCTATAATCTCTTAGAGTGCAATTCCATATTTATAGTGGAGTAATAATGAAATTAATAAATAAGATTATTTAATTAAAGAGTTTAATTAATAATCTAGTTTATTGGAGTTTAGAATTATAGGTCCATGGTCTCTAAGTCACATCTATATTACGCTGTCTAGGGTGTGAGTATTTCAGGACATGAGAAAATGACTGACTTGCAAAAAAAATCTTTATTCTGGGACAAGTACATAATTCTGTGTGATTAATTAATTAAATTATTTATATATTTAAATATAATTTTTGGAAATTATATATATATATATATATATATATATATATATANGATAAATGAGACAAAATATCTAATTTGTGAAATTAGATAATTAAATTAGAATTAGATATTAATTTAAATCGACTAAATCAATTATTTGCGAAATAACAGATAAGTTAGTTGATAGGGATAATCAGATATATTAATTTTGATTAACTGATATCTAGATAATTATTTGATTAAAATAAATATTTAATGCATAGTAATTGCCACGTGTCAATCATATATAGAGTATCAGACTTTGGCACGGACTATTGTGGTGCCACGTGTCAATCATTGATAGAGGCTCAGAAATTGGCACGGACTACTGTGGTACCACGTAGCACTAAAGTAGTGAGTGTCTAACACTGGAGCACCACATGGCACTGCAGGGGTGCCGTGAGGCATTGTGCTAGCTCACAGCACACTGTAGTGCCATATGACACTGCAGTTGTGCACAATTGAAGTGGGTCCAACTGCAATTGATAATTTTATAATTTAATATTATTTTAGTTTATCCCTAAAAATCTAATACGCAATTATCTAGAATATATACTGATATTATTCAAATGGCCTTGGTGGTTGAAAGAAGACGAGAGTATCATTTGATCAGATCATCAATTCGTCAATCAAGAGTTTAATTGAGAACATAATTGGTGTCAGTGAGATTTTCTTCTGTGATTGAACGTTAATCAAATCTCTAAAAAAAATAATCGTCTAGTTTATTTAGAGAATCGTCTCACAAAAGTCATTCTCAGTAAATCTCTAGATCTCATGTGTTGAGAACATCTAGAGACAGAAAAATGTCTTGTAATATTTTACATGCCCACACACGTCCTAGTGCGTTGAGGATTGACTTGGATGATCTTAATGTGGATCTCAGAGTCTACTGAGCGTTGGAAAGATTTCATGGGAACGGAGGATCGATCGGTTTTTGCAAGGGCAATTGATATAGACTACAAAAGGTATATGATTTCTAACCTTATATGTTGTAGATTTAACTTATAAATATATAATGGATCGTGATGAATTGAAAAAGTGCTTTCAATGAAAAATTATATTTGGTTATCGTGGCGTTGGTCAAGTTTTATTTTATTAAAAGTTTACCTTTTTAAAAGGCCACGCGCCTCCATGCTTCCACTGCGCACCCGCCACGATGACCAGCACTTCGCACAACATGGAAGACCATCCAAGACCAATTCAATGCTTTACAACGGGACGTTGCACAGGCAAAGGTAGAGGTGAGTCAACAAACCAATCACGAAGAATGGGAGATCTATTCTAAGGAAACTGGGCGAGAAACCAGACGAGAATACAACGAGAACATTCAGAGCATGAGAGATGAGGACAAGGAAATCCAATCTCAACTTCACACAAGAGGGACGGCGGGAGAACCACGTCCATCGATGGTCATGATCAAAGAGACACATACCTACACAAAATACCAGAGAATATCAAAAGTTTCCCCGTGGTTTTCTTCCCTTTAAGGGTTCTCTACGTAAATCTTTGTCTTTTTCTTCTATCATTCTCTCTTTAGATATTTATCTTTATTATTCATTCGTAAAGGGTTCCCTGTACCAAAAAATCATTTACATTTTAGTGCTTTCATTGAGAGTGAGAGAAAACTTGAAAAATCTCTTCCAAAATACTCAAAACCAAATCAAACCTCCCCTCAACAACGAAAGTGGAAGTAGAAATGAAAGTGGAAGTGAAAACAGAAATGACAACGAGTATGGAAACCAAATACGAAACCAGAAAATGCGTACGGCATTGACTACGAAAATGACAACAAGTACAGAACTGGAAACAAAACGAAAAATGGTAAACTCGTTCCTTGCATATTCGATTGGCTTATTTCTTTTACATCATTATTAGTTTTTTAAAATAAGAGGAATAGATCCAGTAAAGCGTACAAAAAATTTGTTTGATTTGTTATAAACAAAGTTTTAAATTTTAAATTCTAATTTGATTTAAATACTAGATTATATTTTGAATTTTAAAATATCTTATCTGAAACTTATTATGATAAGATTATTTTAAATTTTAAACTAAATCAAAATTTGGATGCTGATTCAAAATTTAAATTTAAGCTTATCTCAAGCTAAAAAGGATAAAAAAGAAATGAATGAAAAAAAATTCACGCTTGGTTAAAAAAACATAAAATTTTGATCGGTGTATTTTCAAGGATTTTTCTCTTTCTTTTTTCTATGTGCAAAAGTGGATACAAATAAGAGATTGTCTTGACGGCAGAAACGGAATTGTCTTGACAATGGGGACGGAATTGTCTTGATGACGGGAATAAATTTGTCTTGACGACTGGAACGGAAAAATCATGAAAATATGAATGAATATGTGTACGAAAAATGAGTATGACATCCACTACAGGAATGACAACAGGAATGGGAACGGAAACGGAAACGACTATGAGGACAGAAAGGGGACGGAAAATATAAATGGGAACGGAAATGAAAATGTAAACAGAAAATGTTGGAAGGAAATTATATGACAAATCTTTTATCATCAGTAATATATGGAAGTCTACTTTTTGTGAAATTTTATGAAAATCAATTCAGAACTCTCGATCAAAAGTTATGATAGTTTTCGTTGGTGCTGTTCAGGAAAGTAAACATATTCACATTTTTCAAATTTAAATTTTAAACTATAGCTATTTAGATAGTATTATATGACATATTATATATCGTTAGAAATATATGGATGTATATTCTTGAAATTTTTTGCAGAACTTGATTTAGAGCACTTGAAAAAAAGTTATGACAATTTTCATTAAAGCTACTCAGGAAAGTAGATTATGCAAAATGATCAATTTCAGAAATTAAACTGTAGTTACTGGAAGCCAACTACACATCGAATCTTATATCATCAGAAAGATACATAAATCTACTTATCGAATAATTTTATGAAATTCAATTTGGTGTTTTCAATCACCATATACCGTTGAAAAGATACGGATGTATATTTCTTGAAGAATTTTGCAGAACTCGATTCGGAGCTCCTGGACAAAAGTTATAATAATATTCATGAAGGTTGTTCAGGAAGACAGATTATGCAGAACAGACAATTTTGGAAATTATACTGCATCAATTGGAGGCCAAATACATGGTGAATTATGTATCATCAGAAACATATGAAATTCAACTTCTTGAAGAATTTACAGAATTCAATTTGAAGCTCTCAATCAAAACTTATGACACGATAACATGCAGAACTATCAACTTCATCTATTAAGCTTCACCAACACATTAATACTTATGTGACAAATCATGTCACTACAAAGTTACGGAAGTCAGTTTCTTGAAATTCTTTACGAAATAAGATTCGATCTTCTAGAAGAAAGTTACAGTATACTCGTTCCCTACTCATTCCATTAAGATATTATATATGGTGTTGTTCAACATTCGTGTCATAGGTATTTTTGTATGGGAAAAAGAAAAAGAAAGCAAACGGGAGAAACTCTAGTAAGAGCCTGACATGAAATTAAAAACGGGTCCCCGAGCTTAAAAAAGCTCAAGTCCATGAAGATTTATTGTCTACGGATGACATTTTCTAAAGAAAATTGAAAATGGACCCTTGAGCTTATAAAAGACTTAAGTCCATGAAGACTGAAATCTGCAGTCATCATCTTCTAAAGAAAAAAAGAAGGAAAAACGGGAAAAAATGAAGAAAGGAGGAAGTTGAAAGCAGAGAACGGAAACGGGAAAAAAGATAGTAAGTTAGCAAAAAAGCCAAGTGTTGGGGAATGGGAAGAGCAGGATCAGGAAAAATGAAAGGGCAGAAATGAAGAAAACGAAAATCATGAAAGAAGGAATAGATTAGTAAAAAAAGTGTTGGCAAGAGAAAACGGGGGAAAGAGAAAAAAAGAAAAAAAGAAAAAATGCCAAGTGTTAAGCTACGGGAAAAATAGAAGTAAAGGAAAAGGAAGCAAAATGTTGAAAGCAAGGAATCAAGACAAGTGTTGAGCTCAGAGAACATGACGAAAGTAAGAAATCGACAAGTGTTGAGCTACGGGAAAAGATCGAAGTTAATAAATTAACAAGTATCGGACTATGGGAAATATCAAGGAAAGGTAAGAAAAGACACAAAGAAGAAGACATGAAATGAAGAATGGGAGTATAGGAAAAGAAGCAAAGAAAGAAAGGAAAAAGGCCACTGAGCTCTACAACTTATGTCCTTGGGAGTGTCTACGAATATCATTCTTTGAAAGAAATAAAAAAACTTTGAAACATGAATATTTTTCACTTATAGATCGGATGCTGCCTAAATAATTCATAACATATACAACTGAAGAAAACAAAGACGAAATACTCCTAAAAAACAACTCAGTGGATGGTCCTAATAATTCAAGGCAATATGAAAATGTTCAAATCAAGACATCTCAATACCAAGGTGAAAATGCTCATAAAGCGAGAAACAATCACGATGGTATGATAAAAATTGAACGAGAAGCAAGCTTATAAACGGGGTCATAGTTATTTATTTGAACCTAAGTCCTTGAAAATAGGCAGTTCGTAAGTTCCTCTCAAAGTGAAAATGAGGTCATGATTCTTTATTTGGACATGAGTCCTCTCCAAAAAAATGAGCAGTTCATAAGTCATTCATCAGAATGAAAAAAGGGAACAGTGTTCTTTATTTGAACCTAAGTCTTAGGGAAATGACGTTTCATAAGTCATTCTCTTAGAATGAAAATAGGGTCATAGTTATTTATTTAAACCAAAATCCTTAGAACGCGTACATATTATCCTTGAAAATGAATTTCACAACCGAAAAGATATTTGTTCTCCAATAAATATCGAGGCCACGAGAACGAATTCTGGGCCAAAATAAATTTAACTTGAAATGTTTGAAAGCAGATTCTACTACAGAAATAATTATTCTCAAGAGAACTGAGAACAAAGGTATCCTAAGTGTTTAAGAGCGCATTCCGTTGAAAGCTTGAAGTCAACATAATATCGGATTTTGATCCTCAAATTTTGTTAAGTCTTTGAATGAAGTACAATAAAAAGGGAATTCAATAGAAGAAAAATTATAAAAACAGAGTAATCTAGATTGGTCAAAGAAGAAGTACAAAAGGGTTCCCTGTAAGGAGAATAAGGAAAATAAGGAAACGGGAAAGGAAAAAGAAAAACAAGGAAACATGAGAAAATCTACCAACAAATGCGGAACATCAAACTCATGCAATGCAATTATAAAATGGTACACTCATTTCATACGTATTTTAATAAATTATTATGCTATTACTCTTGTACAATATTCTTGCTACAAATCTTAACTTACGAGAGAAGGGAAAGAAAAATGAAGAAACGCAAGAAACTCTATCAATGAACTCATAGTGAAGAAAATGAGAAAACTCTACCAATGAGCCTATTGTAAAGAAAACTAGAAGTCATCTTCAAATAATTCAGTCCATATGAATAGAAGAGGTGACAACGGAAAAAGAGCTACGCAGATAAAAAAGAGAGAAAATTTGCCAAGTTTTGAAAAAAATGAAAATTACAAAAAGATACAAGAGAATATGGTTGCATTAGTGGAACATCTTCAACAGAAAGGTTGGTAATAGCATCCTCAACGAGAAGGTTAATAACAACATGTCATATAGCTGCTTGAAAAATTATTTCACATGTTCCCAAGAAAACTTATAAACGGGAACGAGAAGACATAACAACAAATGAAGAAGAAGTTACTCGACAATCGTAAAACATTTATAAAGAGGAATAAAAGAATATAACGATGGAAAGAAAAGGAGAAACCACCACTGGCAGCAAAGAGAAAACAACGTCGCATGTCTACAAGAAAAGACAAAACATTAAACCTCAACGAATAAAATTTCATTGAGTGTAATTGGGGGCAGATGAACGGGAATAAAACCTCTGCTAAAGACACGTGTACTGAAAGAAGCCTAGGAAATGAGTGCAAAGATCACTGACGTGGTAGAACGGGAAGAGCTAGATTTGAAAATAGAAGACTCAATCAGGCGACTGGATTTAGCTCAGCATTTAAAGTCGAATTCCATAAATCTTGGAGAATATTCCGGCAATCCCCTAATAATGATTATAAATTCATCAAGGAGGTACATTACCCAGAATGGCTCGCTAACGTTGTCATGGTAAAAAAGAAAAGCGGAAAATGGAGGATTTGTGTGGACTTCTTAGATCTAAACAAAACTTCCCCGAAAGATGAATACTTGTTACCCAGAATAGATCAGATGGTGGATGCCACCTCAGGACACGAACTTCTAAGCTTCATGGACTCCTTCTCAGGACACAACCAAGTGAAAATGTTCTAGCCAGACCAAGAGAAAACGTCTTTCATAACTAAACAGGGTACTTTCTGTTATAAGGTAATGTCTTTTGGTTTGAAAAATGCAGGTGCAACCTACCAAAGGTTGGTAAATAGAATCTTCCGAGAGCAGATTGGGAAAACCATGAAAGTTTACGTAGATGACATGCTAGTGAACAGTCAAGAGCGCAAAGATCACATTGAAAACATTTGTGAGGCCTTTTCCATCCTAAGGAAAAATTCGATGAAGTTGAATCCAGAAAAATGCACATTCTAAGTAGCGACCGAAAAATTGCTCGGCCACTTAGTTACACAGCGAGGAATTGAGGTCAATCCAGATCAAGTAAAAGCCATAATGGAGATGAAATCCCCACAAAACCAGAAGGAAATACAAGGCTTAATAGGAAGGTTGGCGGTTTTGAATAGATTCCTTTCAAGATCAACCGACAAGTGTAAGCCTTAAACAATAAAAGAGCCCAGAAGTGGGAGACCCCGCCAGAACGAGGAAGAACGTTGAAGCGGGAGACCTCGTTAGAACGAGAAAGGAAGGAAGAGAAGAAGAACGGAGACAGGCGAAAAGACCCGAGATGACAGACAAGCGACAGTGGTTGATTTAGTAAAAGCTGAAAATACTCAGATTATACATATTGATAGACCACCAAGTGACTGTAACTGATTAACTCGAAGCCATAAGAAATCACCAAGTGGCCGTGATTGATTGACGACTAAGCGAGACAGAAAGGAAAAATAGGGTCATACCCAGTAAAATGACCCCCGCGAACGGGTGTGATCCCTAAGAATAATGAGTGCTTCTTTTTATATTGTTATTTTAATTTACACATGGGATTTGAAAAATCTATATAAATGCCAATGTATGAGAGGAAGAACACATTCAATACAACTAAAAAAACTCATCTTATTTTTTAATTCTCTTCTCGTTCTTTCTTATTAATACTTATAAAAAATTAGACATTATCATTATTATCCTGACTAAAGAGAAAAATCTTTTACATATATCTCATGTTAATTAATAGATATTTGTCATTTTATATTGTCTTATTTAACATAGGATAGTCAAAAGGCAATCAAAATTACCGCCTAAATTAAATGACCCAGATTCATGCGATTCATTCGGTTCACTTGGTTCGACTGATGCGTCCCTTCAATTTAGGTTAAAAACTATTTAAATATTTAGATGTGAGAAGCGATCAAATACTACACTAAAACATTCTAATTTGATTCTAACATCAATCATGAATGGCTATCACAATGTTACAAGCATGGAAAAGCTGGTCCCACTTCACCAACTCAGCAACCGAAACCATGCCTTACTAGAAATTGAAAATAGACATTCCAACTTTAATAAAAATAATATTTGTATATACAAAATCAAAATCTCTAAAGAATAATGTATATAATTGAATAATATGATTATTAATAAAGTCAATTAACATGTATTTAATTACGTCTCCAACCATAATGGAAACAAAGTGGTTTGTCTAGTGTCCACCAATATCCCACCAACTGCGGCCACCAACTTTCTTGGTTACTTCCGATTATGTCTTAATGGTAATTATTTGGTATAAGATATAGAGAAAATGAGTTAAAGAAAACAGACCCATATAATTATGATCGTGAGGAAGTAAGTTAATTAGAGAAACGAGATTGTTGTATTTTGTGATATATATTATGTTATAAAAAATTGTAAGTGAATGATGAAATTGATTTCTAACTTTCCTATATCACGTCATTAGATTTTCAATAATAACAACTTTGAAAAACTATATTTAAGATTTGTGAAATAGGAATAACTATATAAGATTCGTGAAAAACTATAATTGACATGAATTGTTAAAGTTAGTGAACTAATTTAATTAGTTTGATTCTACATTGAAAGGGAAGTGATTTATGCATTCAAAATCTCTTACATAATATGTATCATGTAGGCTTTTGATAAGTATGTTATTATAAAGAGTAAAATACACTTTTATCATCTACAATTTGAGGTGAATTTTAAATTTAACAGTTTAAATTTAAAAAACTTTAAGCAATATCTTACAATTTAATTAACGTTTTACGTTAAACTTTTTTTAATCACTATTTTATCAACATATTACATTGTTGATAATTATGTATGTCAGTTATAATAAGTGGTAATTAAGATTATGTCACCACACCTGCTGTTTGGTCACATAGACTAAAATAAACTATTTTGCCACGTCACTTTTTCTTTCTTCTTCCCCAACATTTCCTTCATATTTTTCAGATCTGGATTTTGGGTCAGGGCTTCTTCAACAACAAATGTGGAGCAAACAACCATGGACACCATTAATGGAAGGTCCTAACTCAGAATTGCAGGAAGAAGGCAACAAGAAACAGAGTTCTTGAGAATTGATTCGTGTTGCATATTGAAATCGCTGCGGAGCTGGGTTTTATGTCTGAATCAGTCGAACAGAGGCGACACCTCTTTCAATTTTGTGTAGCTATTACAGATTTGGAGTTTGGTGCTGTAATTTTCCGAGTTTCCAAACAGCCTTTTTAAAATTGCTACGCGAATTGCTGTAACTTGTGTAGCTATTATGGGTTTGGTAGTTCTTTCCCTATTTCTGACGGTGCGATTCTTTAAAAATTATAAGTTTAAGTGTTGGTTTATGCTTACGCTGCTAATTATTTGAATCATGTAAGTGACAAATTAATTAAATTTTGGGATTAGAAATGTGGCTGTTAAGCGACTCGGGATTAGCAAGGAGGAAAAATAAATAGTTAAAGTGGAATAGTTTAAGGAGGAAAAAGAAACTCCATGCGAAATAATGTTAGATTCAAACACTTTCCATATAAACGTACCTCAATATTCAATAATGTTGAATATAACAAAAATTAATTAATTGTAAAATAGAAGGGTACCTGAATCTATAGTAATAGATTATAATATAGAGCTGAGCGGATGACCTTCTAGATCTACATGATTCTCTACCAGAGAGTTTTCTTTTATTAAGTCTCTCAGCTTTCTCTTTAACGATGAGATATTATGGAGAATATAATTATTTTCTTTAATCGTGTGACCTAGGGTCCATAACGACTTATAAATAACTTATCTCTTGGTATTTCTATTTTAGTCTATCATAAAAATAGAAATTATCCTAAAATCTCTACACATTGAACGGTCCACAATCTATTAGATACATTAAAACCTCAATTATCCAAAACCTTATTTTATCACTTTTAATTGGGTTTATACTTATTTCAGTCAGCAATACATGATTATTCACATATAAGTCAAATGTTGGATCAAAGATCCAATAATCTTCCGCTTGGAATATATGTATAACCTTATAATTATGCTTCGCAAAAATAACCGAACGAGCTCAACTTTACTGTCATTACCAAAATGTATCTATAACTAATCTAGTCCATCAATCATGCCAACATAGGATCAAAACAGTTTTCGTTACATCAATCATAACTCAACACATCAATGGTCACATATGTCAATACAAATGAATGACATGGATTGTAGCATGAAAATTTCATGTAATGTGATCATAACATGCCTATTCCAACTAGTCATCCGTAAACTTTAGTGAGATCAAACCATACTAGAAGCACAGTGCGAATTAACCAAAACTTTATTTTTACAGAAATGACCTTAAAATATCCATATATCAAAATAACTGAAAATATGTTTATAAAGAAGAACATCCAAAATCACAAACTCCCACCAAAATCGAATATCATCACCGATATGACACCCATAAGAATAATGTGCTCATGAAACTGTTTGGGTGTCAATCCCTTAGTAAGTGGATCTGAAATGGAGTTTGTTCTTATGTGCTCTATAGATAACTGTCCACTTTGAACTTTTTCCTTAACAACCAGGAACTTGGAGTCTATGTACCTCCACTTTGTCGAATCCTATTGTTATTAGAATAGAGGACTACTGACTCATTGGCACAAAATAACTTGAGTGTCTCTCAATATCGTCCATTATCTGCAGCCCTGTGACAATATTTCACAGTCATATTCCATGATTAGATGCTTCATAACATGCTATCTTGGCATCCAGCAAAATCGGGGTCAGTATATCCAATGATCTCAATCTGATCCAACATTCGATACGTGAACATGTGTCTTTTTTCTCTTTGTAAGTACCACAATACCCATTTAGATGCTTCCCAATGGTCTATGCCTAGACTACTTAAATATATGTCCAACATATGCAATATCCGGACGTGTATAAACCTGAGCATACATTAAACTCCCTACTACTGAGGCATATTGAATCTTCTGCATTTCTTTTTCCTCAAAATCATTCTTGGGACACTGATTGAGACTAAACATGTCTCCCTTAACCATAAGGGTATCACCTGATTCGCAGTCCTGCATCTCATATCTTTTAAGAACCTTTTCGATATAACTATTTTGTGATAATCCTAGAGTACCCCAAGAACGATATCGGTTTATTTGGATCCCTAATACAAAAGAAGAGTCACCAAGATCTTTCATCTCAAAATTCTTAGCTATAAATCTCTTAGTGTCGTGCAATAAGCCTATATCGTTGTTGACAAGCAAGATGTCATCGACATATAAAACCAAAAAAATATGCTTGCTCCCACAGAAATTATGGTATATATAATCATCGATCAAATTCATCTCAAAATTGAATGAGATGATCATCTGATGAAACTTGAAATACCATTGTCCAGATGTCTGCTTGAGTCCAAAGATGGATTTTATAAGTTTGCAAACCATATTTTTTGGGTCTCTTGACACAAAGTTTACTTGTTGCACCATATAAATTATCTTTTCAATGTCACCATTGAGAAACAATGTCTTTACATCCGTTTGATGCAACTTAAGATTGAAAATGCGCCACCAATGCCATTATAATCCTAAAAGAGTCTTTCACAGAAACCAAAAAGAAAGTCTATTTATAGTCGATGCCTTCCTTCTGTGTAAAACCCTCTGCGACAAAGACGAACCTTGTCTCTTTCAACATTACCTTCTGAATCCCCTTTGGTCTTAAAAATCCATTTGCAACCAATGGGTTTCGCACCTTCTAGTAATGAGATAAGATCCCACATGTCATTGTCCTTCATGGACTATCTCCTCATTCATGGCATCGATCCACTTCTGAGAGTTAAAACTTTCAATGGCTTGACGAAAGTTGGTCAGGTCATCTTCCATCACTCCAATGTCTACCTCATGTTCTTAAAGAAATATAAATGAATCGTCTGACACTACACTTCTTCACTCTCTAGTGGATCTTTTTAACGGCATAGGTGCTTGAGGTGCTAGAGTTTGCTCTTTTGAAATAATCTCTTGAACGGGAGGTTCTCTAATAAAATCATGATGTGTTGTGTCATTAACAATGCTATGAACACAATCTTGATCAATAGTAATAACACATGTGAGAATATCAATATATTCCTCCTGAAAGACAACATCCCTAACCGTATCTCCCCCAGCAAACTCGGCATCCTCAAAGAATCGGGCATTTCTTGTCTAAAAAAATGACCTAGTTGTGGGATCATATCCAACAAAATCGTAACTCATCATCCTTAAGTCTGGGTTTTTTCATTAGGCCTATAAGGTCTTATCTTAGCTGGATATCCCCAAACGTGTGATTGCTTTAGACTAAGTTTCTTGCTGGTCCAAAGCTCATATGGGGATTTGACAATCGTTTTTGTTGAAACTCTATTAAGCATATAAGTTGTAGCCTTAAATGCTTCGTCCCAAAGTGATTCTGATAAGGTAGAATGATTAATCATCTCCTCACCATGTCCTTAAACGTTCTGTTTTATCTTTCAACAACACCATTCATAGTAGGCGAACTTGACATTGTGTACAGTGCGGTGATATCACATTCCTCTAGGAATTTAACAAACGGTCTTGAACGTTTTTCACCTGAACCATCATATCTATCATAATACTCACCACCACAATCAGATCTGATGCCTTTTATCCTTCTGTTGAGTTGGTTCTCAATCTCAGCCTTAAAATTTGTGAACACGTCCAATAACTGTGACATTTCATGAATGAGATATATGTAGCCATTTTTGGGGGTTATGCCCTCAAAGTATATGTATTGATATTTTAATATGAAATTTAATGAAATTATATTTTTCTTATAATTGTTCTTTTAAATTATTATTGAATAATTTATATAAATATCTGAAAATGCAATATTCATTAATGAGACTATGATATTGTGTTAATACAAGAGAATTAAGATCATAGATAGTTAATAAAAATGCCAGCAACATATTAAAGTATGAAATATTTAATGAGTGGTTGCTAGTATGGTTCACTAAGTAATATGAATGCATGTGATCTAGATCCAGATCATTGATGTGGATAGACATCTTAATGAATGTAGTTTATATAATAAGATTATATATGACAGGACTAATGTGAGTTAATATATTTATTAACATATCGTTTATCATAAAAAATTAATTCACATCAATCTGATGATCATATGTAGATTAATCTGAATCTTAAGTAGTCATAAACTTTTATACATGTCTACTGGATCTTTTAATTCACTAGTTAAATTTTGTTTGTAAAATAAATTAGTGACTTTTGTTTTGGAGATTCAGTAATATGGATGGTTGGAAACATGATCTTACAATATTCAAAATCCAAGTTTTCCTAACGGATTGTATATTGATTCCCTTAAGTGTTAATTCTGGAACTGAATGATGATTGAACTCAAATTTATAACGATTATAAATTAGTCATCAACTAGTGAAGTAATGGTACTTATGGATCAAGTGATAATTAAAATGGTAAAACAATAATTTTAACAAGCTCTAATTTACAAACCGATAATTGAATGACAGAATTACGTGAAATGATTATATCAATGGACTACACGAGAATACTCTGTAAATACATTCTATAATCTCTAAGAGTACAATTCCATATTTATAGTTGTTAATTAATAAATAATATTATTTAATTAATAATATGATTTATAGGAGCTTAAGATTATAGGTTCCTGGTCCCAAAGTCACTCTGTACTACGCAGTTTAGGGTGTGAATATTTCAGGACATGAGAAAATGACTGACTTGCAAAAGAAATTTTTATTCTGGGGCAAGTACGTGATTATAAGATAATTATGTGTGATTAATTAATTAATTAATTAATTGAATTATTTATATATAAATTTTGGAAATTACACACACACAGATATATATATATATATATATATATACACACACACAAAATTATATCGATTAATTTTTTAATTATCAATATGTGAGACAAAATATCTAATTTTTAAAATTATATAATTATAAATTATTATTAGATAATAATTTGAATCAAATAATTCTGTTATTTGAGAACTAACAGATAAGCTAGTTGGTTAGGCTAATCAGACATGTTAATTTTGAATTAACTAATATCTAGATATTTATCTTATTAAAATAAATATTTAATTTATAGTAATTATCACGTGTCAATCATTGATTGAGAATCAGACATTGACATGAACTAGTGTATTGCCACGCGACACTGTAGTAGTGGAGGCGCAATACTGTAGTGCCACACGACACTACAGTTGGCGGGAGCTATCACAGTGCCTCATGGCACTGTGTGTCAGGGCACTACTGTAGTATCGTCTCGCACTGCAGTTGTACATAAATCACAGTAAGTCTCACTGCAATGGTAATTTTAAAATTAAATATTATTTTTAGTTTATCCCTAAAAATCTAATATACCATTATATATAAAATATATAGATATTATTTTATTGATCTCAGTGTTGATTGAGAGTGGAGAACACAATTGTTATCAAGGTGAATTTTCTCTGTGATTAAAAAGTTAATCAAAAAACTCTGTGAGAATAATTATCATATTCCCTAAGAGGTTTGTCTCACTAAATTAATCATTCTCAGTAAATCTCTAGATCTCATGTGTTGAGTATATCTAGAGACAAAAAAAAGTGTCTTTGAATTATTCTACATGCCCACACATGTCCTAGTGCGCTTGACGATTAACTTGGAAGATCTTGGTGTCGATATCGAAGTTCGTTGTTCATGAGAAAGCAATATCATTGGTTTGTGAGGATGCTTGATATAGACTACAAGAGGTATATGCTTCATATCCATATATATCTTAGATTTAATATATAAATGTATAATGGACCATGATTGAAAAAAGTTTTTCAATAAAAGTTTTTATCTTGGAAACTGTTGCATCGCGATTGTTTTCATTTTATTGAAAAACATACGATTCATTTATAATAAATTTTTAAAAGCCACCACGTCTCTGTTGCACGTGTGCTACGTTTTACAACAGTCATATCTACAAAAAATCATCTATAAACGTTATAAAGTATTGTTGACCATTCCAAGCAATTGAAGGGAATGACCCACAAATATCTATATGTATAAGTTCTAAGACATTCTAAGTCATGTTGGCTTTAGATCTTCTTTTATTGGTTTGTTTACCCTTTATACAACTAACACAAACATTAAAGTCTGTGAAATGTAAAAGACCGAGAATTTCGTCTGACACAAGTCTCTATATTCTCCGTCTAGAGATATAACCTAGTATATTGTGCCATAACGAAATTGAATTCTCACTGGTTAATTTTCTTTTACTACCTCGTGTACTTATTGCATATTTCTTAATTGAAACAATTGTTTGATGTTTGTGTTAGTAAATAAAGATTGTCGTAACCTGGAACCAACCGAATTTGAATCACGAAACAAACCAAAGCTTCCATCTCTAAATGAACATACATAACCAGCTTTGTCCAAAACAGAGACGAAAATTAAATTACGTCTAAAAGACGGTACAATAAATGTTTCATTATGATTCAAAAAATCTAGTCCTTAACAATAATTTAAATTTCCCTAAATTGCCATTGCCCACATACATGTATCTTTCAACATCTTCGACAAATCAAGCAATCTTTTTACACACTGATGTGAGTTGATGTACCAAAATTCATCCACCACGTGTGTCTAGTCACCAAACTTAAAGTAACCTAAAAACAAACTAAATTAAGAAGCATACATTTCTTAGCACGCCAAACGTGATAATTGATATATTGATTCTTCCTATGCCCTTCAGCTCCACAGAAGTAACAACTATTCCCTTCCGGGTCAATCAATTTCTTTTGTTATTTTTTGTGTGGTGCTGTATCCGCAGCTACATTATCCTTTTTCATTATCTTTCCTTTGCAATTATCCTTAAAGGTAGAAACACTCCTTTTCTTATCATGTTTCACTCTTTCCTCATCCTTAACACAGTGTGAGATGAGCTTATTCAGAGACCAAGTATCTTTCTGACAGTTGTAGCTCACCTTAAACTGGTTGAACTGCGCCGAAAAGGATATAAAAACCAGGTGGACAAGCAAGTCCTTAGAGAGTTCAAGCTTAAGTGCTTTCAACCTTGAAACAAGATGAGACATTGCCCATGATGCACTCTCTAATGTTGCATTTACCCTTATACGTCGTTGAAATTAGATCTGTCAAAAGCGTACCATTTTCTGCCTTTTCGTTATTAACAAACCTTTTTTCAATATCCGCAAGGAAATTCTTAACTGTAGTGATCTTTTTAGATACAGTGCCCCTAAATGCTTCTGGAATGGTTTTCTCCATGATTAACATACACATGCGCTTTGATTTCTCCCACCTTTTCATATCCCTCTTTTCATCAGAGGTACTCTTATCCATAAGAGGTGAAGGAGAATTAATTCTTAATGCAAGATCAAGATCTATAACTCAAAGAACTATCAAGATATTATCTTTCTAGGACTTGAAGTTTGAGCCATTTAATACTTTATTTCCTTGATGTTGGCATTAACTTGAGTAATAACTTGATAGAGAATAATTAACCAACCTACTCTTGGATACGGTGCCCTCAAAGATGTGTTTGACAATTTTAATTTGAAATTATTGAAATCACGTCTTATAATTGTTATTTTAAATTATTATTAAATAATTTATATATAAATATATAAAAATTTCATATTCATTAATGAGACTATGATATTGTATAAGTCCGAGAGGATTAAGATCATAAATAGTAAATAAAATAGTTTACAACATATTAAAGTATGAAATCTTTAATGAATGGTTGCTAGTACGGTTCATTAAGTATTTTGAATGCATGTGATATAGATCTGGATCACTGATGTGAATAGACATCTTAGTGAATGTACTTTATTCAATTAGATTATATAAGACATGACCGATGTTGATTAATACATTTATTAACTCAGTGTTTATCATAAAGATTTAATACACATCAAAATTGATGATCATATGTTAATTAGTCTGAATCCTGAGTAGTCACGAACTCTTATGCATGTCCACTGGATCTTTTGATTCACTCGTTAATGTTTGTTTATAAAACAAGCTAGTGACTTTTATTTTAGAGATTTAGTGATATGGATGGTTGAGAACATGATCTTACAAGTTTTAGAATTTAAGTTTTCCTAACGGATCGTATATTGGTTCTCTTAAGTGTTAATTCTGGAATTGAATAGTTATTGAACTCAAATTTTATACAATTATAAATTGAATCATTCACTAGTGAATTAATGGTACTTAAAGATCAAAAGGTAATTAGAAGGGTAAATCGATAATTTTGACCAACTTTAATTTATGAATCAATAATTGTAGGACATAACTACATGAAGTGATTATATCAATGGACTACACGAGAATACTACGTAAATATATTATGTAATTTTTAAGAGTGCAATTTCATATTTATAGTGGAGTAATAATAGAATTAATAAATAAGATTGTTTGATTAATAATATGATTTATTAGAGCTTAGAATTATGCATTCATGATCCCCAAGCCGCCTCTGTACTACACAGTCTAAGGTGTAAATATTTCAAGACATGAGAAATGACTAACTCGCGAAAAGAATCAAATTTATGGGGCAAGTATATAATTATAAGATAATTATGTGTAATTGATTAATTAATTAAATTATTTAATGTAATATTCGAAAATTACAATTAAATAATCATATCGATTAATTTTGTGTTGATCGATAAGTGAGACAACATATATGATTTTATGAAATTAAATAATGTTAAATTATTATGAGATACTAATTCAAATTTGAATAACATAAATCTGTTATTTGAAAACTAACAGATAAGTTAGTTGATAAGAATGATTAGATAAGTTAATTTTGAATTAATTGATATTTAGATATTTATCTGATTAAAATAAATAATAAATTTGAAAAATTTGTCACGTGACATGTTGGACTGCCACATATCAATCATTGATTTTTGAATCGGAGATTGACATGAATTACTGTAGTGGCACAATATACAATAGTGACATGTGGCACATTGTAGTGCCTCGCGGCACTACAATGGTGTCGGGAGTCAGTAGTGCCATGAGGCACTACAGCTTTACATGGCACACTACAGTAATAAATTCAAACAAAAGTAAACCTCATCTCAAGACACCGAAAAACTCCATTAATATTTTGACTTTTGGCCAAAATTATTAACTTGTAAATGATGCATTAGTGTAGTAATCAAACACTGATAATAAAGAATATATCAAAAGTTTAGATCGATTTATTGTTCACATGTAAAGCTGAAAAATCATCACGTATTTACTACCACAGAAGTATATGTAATTCTGTAAAATATTTTCCTTCCTTTGGGCCGGTAAATATTCACATAAGTTACACACACATCACCTTTTATATTTAAGACAAATTAATTACCTCAAGAGATGTCACTTTAACGACATGTTGCTTCAACTAATTCATTTTAAAATATATAACATACTCATATTCAAATTTAAAATTGTACCGAATTTAAACATTAAATTAATTGATAAACAATTAATTTTAAGATCCATAGAAAAATTGTTTTAACCCAAAATCAAAATAATTTATTTGATAATCTTTTTAAAAAATTATTTTTTAAATTACTTCAACCAAAAATCTGAAAATAATCAAAACAATTTATTGAAAATCCTTAAATTAAAATTAATTTTACGATCCCTAAAATTAATTTAATCAATTATTCGTAAAATCAATTATTTTATAATGAAAATAATTTTTTTATTTGAAAAAAAAGGGCTGGGGAATCCCCAGCCTATCCTTTACGCCTGTGGGCGAAGCCCACAACCTTTCTTAATTTTTTAAATCTGAATTGCTTTCTATTCATGGGTCAACCCAACCCGTGAACATGTCAAACCCTAAGTTTCATCTTCACCATAGAGAGGTCGGCGGCCATGGTCGCAGTCTCCCATTGTCACGGTCGTCAACCATGACCCTTCTTGGCTTCGCGGTCGACAACTGCGGCCTTCCTGACCGGCGTGATTAGATCTGGTCACGACTTCCTTCATCGCGACCAGATCTGGTCGCGGCCTCCCTGACCGCAGCGACCAAACGGTTGTGACTTCCTTCAACCAACGTGACTAGATCTGGTTGTGGTTCCCTTGCCGGCGTAGTCAGACCGCCGTACTAGTCACTTTTCTCTGTCGATCACCAATTACGTTGGCTGGCGGTCTGAACTTGAAAAATACACCAAAAAACGTACTGAAAATACAACGTTCTTAAATCTAGTAATTATTTAACAATTATCAAATTAAAGAACTCCATAAATGTAACTTATAAACACATATAATCATGAATCTAAATTAGATCTGATTTCTCAATGATTCAACATGAATAGATCTTATACTACTTGTTAGATTCAAATATCTTTCGGTATAAATTGTATCTCAATAAATCTCAAGAACTCATGTTAAACACATCAAACATCGATTAACTGTAGAGCGAAAGCGTACATGAATCCATAGTAGTAGATCACAATATAGAGCCGAGTGGATGACCTTTCAGATTTACACGATTCTCTATCAGAGAGTCTCCTTTCATTAAGTCTCTCTGTTTTCTCTCTAATAATGAGATATTAGGGAGAATAAAATGATTTCTTTTAATCGTGTGACGTGAAAATCATAACCACTTATAAATAATTTATCTTTTGATATTTCTATATTATTTCATCATAAAAATAGAAATTACTTTAAAATCTCTACACATTGAAAGGTCCACAACCTATTAGATACATTAATTAAGTTTATACTTATTTGACGATCAATAATATATAATTATTCACATATAAGTTTAACGTTGGATTAAGGAAACAATATAAATCCCTGTGAAATAGTTCAAGGAAGAAAAAGAAACTCCATGTGAAATCTTAAAAGAATGAATGAAGAAAGGAGTGAAGCTGAAATGGCGAGGGAATTTGTCTCTATTTTCAATTTCTAGGAATAAATAGTTGATGTCTAGAGAGATGGTGGGAGGGATGAAAATGGGGGAAAGATGGATGCAAAAATTGAATTGGAAGAGATGGGGAATGTTAAAAGATGGAACTTTTGGAGAGGAATTGAAAAACAAAATCAAAACTTTCGTTGTAGTCTCTGGCCTTTGCTCTATGGGGTCTTAGGAACTCAAAAAAATTGTGAAAATCGAAACTTTCTTGTTGCCTTCTTCCTGCAATTCTGAGTCAGGACCTTGCGTTAATGGTTGTTTGCTCCACATTTGTTGTTGAAGAAGCCCTAACCCAAAATCCAGATCTGAAAAATATTGAATGAAACGTTGGGAAGAAGTAGGAAAAAGTGACGTGGTAAATGGTTCATTTTAGTTTATGTGGCAACTAACACATTACAATTAATATATGCAATTGTCAATAATGTAATACGTTGATGGATCGTGTATATCTGTTAACGAAAAATTTAAGGTGGAGTGTCAACTAAACTGAAAGATCTTATTTAAAACTTTTTAAAATGAAATGTTAAATTTACCCTAAACAAAAAATAAATTTCACTAATGACATGGATGTGGTTAATAAAATCATGCGGTTCATCAATAATTGTGCTACTCAAATGGCGCTGTTTGATAATTAACAGCTAACTAAGAAAACATAAATTGTATTAAAGTATAAATTTCATTAATACTAAAATTAAATAAAGAAAGAAATCTACACGTTTAAATTACATAATCAAGTGATATAAAAAAGTCTCGCTACGTCTTATTCTCACTTAGAGTAATTTTACACTAATCAAGTTACAGACTAAATTTCGGTGTCCAAGTGTTAAATACCCATAGGTTAAATCTTTTAATGTATTATAAACATCAATTTATAAATGATTGACACGTCACTTGGGTAATTAAAATTTGACCAATAACTTGATACTAGTAGAATTAAGTTATGTTCTACACTAAATTACTAAGTATCATATCCCCGCATGTTATAGAACAAGAGAGGCTCGTTTTTAATTTGGATTGTTGGGACTTTTTAAAGTATTTTTAACCGAACAATATTTGACTTCTGACTAGACGAATATGTGCCACTTCTCAACACTAATGAGAACCGATTAAGTTAGAACATGTACTATAATTAATTTAATTTATATTTAAGTTAAAATATTAGGTTCTACTCACTAAAAGCGTTAAATATTATCTTTCATAAAAATGAGTATGGAATTTAATAAAATTTTCATGGAAGAATCTTTGAGATAGAGTTAAATGATATAAAAATCATTTAGATTGTTTTAAAGATATTAAAACCTATGTTTATGTTATAACATAATACTTTTAGACTAAATTTACTTCAAGGAGGGATGGGATTTTCTTATCGTTAATTCTCCCAAAAAGCTGAAAATTTCCTAGAATTTACTACATCATGGTCAACCGTGAAAAATATTCTTTTACGAAAAAAAAAAAAGCAAAAAGGGATTATCCGGCCCGGCAAACCTCCCTTCACCTACCTCGCCTCATATTCACCGGCAGCCAAGCGCTGCTGAAATTTATTTAATAATTTTACCAAAAAGCCCACCAATTTTTCGAGAAAAAGAGAAAAAGGTTTTTAATTTTATTTAATAATAAAGTAAATATGAGAAAAATGGTAGTATTTGTCATCACATCTCAGATCTACGTCTACCAATCGCACAATCTTTCTGAGTCTATAAATATATCCGATTCCCAATCCTTTAAACTCGCGCTGCCCTCTCTCATCTCTCTCTCTCTCTCTCTCTCTCTCTCTCTCTCTCTCTCTCTCTCTCTCTCTCTCTCTCTCTCTCTCTTTCTCTCTCTCTCTCTCTCTGTTCCTTCAATTCCTTATTCTCCTTCTCGCATTTCTTCAGAACCAGTCAGTCAGTCTCTCTCCCCCGCAAGGTTTGCTCCTTGAATTACTCTCTTTCATTCATCATTCTCTAGTTTATGTCCATTAATCTTCCCCGACTCTTGAAATGTTTAGTGATGTTTATCAAGTCTTGAATCTCTTAGTGTGTTTTAGTGTTTTGCTTCGATAGTTTTTCCTCCAACATTCGGTTCTCTTTGCTTAGATCTAGAGTAAGTTGTTGTTTCGGGCATAGAATTCTTTCATTTCTTTCTTCCATTAGAAAACTGGATTAGGATTTAAGTTATGAAGTTTGTTTTGATTGTTGTAGATACAATTTTTCTTAATTTGTTTGGAATTTCGTGAGCATGTGAGTGTTTGATTGATTTAGTTGGCGTATTTGCGAGTTGGGTAGCAGATCTAAGCTTTTGCTATGTTTTGGAAGCTTAAAATCTGGTTGCTGGGAGTTTGCTTTCCAAAGTAATAGGTCTTATGTGCTCTAGCTTTCTGAGACTTTAAATTTGCATTAGTGAAATCATTTCTGCTCTTTGTAGTTTATCATGTTTTCGACTCCATTTTTTTATGAAAATCCCGCTTTCTTTATAGATCTTTACTATGAGCTTTTGTTCTTTTAATTATAAGAAGTTCTGTACTTACGATGCGTCTCTCTTCTAACTTCTTTTTCTATTTGGTAAATATTTAGATCCAACAACGATTTCATTTCCAACCCATTGTGGTTCATTTTAGCCGTCTCCACTGCTTTTATTTATTTTTTAAGTAGATTAGTTGCAATCTGATTCTAGTTACTCTATTCACATGCAAATACGAAACCAGTTTCTCTATCTTAATTGCGTACTCCAGCTACTGCTACCAAAATGAACGTCTCCGAAGTCCTTCTCTTGAACCTAAAATATCCAAATATTTAGTTTTTGAGAAGAAACTGGAAAATTTTAGGAGGAAGTATATGTAGGAAGTGTTGACTTCATTTTCCTGTAAACCTTGTATCAACTTAAAATGAACTTGCTTTATCGTTAGCCTCTAATCTGGTTTAGCTTTGTTACATGTTGAAATTGATATTCTTATTCTTTTTCTTAGATGAATAATATAGTGATGTCATGGTTTGAGGGAAAGTTAAAGGTCTAACTGTTACATGTTGCTTATACGAAGTTAGAACTAATATATTTTTATGCATGTCATCTTATGTCAGAACAATGGCATCACACATCGTCGGATACCCTCGTATGGGCCCCAAGAGAGAGCTC
The DNA here is from genome assembly GCA_003255025.1 of Datisca glomerata. Taxonomy (NCBI): domain Eukaryota; kingdom Viridiplantae; phylum Streptophyta; class Magnoliopsida; order Cucurbitales; family Datiscaceae; genus Datisca; species Datisca glomerata. The sequence goes on from QANY01012084.1 coordinate 640,780, forward strand.
AAGTTTGCATTGGAATCCTTTTGGGATGGGAAAAGCAGCACCGAAGATTTGAAAAAGGTGGCAGCGGATCTTAGATCTTCCATCTGGAAGCAGATGGCTGATGCTGGGATCAAGTATATTCCCAGTAACACTTTCTCATACTATGATCAAGTACTTGACACTACCGCGCTGCTTGGGGCTGTTCCACCAAGATATGGTTGGAATGGTGGTGAGATCGGATTTGATACCTACTTCTCCATGGCCAGAGGAAATGCCTCTGTACCTGCTATGGAGATGACCAAGTGGTTTGACACCAACTAGTAAGTGATGATTTACACCATTGTGCTGGAAGTATTTGTTGTGAAATGTGAAGTAATAATCTTATGTTAGTCTGTAATATGTCCGTAACTATTGTTTCTGACTCAATGCAGCCATTTCATTGTGCCTGAGTTGGGACCTGATGTGAAGTTTTCTTATTCCTCTCACAAGGCAGTAGAAGAATACAAGGAAGCTAAGGCGGTATGCTTGAAGTTTTCTTGATTCTCTATTTCTTTTACGTTAATACTTACTAATTTATAAAGATTATAGTTGGGATTCCAGCTTATATTTCAGATCAGAGAAGTGTAAACTTTGTAACTTACATAAGTTATGGTATTCTATAAATTGTCAAAGTTGAAAAGATATTTTAGTAGTCTGTGGTGTGGCAGCATAACATGTTCTCTAATTAGCATCATTTTCCAAAATCATCGGTTCATTGACGTGTCTAACTCTGTAAGCTATCCAGTATCAGAAAGGCACAAATCTAGTTGCAATTTTTGTCACCTGGAAGAATGTGAGAGCATATCAATATCAGAAACTGGTCCGCTATTTGGTCTGAGAGAATTTCATTTTTTAACCCATAGTTAATAAAGAATATAAGATTCCCGGACATCTTTTCTAATTTCTTTTTCCTAAATTTCTGCTTGTAGTCCTCCATATTGTATGAAATGATAAAAGAGGCAATGAATCTAATCATGCATACTAAAACTTTTGATTCGTCTGGTAAATACAGCTTGGAGTAGACACTGTTCCAGTCCTAGTTGGCCCTGTCTCGTACTTGTTGCTCTCAAAACCTGCAAAGGGTGTTGAGAAGGGCTTTTCTCTTCTCTCCCTTCTTGATAAAATCCTTCCTATCTACAAGTAAGAAGTGCAAACTTTAGCTGCGTTGACCGGTTTATATTTGAGATGTCTTATTAATCTTTTGGTGATGGATACCTTTTAGGGAAGTTGTGTCCGAGCTGAAGGCTGCCGGTGCCTCCTGGATTCAGTTTGATGAGCCTACCTTGGTTTTGGATCTTGATTCTCACAAGTTGCAAGCCTTTTCTGAGGCCTATGCTGAGCTTGAATCAACTCTGTCTGGCTTGAATGTTCTTGTTGAGACCTACTTCGCTGATGTTCCCGCTGAGGCATACAAGACTCTGACTGGTTTGAAGGGTGTTACTGCTTATGGATTTGATTTGGTTCGTGGAACTAATTCCGTAGACTTGATCAAAGGTGACTTCCCCAGGGGTAAATACCTTTTTGCTGGAGTGGTCGATGGAAGAAACATTTGGGCCAATGATCTTGCTGCTTCTATCAGTACATTGCATGCCTTGGAGGGCATTGTGGGTAAAGGTATACATTGGTACTTGCATATTGGTAGTTGTTAACCGCACCATCAGAATAATGCTATTTTCATCTTTTCAGCGATTTCGATTTGATAATTAATTTTTGTATAGAGTCGTAATTGAGGCCTACTGTTGCAGATAAACTTGTGGTCTCCACCTCCTGCTCACTCCTCCACACTGCTGTTGATCTTGTAAATGAAACTAAGCTGGACAATGAAATTAAATCATGGCTAGCTTTTGCTGCACAGAAAGTTGTTGAGGTTAATGCTCTGGCCAAGGCCTTGGCTGGTCACAAGGACGAGGTGATTTTCCCTTTGCTCTTGTTGGTTCTGATGATTTCTCTTATCTTTGTAAATTATAAAGTGCGAACTCTAATGTGGCGTTGGTATGTACTGATCCCTCACTAAGGTTTTATCTTCTACAAATGATAAAAAAAGTTCTATCTTTTAACCAGTTTACCTTTTTGATTTGATTAATATAATAAAGCTTGCTACAGAAAAATGGAAGAATTGAAACTGAGTAAGCATCTCTCGTAAATAATAAGGAATTTCACTAGCGGTTCCAGTTTGGGAAAACTCCTGAGAGAATATTTCTAACCCATAACTCTGACGCTACCCTCATAGTCTAATGTCTAACATCAATTTAGATTAACTTGGCCATTAAGATTGTTTATAATATGCATTAGTCCTGGTATCTTTCCTCATTTACTGTCTATGCCAACTTGTTTTTATGTTTATAATGTTAGTGGTTTCATTTTCAGGCGTTCTTTGCTGCTAATGCTGAAGCTCAAGCTTCAAGAAAGTCTTCCCCAAGGGTTACAAATGAGGCTGTTCAGAAAGCGGTTAGTTTGATGATATTATGACTATTGGGTGCTTCTTCTTGAAAGTTATTCTGTGGTTAACGCTGTACCTGCTTTTTCAGGCTGCTGCTTTGAAGGGTTCTGATCACCGTCGTGTTACAAATGTGAGCACCAGACTTGATGCTCAGCAAAAGAAGCTTAACCTTCCTATTCTCCCAACAACCACAATTGGGTCTTTCCCTCAAACCGTGGAACTTAGAAGGGTCCGCCGTGAATACAAGGCTAAGAAGTGAGTAAAACTGGAAAACTGGCAATCTTCTTGTTTACTCATGAATTCAAATAGCAGCAACCTATTTTTTTGTTCTGATTGGTGTCTCCGTAGGATATCTGAGGATGAATATGTCACGGCCATTAAGGAGGAAATTAACAAAGTTGTCAAGCTCCAAGAAGAGCTGGATATCGATGTCCTTGTCCATGGAGAGCCTGAGGTGTGTTTGCTTGCATTTCAAATTGAAAGAAATATGAGTTACCTTATATGCAGTTTTATTGTGTAGCTTCTCTAATTGTTGATATTTGTCATTGCAGAGGAACGATATGGTTGAGTACTTTGGCGAGCAGTTGTCAGGTTTTGCCTTCACCGTCAATGGATGGGTGCAATCCTACGGATCTCGTTGTGTGAAGCCACCAATCATATATGGTGATGTTAGCCGACCCAATCCCATGACCGTGTTCTGGTCCTCCGTGGCTCAGAGCATGACAGCCCGCCCCATGAAGGGAATGCTTACAGGCCCTGTCACCATATTGAACTGGTCCTTTGTTAGGAATGACCAGCCAAGGTATAGAACACTGCACACCNCCAAAAAAAAAAAAATTTCACTTTTAGGAATAATAATTAAAGAAAACAGTAGAGTTGAAAGAAAAATCTGTGATATATAGTTTTAACATGATTATGATGTGCTTCATTTAGGTTTGAAACTTGCTACCAGATTGCTTTGGCAATCAAAGATGAAGTGGAAGATCTTGAGAAGGCTGGTATCAATGTCATTCAAATTGATGAGGCGGCTTTGAGAGAAGGGTTGCCTCTCAGGAAATCAGAGCAAGCTTTCTACTTGGAATGGGCTGTTCACTCCTTCCGAATTACCAACTGTGGTGTCCAGGATACAACTCAGGTCTTTTTTCCACAATATCTGAATCTGATTTATAGTCGGTTGCAAGCCCAAATACTCGCGATATCTTTTTTTTTCCCTTTACCGCCTAATATGCATGTATTTGTTTGTTAATATTGCAAATGTCTGATGTTTATTAACCGACAGATCCACACCCACATGTGTTACTCCAACTTCAACGACATTATCCACTCCATCATCGACATGGACGCTGATGTGATCACAATCGAGAACTCTCGTTCCGATGAGAAGCTCTTGTCAGTTTTCCGGGAGGGAGTGAAGTATGGTGCCGGAATTGGCCCAGGTGTCTATGACATTCACTCTCCAAGAATACCATCAACTGAAGAGATTGCTGACAGGATCAACAAGATGCTTGCAGTGCTTGAGACAAACATCTTGTGGGTTAACCCTGACTGTGGACTTAAAACTCGCAAGTACCCTGAGGTGAAGCCAGCCCTTCTAAACATGGTTGCTGCTGCTAAGCTTCTCCGCGCCCAGCTTGCTAGTGCTAAGTGAGAGGTACTGACGGTGGATTCGAGTGTCTTTGAGTATCCGTAATCTATCCTTATTAGTAGGATTGTCAAGGAGGAAAAATAATCCTGTTTTAGTATTTCAATAACTGTGTTTTTGAGTATTTAGGTATAATTTCTTTCAAGATTTTTTCCCATTTTACCCCTCATTATTTTCTAGTTTTGAAGCTATTTCTCTGGTATTCTATTTTAAAGGTACCCAGCTTTTACTGTATTTTGCTGAATGAAAAATGAGAAATATCAATCAGTTGTGCAAATGTTGAGTCATCACCTCTATTTTATATCCATGCAATGCAATGCTATTAGAGAAGAAAATTGTTATGAAAATAAGAATGATTTGTATAAACGGGAAAGAAGAGTATTAAGAATGAATAGAAGAAGTGCAAGGGATAGGTGATTCAGAATTGCGAGACAAATTGTTACGTGCTTCTCTCTTGCAAGTAATTTTTTTGAGTAGGTAAGGTGGAGTTGTTTTGAATAAAGTTGTAGTAAAGACCATTTTTATAAACGACCCTTTGAGAATAAAATAATGATTTTTATGTTTTTTTTAATGAAATTCAACTTTTTCTTTACAGGAGAAATGATGAAATTACCCCTTTAGTTTAAAAATTTTCGGGTAAAATTAATGATGGCTAAGGTCTAGCATCACCCGATTGATCTAGTGAGTGTAAATTTGAATGGCAAAATATTAGACTAAAAAGTCTAGCAAACTTTGATCGAAAAATGGAGTTAAAACTTGACGGTTTGATGTTCACAATGAAAAAAAGAGGCTTAAGAGAATAACTAGTTTTCTTGATCTTATATATCTCATCTTATTATATATCTCATCTTATTAACCCGATTGATCTAGTGAGTGTAAATTTGAACGGCAAAATGTTAGACTAAAAAGTCTACCAAACTTTGATCGAAAAAGGGAGTTAAAACTTGACGGTTTGATGTTCGAGCGAAGATGGACGACAATGAAAAAAAAAGGCTTAAGAGAATAACTAGTTTTCTTCATCTTATATATCTCATCGTATTAGCACTTCTTACTTATCAGAAAAGTTTGCTAAAATGAACTGACCAAGAGATTCTTTGGATAAGTTATTTGCTAGATCAAGGTCTACCACGGAAAAATTTAGACTTTTCACCTGGTAAAATTGTTACGTGTCGGTAAAAAAAGTTAAAAGTTCTAATATTGATTTTTTTAAGGGTCTTTCTCACACTTCTTCTCTTTTTGTAACGTCTACAACTACAAATGAACACTAAAATGTATAAAAGCTTAGCCACCGTACGCGGTTTCCACCTTTGTTGTTGCAAAAATTGGTCATTCTATAGTACATGACCCTATAAAGTGCATGGGTACCGTATTATTACAATATGTTAGCCAATTATCTAGCTCAACTCGAATTGATGACGTTAACTGAGCCAAGTAATTGCAAGAAAGTTGAATATGAGCTGCTTAGTTAGATCTGACGGCTCAAATTAAATGATTAAAAAAAGAGTTGGAGAATTCAACGACAGACAATCTATTTCCGAAAGCCAGCGTTGTTCTCCTTTGATTTTGGAAGGACAGCCACATGAAATGTCCACCGGTCGGGATAAAATTATTTTTGAAAAGATTTTTTGATTTACTAAAATCTCAACACTTCCCAACTTTAACTTTAACGTGAATTTAAGATAAAATATTACACGAAATCAACAACAATAAGATTAACAGTTTACGCACATAAGCGTGAATTTTGAAGAGAAATTTGACATCTCATGCCAATTTATGAGATATCTGACACCTAAGTCTTTACATGTGAAATTGAAATCACATTAGCACGCGCGACTCTCTCTCTCTCAATAACACAGGAAAAAGAGGAAAAAAAACCAAAATTGTGGGTTATAAGGGAGAAATAAATTAACATGGGGGAATGCATATGTACCTCTGAAATCAGTCATCATTATCATCATTGTCATCTTGCTCATATATCTGATACTCTTCATCGCTTGTGTCTGCATCTTGTACTTTATCACCCTTTTCTGCGTCTACCTCGGCCTCTGCTTCTGTAATGGATGGAAAACTACGAAAGAGGTCTTGCAGATGAGATTTTGAGAAGTTCTCCATGTTTCCATCTAACTTTATATAGGAAAATTCCATGGTTTTCAGATATTTGAACAAATTCAACAGTTGTAACTCTCTTCTGATCTTGACCGTCTATAAACATGCTGAGCAACATAACCTACTGTTTTTACAGTGTAACTTATTCCGGCCATCTAAGCTCAATTGGCAATTCAAAAATGGTGAAAAGACATTGAATTGAAATATGCAAATGTCACCTCATCATCTTAGAGGGAACAAAAGACGTTTTTGATCAGATCAAAGAAGAAAGTTCAACGTAATCACTCTTAATTTCATGTTTTTAATTCGGTCTCCCACTGCATTCTCACGGATGTATTAAGGTTCAACATACGTTTTTCATAAGAGTTGAGGCTTAATATGGAATCACAAATTGTTATGAGATGAGGATACATGATTGTGATTGTAGATATATTTCAACATCTTCGTCAGCCTGCAAACAAGAAACTTAAAAAATAATAATAAAGATAAAAACAATGGTACGGAAATTAAGATGTGAAAAGAAAATCTGATAACTTGTTTTAATATAAAACGCAATGATAGATAAGCTAGAATTACCGTATCAAGTGCTTCATATGTATCTAATGCCTCTTCATCATTGTCAATGTCTATGTCATCTTCCTCATTGTCTTCCACACAACCAAATTCCTCTTTATCCTCATTTTCCGCAATTTCTACAGGATTCAATTGGATTAGTGCCTTGATTGGGATCTTTTTTATTCCTCTTCTCTTCCACTACAAATGTGGGCGCGCCTAAGTTTTCCCTTGTGTATTTGTTTTTCTTGTGTTATAATAAATTTGCCTTTTAACCAAAAAATATTTTGAAGTTTTATCTAGGTTATAGTATTCTTAAACTGTCATATTTTTACAAAAAATCTTCAAAGACCATATTAAGTGTAGAGTTGCTAAAACCACACTCAGTAAGTTGTTGATATGAACCTGTCTTAGTTTGTTGGTCCTCTTCCTCGTCAAGCTTTAAGGTGTCTTTTCTGTTCTCCCTCTTCAGCTTTTCAAAGTTCTCAGAAGCAGCTCTAAGTAATGTTTCAGCACCGGCTTTAGGAAATACAGAGAGGAACCTCACCATTACGCGTTGTCTCAAGCAATTAAGCATGCGCTGTGAGAACCATCCTCTTCCATACTGCAATGTATGTGAAAACCAACTAAAAGCAAATAAATAGCTTGCAAAGCTGAAACAAATGATCTGCACGTACATTCCAGATGCAAAAAAAAAATTGATAAAGATAGTTGTATAGGCAAGTGGATGTGTTGTATAAAACTAGAACAGATTAGATGATTTTTTTTCCTTTTGGGGATGAGCATTGGAAGTTCTGTTAAATGCATTATAATGGTATATTGCAGTATTCAACTCCTAGAAACTTGAAAAAAACATCATCAATGGCGAACTCAGAAGGAACTTAGCCTCAAGGTACAAGTCAAGGCAATCCAATTTACCCTGTTTTGTTCATTACTGCAAAAGATATCTAATCACATGATAGATAAAGGAAGGCTAGGTACGTATTCTGATTAAGAGTACTGAAGCTAGTTCTAGTAAAAAACTGTCACCCGTTTGCAATTTACAGTAGACAATCTTAGTTGAAACTATTATGTTACTACTGTATGCAACGCTTTTTACTCTTTGAACTGACTTAAGGGTTAAAAATTAATATTACTAAGTTCGATTGTATGCATTAATTTTAATAATAACAGGGCGAGTACTCTACTTATTTCCATAGGATGCTTCTGTGTGCCTACAAGTTATTTGAAATTTCTATCAAGAGGGAATGCTTCTTCTGAAGGTATTTGAAATCCTGTGATAGAGAAATTCAGAAAAGACTAGTGAGATGTAGAAGAGCCTGCCATGATTCTTTTGATTAATACAGATACTTTACAGTTACCTATAAAAAAATAAAAACACTTCATAGTTCTAATAAAAGAATTGATGGGTATGTTATTCAGGATCATATGGTTATATGTCACAGACGTAATGTAGTTTAGTTATTTTCTTTTTAGTGAGATCACAAATATAAGATAGTCAACTGATATTTTTTTGCTGATAAATAGTCAATTTATGAATATAATAATACATAATACTAGTAAAATACCGGTGCTTCGCTTGGGGTAGTATTACAACAATATTTTAATAAGTTAAATAGAAAAACAAATCTTTGCCGCAGTACAATATACAATCTTCTGATAAAAGTATCACTTTAATAGTAAAGGCATTACATAATTCATTAAAAATATCACACTAATTTTTTTACTTCACATTTAAAGAAGAAAAGCCTTTTCATTTTCCATTACCAAAAATTTAAGACCTAATTTCATAGAATAGTAATTATTGAATATTTATTATATTATTTTAATTAAATAGTTCAAATAATATAATTACTAAGTTAATATTTTTCAGTTTATAACGTGAAAATGTCTTTTGATTTTCCTTTGTCAAGAATCTAAAAAGACATAATGCCTTTTGAGTAGAAAACTCTATTTTTAAATGAGAAAAACAATTGTCATAAATTAATGACAAAAAAATTAGTTGATGGACATTCTTTTCTCCCTACGTTATCTGCTATTCAGAACGTTCATAAAAAATATTATTCAAAGTACTAAAAGATATTACATACACAACAAAAATGTTAAAAAATATATAAATCTCGTGGCCTTATAAATTCAAAGAAAAAAGTATTTTACACTAAACAAAGGAACAATGTCTTTTTACGCATAAAAATAAAGTCACATAAATAAGATACACCTATTGATAATAAGCCTTGTAATAACATTGTTCACAACAAAGTTATATTGATGAAACAAATTGTAGCAGACTTCATTGTCGTCGTCACAGATTCTGGTGTCAACATTTTCTTAATTGATATAAGGATATAAGATCAATGCATCGATAATAGAATAATTCTAGAAGATAGAGGACAATTTAAACTTAACATTGCACAAGTAGTATAATTAGTAAAGAAATCAAAATCAAAAGATACTAAAATACTTGGAAATTTAGAAGAAGAAATCAAACAAAATAAAGTAAATTAAATTGAATCTGCTTACAATGAGAAATTATAAGAAAATGGTATACTGGTAGAGATCACTCGAAGAAAAAATAGATTTTGCTATTGTGAAATCTTCTCTTGTCCCCTCGGGGACACCCGATAAAATTGTGAAATCTTCTCTTGATAACTCTCTTTTATATTACTCTTTCTCTTTCTGTAATAAAAGAGTAGTAATCCAATTTGGGGAGTTTTAATTTTCTTTCCTAACCCACTTAATAACATTGTCTTTTCATTAACCCCAACTAATTAGTAGGTTTCTATTGGTAGACGTAGGAAAACCAATTGAATAGTTGATTTTTTACTGAATTAGTAAGTAAGAATTAAGTATGAGTTAAAAGTAAAATGTAACCGCTTTATAAGTTTCTTTAATGATAATTAATTAACATAATTTGACATAGATATTTTTAATTTAAAATTCTGATATTTGATACTTTTGATCCTTTGCATAGATTTTTATTATTAAAATTTGTATTATTACTAATATCTATAAATTAATTAATATTTTTATTCAAAAATATATTTTATTTGTTAATATAATGTAACTGCTATAATACTTGCAAAAGCCAATCGTCTATTCACATACTAAATAAGTTGATTTTATGCAGTGTAATTTAATAATTATTTTTTTGGTAAAATTTAATAATTATTTCTCTCTTATGTACTAATTTAACAACTTCATCATATCATACATAAAGATAAATTAATTTAAGGAATTTTTAGTATAAAGATTTAAATAGACTTAACTTTAGCTAAACTAATAATTAATTGCCGTTTTCTTTTATTCATCAAATAATTAATTTTAGTAATAAATTATTTAAATAAACACATTGTGACACTTGGCACAATGTTGGGTATGCAACTTGGCGCAATTTGGAGTGTTCATACCCAACTTTATATATATATATATAAGATTATATATAAATTAAAACTATTGACTTCTTTTCAATGAATATAATATAATTTCACTAATATATAACATATGTTCTTATAAAAAATATACTAAGTAATGTAAGCTGAATAAAAGGATATTAAGTGAACTGGTGAGCTCAACATATATCCCATCTCTAGTAACATGAAGGTAAAGATGTCAATTAAAAGTGAGAAGCGTTCCATGTTTTTATTTATTTCTATTTTTATAGGAAACTGAAAATCACTAAAACAAATTGAGTGGTATTCCATGTATATGAACATATATATGTTAAAGCAAGAATAAAAAGTAATATGCAATAAAAAAAGACAACTGGGATAAAGAAACTCACAGAGCAGGTTGTCTCTGTTGAAGGTTTTCTTATCTCTTCCTGAATGTAATCATCTGCAAGTTCAAAAAGCTGCAACGAAGTCTGCAACTTGTTAGGAAAAACCCGAAATGCACATATGTCTTCACGTCTATGCTTCGATCTATGCAAAGAACAAAAACGATAACAGCATAAAAATAGTGAATATTTATTAGCTGAGAACAGAACAAAGATTCAAAATGTCCAAATCCAAAAAGAGCAATATGTGGAGATGTATTCTTCCCGAAGAAATTATAACTCAATATGCTTTAACCATTTTTGTTTAGCTCCACTCCTCCCCATTCTGTAATTTCAAGCATCTCTAAAAGGAAAAAATTGCTTCAAAAGAACTTACTTATTGGCTTCATTGGCATCACAATAACTTCGTAATGAATGTGGAACCCGAAAATCAATTCTCTGATATCTGCAAAGGCAATCATTTGGAAGGTGAAGGTAGGTGTTAAGAATAATGGTGCCAACTCATTATTGAAAAAATGCTTGTGTGTGTATGACTGTGGGTGTGAATATAGGTCAGGCCTCCTGATTTTTTATAGGAATCAGACCTACCGATTCCTGCATGTCTTTTTCACAATTTATTCACCATAATAAGAGCAAACGGCTAAACATTGTCCTCATCATTCAAACAATCAGAGTTTAAATCATGCAATAATGCTTAAAAAGTTTTCTCAAAAAATACTTATGTTAATCTGCCTAAATTTCACCAACACTGCAAACTTTTTGTTATTACGCTTAATTCATCAAGTAGTGAATTTTAACTTATTAATATGTGTCCACTTACAGTTATTCCCTATACCTTCATCAGCTGTGATCCCCTTTTCTCTTCTACCAAAAACATAGAAAAACTTTTAGTCAAAACAATATTTCCTATCCCATGAAGTAACTATGACAAAATTTGGTGCTTTGAGATAGTGCATCATGTTTTAAAGATTACACTAGAACTCAACAGTAGTTTAAATTTTTGAACCATTACCTCAAACTTATTTAAATAGATAAAAACAGATCAACTGCATGACGTCCTTGCTAAAATCTAAATTAGATGTAGCAGTCCAAGCAAGCTTAACTAAAGAACCTTACATGCGAGAATCAGGGTCTTTGCGAGGATCATATCCTTTTTTGATCCAGAACCTTAGAAAGGGTCCATTTGAAAAGTAATACGCAACTCTTGATAGATGCCTGCGAGATAGAATAATTTCAAGGGCATTACAAACAAATTAGTCCAAGGAAAGGAAGAAAAGAACAAAAGATTTCAATAATAAATCATATTTCATCTTGACCAAAATATAATATAGGTACTTAAGGAAGAACCTTCTAAACATATCCTGTCCAAAAATTAAGCCCTTATCAAGCAAACGTTCAAGCAAAGAATCCTTAGGCCATATAGGTCGCTCTTCGAAGAGTTTAGTCACAACCATCTGTGAAACCCATTGCTCCGAACCTCGGGGTATGTGGTCTTCCCAATTTACTATCTTAGGAATCTGTATGAGCGTTAAGGACAATAGGAAAGAAAGGAACAGAAGTACGGTGAACTAAAAGGTGATATTTTAACAAGTTCACTCATATCACCCAAGCAAAGTTTCTTTAACTAATGAAATATGAAATGCTTCATTCACAAAAGTATTTGCCAAGAGATTCTCCAGAAGTAAATTTAAGCTTGGTTGAGAGATCAATCCATCTTAAAAACTCTTCATCCAAATAATGATAAACAAAGTCATTAATAAGTTTCAACACAGTTTTAGTCTAAAGTTTCGAACATTAAAAAAAGCAAGATGCAGCAACAAATTAAGAAATCATAATGAAAATAATGATAAATCAACAGGGAGAAGCAAGTGGGAGATTGCTAACACTTCTATTAAATTCTCCAACCAGCTTAAAAGCTCCCATAAACTCACCAAGTTATAATGTCTTATAGTCATATGTTCCATGAAAAGTCGTATATTCTTATGCAAGTGCAAGAATAGTCACATAATTATTTTAAATAGTGTGTAGCTATACAATTTTCAATAGTTCACAAACATCCTAACATGATCTGGGAATTTGCTAAGATATTCTTCTTTGGCATGAAAATTAAACATATAGCATTTAGCAAGACAGTTAATTAAGGATATCTTTAATGTTAAAATCAATAGCAAGAACTTGTTCTTTATCCGCCTGCAGAAATTTTTAAAAAAAAAAAGCCTTTGTTAGAACATAAAAAAGAAATGTTAGTTCTACGTAAATATTTTTAACGCTCCACAAATTTCCTAGGTTAAATACACTTTTACTCTTTCTTTCAAGCACATCATTCGACTATCATTTCTATCATTACTCTCAGTTTCTTCTACATTCTTATTCTTCAGTGAATGTTCTAATAAGATGTTAAAAAATGTTTAATGTCAAATGAATCCAACAAGCTTAAATTACATTCTAAGATTCATTTAATGTAACCGTTGAAGGACTTTCCAAAGTTGGGGGAGGGATGGAGAGGCAGGGATTTTCCCTGATAAACTTTATAGGAGTTTCACTGGGCTAGATTTACCAATAAAAACAACTAGGCTAGCAAGTATTTGAAGTGTTCTATTGGAAAAGAAGCCACTAATCACTAATTGGTTGAATCGCCCCTTCTTTTTTGCAGGATTCTTTTAAAAGCTTTTCTAACATCCAGTGGATGATGCCTAGTAGATAAGTTTGGATCAAAATCCCTTCTGTTATAGCCCCCTATCAATGCAGCTCTAGGTCTATATCACTATCTGGTTTCGCAAAGGATTTTACAGTTCCTCATGTCCCAAGAGAAATCAAAAGTTCAAAATTTTGATATCAAGCTATTCAGCAGAAAGCATGGTATATACAGCTCAACTTTACATCAATGTTAACAAACTAGCCATGCTGTTACCTCCCAATTCCTTTGCACATCTCCATCTTGCTTCTTTTTTGAGCTCACAATTGCAGGTGTTTTTAACCTAAGAAAACAGAAAAAAAAACAGTCTTAAGTGTAAGTAAAACAACCAATAAAACAATATCAAGCAACTAAAATTAAGCCCTCCATAGATTTTTCATAAAAAGAACTTTAGGAAACCTCAACTTAAACGAGTAAATAATAAGATAAGTTATATACGCTACGGGTGGGTTCCTCAAATAAGTCAATGTGTCAAAGCTTCTTTTGTAAAGCTTTTACTTCTTTTATTTTTTCTTATAAAGAATGGATCTCTTCTCTAGATCCTTACTCCAATTGCCACCTTTTTGATAGTCAAACTCTCTTCTTTTGATTTTCCTGGCATAAAGCTCTTAAGCGTTTTTATTACTTTGATATACAATTACACTTTACCGATTAAAGAAAGCCAAAGAGAACCTGAATCCAGAATTCAATGGTATTACAAATTGCGTTTCGCTGAATATCTGATATTACAGTTAATGTCACTGATCTCCTTCTAGATGAAAATTAAATATCCTTAACTAACCAACAATGAGAATATAACAAAGGCAAGAAACATTAACTCAAACTCTGGGTAATGACAAATTTAACTGTAATACCACCGTATACAACCAAATAATAAGCATTCAACAATCAAATAAGTTGTACAACCAAATATTATCCAAATAACCAAAAATAAAACTTTACTACTTCAGTATCTTACACTAAATTTTCCGGCATGTCCTTCAGTGCAAACAGCGAGGGCACTAGAATCATCACATTCTCCTGATCCACATCCATGAGACTACCCTTCTCTATATGAATGCATATACAAATATCTTGCCATATTAGGAAAAGAAGTGTCCCCTAAATGATAAAGATGATAAAACTTAAAGGCGTCACCAGTGCATGGTTCCTTCAGTTCCGTCCAATTTCTCTTTTTCCTTTGAGCGACATTAGCATGAACAGCAACGACGTGCTGGTAGTCTACCATTCCTTTACTTGTAAACAGAAACCAGAAAATGCTCAGGAGAAGTCCAGGTATTAAGAAGGTAAATAGGAAAGATAAACATAAGAACCATAGCATGATAATATCCAATCTAACCATTGAAGTGATATGCCTCAGGAATTTGAGCAACGATATCAGCAAAAATGCTTAATTGACCTTCTTCAGAGATGGATTTTTCTACTTTCCTAGTGACGTCGGCATATTCATTTTCTGGTTGATTTTTCAGTGCCACGTCTCCTGAAATAGTTTCATCTGGGGACATGCTTTCAGAAGCATCAGCATTCTGATCATTACTAGCTCTTCCTTTGTGTATTTTGAGCAGCAAACCACTACATTGATTAACGTCCCCAAATGAAGGATGAGAATATGGGTCTTCCGGGCGAAAATGAAGCTCCAATTTATTTGACTGTGATGAACGAGCCTGCAACTCGGGACCAGAATCAACAAAAGTACGGAAAGAATATGAAGTTTTCTACAAGAATTAAGTCCCAACACTAAGAAAGAAATAAACATGTTTATAGATGGTGCGGTCTTCCTGGTACATTTAGGAGCCAAAGGCACCTAAACCATTGGCTTTTCAAAAGCCTCAAAGAAGCAGGATTTCTAGCTATGCAGAAAGAAAGGAAAAGCAATTTGTCATCCACCATGGGCAGGGTAGCAATTATTGATTTTCTGGTTAGCTGCAGTGAGACTAACGTTTCTCCACCAAAACTTTTTTCGAACTTGCTACTCTACTTGTAGGGGCTTGAATCGTTTATCAAAATCCTGTTTCAAAACACTAGTCTTACCTTTTGATTTCATTTATGCACATTGCAATTCACTTATCCTATCAGGACACATCCATTGAGAACTTATTCAATGTCCAATGACACATCCATTAGCTATTGAATCACATGCTTTTTACACCCTTGCATCAGATCAACTTGTTTATTTTCCTCATTTATCTTCAAAAGGCGTCATTAGTACTGACATTTGATTCACTTCATTGAAAGATAAATAAAGCATTTTTCAGCAGAGTGGCATGTGCGAAGGAACAAAGCGACTGAAAGAACGGAGTGACTGAACTACCCCTAAGCCCTTCAATTGTGTCAAGAGATAGAAGGGTTCAAAGATAACTCTTACTCGAAGTCGAGGGACATAAAGGCTTAAGGAGAACTTCTATCGTGAGGCCCCCGTGGAAAGGGTGGAACGCGCTTTCGAAGGGGAAAGCAAACTTCCTCCCAGTTTTATATTACCGACGGGTCTGAAATTAACCCCCCCCCCCCCGTCATATTCCGGTTGAAAAAGAGATAGGCAATCTATCTTTTCAGAGCTAGTGTCCCACTAAAAAAAGTATTCTTGAGATGGGTCTTCTTCCTGAAATTTCCAAAGGTTATATATACAACACGGTGTCTGAAGTGTAAAAGGAAAATCAAGAAGATGAAGCTATTCTCCTGAAACCAGACTGAAACTCGAGGACAAATAACAAATAAGCCACTTTCTGGCCATGTACACAAAGTATATTCACTGTTCCGGGAGGAACTTCATCCCTTCAAAAAAATTCACACTTCCTTTATAACCAAAGGCTCCAAAAAAAAGGAGAAATTACAATCATGCTTGGCAGCTCGTTATCTTGATCAAAATCAACTCTCACAAACTAATACATGTCCATAGTCACGCAGTTGTATCACTCATCCTTAAACATCATTGAGAATATAAGTAACAACAGTTACCAGAAGACATGAGAAGCAATCAACCAAAAGCAAAAAGAAAAAATCGAAAATAAAAAATTCATAATAAAACGGGGGGAAATTGAGGTTTAATAAGCAGAGTGATCATTTCATTAGAGTACCTGAAGGATTGCTTCAGTTCCCCCGAGGGTCTGAACAGCACGAGACATGGACGAAGGATAGCCAGGATAGTGGACTGCAAAAGCCTCAGTGGTGGGTATAAATCCAGTTACAGTACCATCGTTTATCTTTCCCATTTGAGATTTATCTTGTAAAATAAATGTAATTTTGTTATTAGTCTTTTCCTTCAATAAGATAAGAAACAAAAGCTTATTTTTTATAGGAAACAGAAAATCCATATTAATAATAAAACGAGTACAAGAACATGTTTTGGAGGATGAGTAATCCACCAAACACTGAAAACTGAAAAGAACAAGAACAAAGCAAATAACAGTGAATTCCAAAATTACATAGAATTACAACCATAACAAATTCCAATTGTCAGAATAGAAGACCAAGGGGTATCCTTAAAGGATTTCGACTTTGACGCCCAAGAAGAAGCCAATAATATAACTTTCTTCCATAAAACTGACTCATCGGCAAACGCGTCTTCAAAATTTTTTCCATTTCTCTCAAGTCAAAGAACCTAAAAAACAGCAAAGACTGCATGATACCGCAAAACATCTTTCTTTTTATTTCCACCACCAAATCCCAATCTTATCAACATCTCCATTGACAATATCAACAATCAATTCCATAAGAAGCTAAAGGGCAATGCAAAAAAGATGGTTCGAACTCTCCGAGTTGCTTTTCAACAATTCACACCATGAAGGAGCTCAGCACATATAAGGTCTTAAAGAAAAAGAGTGATGGGAATCGACAACATTTGAAATAATATTCATAAAGGATTTACAAGAGAAAACCCCAGATTTGTCAAGTGCCCACACCCTTTTGTCCATAACTTCATAATTAAAAGAACAAGATTTGAGCAAGGATAGCATATTAAGATGCTCCTCGATTTCAGAATCAATTAAGTTTCTTCTAAAAGATAAATTCCAAGAGAGTGGAGAATAAGAAAGAATCAAGTCTCCAACTTTATCATTATGGTTCAAAGAAACTGAATAAAGGCTTGGAAAAGAAGCAGAAAAAGCATTGTCACCCATCCATCTATCTTCCCAAAATCCAATTTTCTTGCCATCACCTAAGCTCATTGAGGTAAGAATTAAGTCCTCTAGAAATAAACTTCCAAGTTTTTTAAAAAACGACTTACCACCATTTTAGAGTCACAAAGTACCATATTAGCATAAAATCTTCCTAGGGTGTAGATACAAGAGTACCTTTGCACATAAAGTACAAATACTCCAAACAAATTATTCAGACTTAAAGTTTTTTTTATAGGAAACAAAAAAATATATATTAATAATTAAAAAAGAGTACAAGAGCAGGATTTGGAGGATGAGTAATCCACCAAAAACTGAAAACTAAACAGAACAAGAACAAAACAGACACTGAAATCCAATATTACACAGCTACATCCATAACAAATTCCAATTATAAAAAAAAAGACCAAGGGGTATCTTTAAAAAATTTCGACTTTGACGACCAAGAAGAAGCCAAAAGAATAATTCAGACTTAAAGTCTTAGAAACGAACGATCCGTTTATCAAATCATGTTGACGAAGTCATTCTGTACCTTGCAAAAGAATCTTTGAACACATTCTTTATCAGTAATGTACAAGACTGTATTATTCTGAAACGGAGCCCAAAAAGGACGGAACAAGAAGAATTTGAGCATGCGAAAGAAATCGAAAAGCATATACCTTAACGGATCAATCCCACACCCAAAGGAATCAGAATGACTAAGTATGCTAAAAGTATTAGCTCGCTTTTCCAAAGAAGCAAGAAAAGCTCTCGACTCTATCAATTACCAGCAGGTTTTTCAAACATATTTTCCGTCTTCGTCCATCAATTTTGTTGATTAATTGTCAAAATTCAGATTTTCTGGTATTTTAACTTCCATTTTGAAATTACAGTGCAACATATCATACAAAAAATTATAGTCTAATTGAACAATGCATGTAAACAGAAATAGCATTATGAGATATATCTTGAATTTCAACACTAATTCTCAAAGTAAAAAAAGAAACATCAATTTTAAACAAAACCCAACAAAAAAAACACAGACAGGAGTCTCCTTAACTTGGCGATTATGTAATAAACTCAACAACGTGATCATTTGAAGATATAAATAATTCAAAGGTACAAGCGAAGACCATCATGCCTAAACATTGGACTATGAGCAGATATTCTACATAGTTAAAAACACACAAACTTACAAAAGTACGTACCTATCTCAGCCTATTGGACGGCGAGTGTATCTTACTTTCCGTACATGAGCATACAACTGTGATTTATGTCTCTGTGTCCGAGCACAATGAGAATTGAAGTTAGTGGTAAGCAGCTGAGAGAGACAGGCCTCAGAGGGACTACGAGGACGACGACTAGCGGCTGAGAGAGAGCGAAAAAAATGGCGGGTAAGGCCAGGGGTGGAAATGATCCGGTTGAATGAGATAACACGAACCGAGACTCTGATTCATCATTAAATGAACCGGAAGGAACCGAGTCATAATGGTCAACTGGGTCAGGCCCTTTACTTGCTTTGGGCATTAACCCAGGGGTTAATGGTCAGTTGCGTGTAATGCTATACGATTCTATACAAATATTACGGATTAACTCTTTGCATGCCAAAAACGAGCCAATTTTGCAAATAAAAGGAAACAGACAATTTTAACAAGCCACGTCTAAAACTTGTTAAATAAATGCAATTTCTGCATAAATAATGAAAATATATAGTCCAAAAAATTTAGAAAATTTGTGTTAGGAGAACTCAATGAATTCACAAAATAAAGTTCTATTTTTTTCTAAGGAAATATAACATTTTTCACAAAGAGAAAAAACTGTCTAGGCGCTTGATCTTGCCGCAAAATTTCCTATTAGATTTTGATCTAAAAAAATTTCTATTAGATTTTGATCTAAAAAAATTTCTATTAGATTTTGATCTAACATTCTCATGTTTACTAAAACACGGTCTAGAACCGCCCGAATTCAACCAAAAAAATATTAAATTAAAAAAACAACTTGACCTTTTTCCTTTAGAAAAAGCTTAAATTCCTCAAAAAATAGTATTAAATCTGGAGTTGGGCCATTCCCTGGCACATTTAGGTTAAATCTTTAGGAAATAACTTGATGATCAAAGTTAATTTTCACATAAGAAAGATGAACGGCATAAAAAAATAACTAAATCTACATATAATTATGTGTTTAAATTAAATACAAAAATTTGATCTGCCTAGAAGCAGAATGCAACAATTCAATCACTTGAGAACCCCTTCAACATTATTGAGAGCTTTCCTAACAATCTTACACTTTTCAGCAAAGCCTTTATTGTTCTTCACGACGTACTCCCTCATGAAAAACTCCATACCGCTTCTAAGTGTTTGGAGCTCGGGGGTGACAGCCACGCGGGTGAACATGTTCCACATGAGGCTTTCAGGACGTTCGAATAAGGCCTCCAACAGTATTCGGAAATGCATAATCCTTTTTGGGATTAGCAGAGTGACATCACTCAGCTCTACAGTCTTCAGAACAGCAAGGGAGAGGGTGAAAGAGGCAACCATCTCTGCAATAAATTTAGCTAGGTTCATTGATTTGATAAGCTCCATTGACTCTAGCTCTTTGAGACGGTCCCAAATGCAAAACCGCAAGATTCAAAGGAAGAAAAAAGCAAAATACAAAACTATCACTACTTCTATCTTCAAGCAATTTGCAGTACAAACTTAACACGGGAAAATGCCTAGTCTTGTAACCAGGCAAATTACTTGAGGAAGCAGAGACGTCAAGGACTGGATCAAGTGATGTCTTTGTATGTGAAAGAATGTACAGATAAATTATCAGGAAAACGTATAAACGACAAAGCACGGCCCAACAACTGAATTACCAACTTCATATATTTATTCTGATTCCCTTTCATTCTTTTTCCCTTACATTTTATTCAAATTCCCTTTAAAATCCATTACAGTTACGCACCCTTAATCCAACCATAATGTCCTATCAAGAGAAAAAATTTGGGCAGCCCGAGTCAACCAAAAAAGATATTACCTGCAACGTGAACTTGTGATTTTTGTCGTGCTCACACAACTTCGAGGCTAGAATAGTATAGTACTTGTTAAACACTTTCTCGTGTATACAGCATTGCACGAGAACACGCATGATCTCCCTATCCTATTAACATAAATACAGTCGACAACCCTCGATAAAATAATCCAAAAGTATATAGCAATATAATCGAGAAATGGCGGGGGAAAATGAAAAGAAATTACAGTTACCTGCTTCCCAGGCAAATCCAACCTTAAAAGCTTCTCAAATGCATCGACATAATCATCTCCATTCATTATTATACAAAATATTGCCTTCCTATCATCAGTGTTCATACTCAGCGCAGATGCCCGGTGAAGCAATATCTGTGTCTCGGGAATCTCTTTGTTTATCGTGGTGGGCTACCTCTTCAACATTGTTTGACATAGAGGCCAGATCCCCAGATGAAACCCACTGGTTTTCTGGATCAATCAACTTGCTCCATTTAAGCCCTCTAATTGAAATATCTTCTACTCTCAACTGTTATATAGGAAAAGATATATATTTACATCAAATAGAAAAAAAATTATGCTTACAAAATCATGACACATTATCGCTCTCATTAGGGAGGAAGACATAGGATTGTGTAGAAGCTTCCATTGTTAAAATGAAAAAATATGCCGACTCCTAAGTCCTATTTCCCTATAGACTCAGTCAAGATGTTTGACTTGCTTAACTCGAGGGGGTAAGTTGACACATTGTCTCTCAAAAAACATCAACAAAAACTGCATTATTGTTTGAGCCAAAGTCTAATGTACGTAGCACATAGAAATAACGGTTTCATGTCATGAATTTATTATAAGAGCCAAGTATAGAGTGCCAAAGGTTGAAAACTGGAAAACTGGGGTAGCTGAACTAAGATTAACTTCAAAACTCAAAATTATTGCTACCAAAAAAATCATAGAAAGAAGGAACGACAATAGTGAATTACATCAACAAAAAGTCAACTCATAAGATATCCATAAATAAATGCAGATACAAGTCAGGACATTTATGAAAACAAGTAGTCCACTTGACTAATAATACCTTAACAAAGAACAAGATGGACAAAATATAGACTCCCAATAGAATATCTTAACGTCCTGAGTCCTAACACTACTAAAAAAAATCTACAGGACATTTACTAACCTTTATTCTTTACATGTTTCAATACTAGCTCATGAAAAAGTAAACTCAATCAAAAAAAGGTGTCCCCAAATCAAAAAGTCACACCCAACAATAAAAGCTTTTTGATACAATCTAGGGCAACACAAGCATAATACAAAGACTACAAAGGGCCTTCAGGCCCGGCCTCAGCACTTCAGTCTTGGACCATATTTTTTTCAATTCCTCTAAATTCTAAAGCCGAGTTTTGTCTCTCCCTCTCTAAACAATTACATCGAGAGTTCTCTAACGCAGACTGTGCAACCCCAAATTATAAATACAAAATGTAAAGATTAAAGATGGTGCAAAAGCTGCAAAACTATCAGAACCATGTGAAGAAACAAGCAATACCTCGTGTAGCCATTTATTTATCTGTGCATGCTGTGCAGGACTCTCTTTGGGTCGTTTTTTGTTGTTCTTGATGTCACATATGGTTTCCAGCATGAACTCCATCTGCAAATATCACGGTTACAGCATTCGTATAATGATGGAACTGTAACAACAGATGCGAGATAAGCTTACTCTTTTGCTATTTATATCTGTCAGACCATCTCCGCACGATGCCTTTAGTTCATTCACCCTATTCTGAACACTAATAATAAAATCCTTCATCGCACTGGGATCATCACCCCTTAGTTTCATTCCACAGCCTATAATGTCGATCAAGTTAGATACACAGTTTAAATGATTATAGAAATTATCAAGTAGCATAGTAAATTATGACCAAGACAAAATGTGAATTGACATACATAAGTAAGATCGTCGCTATTTAAAGCATTCACAGGCTCGATCGAAGCAAGGTGCACCATGCAAAATAACTTGAAAGAGAGAGTAACATAAGAAAACGCAAGTCCCAAACTATCAGATATATCAACAGAGAGCAAGAATACTCAGCCCACCAGATAGGACTGACACAGGTAGGGGAGAGAGAAATATTCATTTTTAGGAGTTTAAACCGATTTCTTATCCTACACTCTTTCTCTCTTGTACTTTTTCTCTACTTGACTAGAATTTCTTTGTTTCTTATCATAAAAAGAGAGGCAAAGAAGAAACCAAACTAAACGTTACCAAGACAGAAGGGGGAGAGAGAAAGTAAAGGAAAAAACAGACTAGATGTCACTAACACAGGGAGAAAAAATCCAGGAAAAAAAGACAGTGGGGGAAGAGAGAGAGAAAAGGAGAGAGGAGGCTTTGAGAAACAAGTATATGTTTTGAGAGTTGAAAGAGTGGGAGAAAGTGGGAGAGGAGAGCTTCTAGGGCCCTTTATTTCACAAATGAGTAAACAACAAATCTTCTCAACAAAAAAGAAGTAAACAACTAAATATATTCCCTCATATTCCTAGTGATCATCTCAAATGAGGCACTTCCCTGATGTGCATGCTTGCGCCACAATGATTAAGCATCCACTTTATCGCTTCATGCACTACGCCCAGTGAAGGGTCGCTTTAACCTCATTAAGTAGCCACGACTATGAAGCACCTTATTCTACACTAAGACACATTTAGGAACGTGATTCCGGAAATTTGCTACAACATCTCAAATTTTGGAATTTTGATCAATTTTAGACATTTCATCCCTCTTCAAGTTACTTATTACTTGAAGTGACCATATTTTTCACGGAAAACTTATTTTCAGAAGTAACATAGACCAAATTTCAAGTTTTTAAAAGTTGGATCGTATATCCAACATTACTTTTCAAATAGACATTTATCCGAAGTATAGAGTGGCACGATTTGCATACCCATTCCCTCACAATTTTTCTGAGACACCAAAAAAAGCTACGTTATTTCGGCAAACGCAAAACTTGCTTTTTTTGAGAGAGCATCATCCTACTCAAACTAATTTACAGGTATATGAAGGAAAAAACAGAAGGTCAATCTACCCCATGTGACTAACTAAATCTTCAAAATAAATGTAAAAAATATTCACTTTTGCTTCTTTTGGTGGATTTCTTATTCTCCTCTTTGTGCTTTTCCTTTTTGTTATAATAATTTGAAGTTTCTTATATAAAAATGGCGAAAGTATTGTGGACTCCAGATGTACAAAATTGATATTTCCAGGTGCAAAAACTATATCTTAAATCCAGAAAGAAGTAATTGCATGCAAATTTCAGATGCAGTGAGAAATCTTATCAGAGCTGCAGAGCATTTATAAAAGTCAAAACCATGTAAATAAGAGCCAAGATGCAATATTTGAAATATGCTTACTTTGTAAAACTGTCAGGATGGTGGAAACATCAATTTCTGTCAATCGCTTGCTCAAAACACTCAGAAAATCAAAAATAAGATCACTGAAAACAAAAGAAAAAGAATGGCAGATTAAAAAGATGGCATTGGATTCAAATTTCAAACGGAAGAAAAATGATAACTGTTGTGGGTCCAAAGTCAAAGCAAATGGAATTCAATAAGCATGAAACCATTATTCAGTACGTCAACAAAACCCATTTAGGAAATTCAGCCACTAAAATCACTACGAAGTCCTCAGAGAGTCATAGAATGGAGACACCAAACATACCATTAGATCACATTATAACAATGACATCGAAGATTATTAGATTTATCTGAAGAAAATTAAAAAATTAACAGACTCATATGTCTTATTTTTTATTATACAAGACATTCACTTAAAATATGCTGGACTGCAAAAGTACATATCATGAATATAAGCTTGAAATATTTGGGTAACAGAAGAAATATATTGAGCTTGCATTTGTTGATAAAAAATATTCTCTCCTTTTCAAACAAAATCATGTGCTCTACATATTCTCCAAATGTTCCAAAAAACAGAAAGTTCACATTCCGAAAAATGTAGTCTTACCAACCAACCCAATTACAACTATAAATTCATTTGGAAGGATAATCAAAGTTCAAACTTTCCAAATTAACTTTGTTGTAGAAATTTAAGGGTTCAACTGTCAAAGCATTAAGAATCAATTCACATGATTAAATTGCCTTCCCGACAACTTAAGCTTTTGGCTCTTCGTAATTTATGATGGCACCAACGTAGGAGATCCTAAATTCAAGCCCTTGCATCAACAATCTTCATCCCCATTTAGAAACTTAAGTGTCCATGACATGTGTTAGGCCGATTAAAATTTTTAGGAAAAAGAAAAGATCTTCACGTGAGAGGGAGTGTTAAGAATTATTTCAAACAATTAAATTTGCTTTAAATTTTAAAACCACATATTAAGCGCTTGAGATTATTGATAATTTAACAAAAGAACTTCAAGTTACCTACCTATAACAAACTCCAAATAAGCATAGATAAGAGAGTAGAAGCGTAAGATTCCGCAAAGAAAGATTGTCTTCTTTGTGGTACTCATCCTGAAAGCGAAGGACAATCTTCTTAGAAATTTTTAACCAACTGATTATATCACGGACCCATCTATACAAGATCAATTATTTTGACACAACTAGCCTTCTTGTATACAATCTAGTTATTGATTGGTTCCTTTAGTGAGACTGACCTCAAAATTTTTTGCAAGGGAAGCAATAAGATTTACTCCAAATTCAGTTCCAACATCACAAGCCATGGCCGCAACAAAAGCAGCAAAAACGGCAGCATACCTTCAATCAAAATACATATAGGGTTAGGACATGTACACAAGAATTGTGTTTCTAATTAAGATAGATTTAAAGTTAAAACAGAAATGAATAAAAGGCAAATTAAACTCTCTTATTTTTCCAGATTTTTCTGTTTTATACAGGATTGCAGATATTGTTCTATACAGAATTATAAACTGTTTAACACTTTATAAACATGAGAACTCTATCTTAAATCCAAAATGAAAACGTGATCAAATCCAAGATGACAAGCAAGATTAATCAACAACAGGTTACAATCTTAAGATTGGCCAAAACCGAGTTACAGACAGTGAATAGAAATATTAGCACTCACAAATAAAAAAGAACAATAAACTAAAAGTCATGACTTGTCAAGAAAATACGTGAAGATCAAATCCTTCTTAAGGAGTGAACCAGTCAGGCGTAGATAAGAGCTCAAAATGCATAGAAATAAATAATGATACAGCAAATAAAGAAGAGATTTATCTCATTTCATAAACAAGAGTGAGCAATAAAAAAATAGTAATTAATTGAGAGAAGAATGAAACAAAGACTGATAAAGCATTTAACTGTTCATTTCCGCGAGGACCGGCAGAACAAGATGCCAGGACCTCTTCAATGATTAGCTGAGAAGCTGCAGTTCGAGAAGCAGTATCACTAGGAACAAACTGCACGTAATAAGGATCAGCAATAAGTCAATGTCCTAGATCTCCCATAATAGACTTCTCATACTAAATGATAACAAAAGGACAAACTAATAAAAGGTTTTTGTCAATACAACAACCACTTACAGAATAGAAAAGGACACGACTCAGAAATATATCTTTTAACATGTACTTTTATAATGACAATGTATTCAACACTGGCATATTCATATTATATGTCATTTTGTAATGACAACGGAATAACCAGCATCAGTATATTATTTGTTATGCATTGGACTCCAAAGAAAGAGAGAAGAACCAAAAATAGCATTGCATTCCACAAGGCTCTATTACCTGTCCCAGTATCATGAAGAAGCCAGACTGAAAAAGAAGCATAGAAGTAAGTGAAATATCTGAAGTGATTTGTAGAGTCTACATCAAACATCTATATAATCGTATCTTTACTAACTCCTTTGAAAACCTCCCCCCAACACCCACCCNAAAAAAAAAAAGAAGAAGAAGAAAATTCTGCACAGAAAATCCCCAAACATTGAGACAAAAGCAAGTAATTGAAATCTTTATCTCATTAATAAAACTGTTGGAGAAAAATAGCTTACATGAGAAATTTGTTTTGTGACTGATTCTATGTTTGATTCAGAGAGCCTATTTAAAAGACCTGAAACAAATTGCAAATAGAGATTGAGCTGAACTTCAGAATGATTGTCATAAAAAAACTAAAGAGATCCCACTAATAATTTCAAATTCACAGTTCACACCTCGAATGCGTCTCCGGAACTCAGCATAATCTTCAGACCCAATTCTCCCATGAGATCTCAAGTGAGGAGCCACATATTTTTTATTTCCCTCAATTTCAGAGGGGTTATGAAGATTGTTGGCTACTGACTTTCCGCGGGATTCCTCTGACTTCAATGTGCTGGCATTAGCAGCATCAACCAGTCCACCTTTGCCTCGTTCTGACAACTTTCTTTTCTTACCTTTCTTCTTTGAAAGCGCTTCGTCAAGTTCTTCTGATGCAGCATCTGTATTGTGTGGTTCCAGCGGCTCTAATACTGCATCACTTAAGGCAATCTCACCTTTGACATCTTCAATTGATGACTTTCTCTTCTTATGCTTCTTACCAGACAAGCTCTTCTCTAATGACTCAGTAGGGATTCCTTCAAATAACATATTGATACCATCATCGACTCCTCGTAAATTTCCATTTTTAACCTTAAGTTTCTTCGCAAGTTTCCTTTCCAATTCCAAATCCTCCTCAGCTGAAAATGCAGCATTTGGCGTGCACATCTCCAGGTACTCTTCAAACTTTGTCTTTTCGAGTTTTCCTGAACACCTTTTTCCATTCACTTCTGTTGCACAAGAGCTGTTGTCATTCGAAGATTTAGACTTAACCTTGATTTTCTTAGATTTTTCAGTACTCTTGTCTTTCACATTTAGTTGGGAATCTTGTCTCGAAGTCAAGTTGTGAATGAAATGATTCTTTGGTTTATTGGACCCAGATTTTTTGGATGCTTCGAAACGCTGCGGAAAAACAAACAAATTTGAACGATACAAGAGTAAAAGAGAAGTGTTCCACTATGACATATGAAAAGACAACAGAGAATGTAGTTCAAGTAATCTTGTTTTTACCTGATGTTGCAGCCAAGCTTCATGTTTTTTAGCCTTGTTTTCACGCCGTTCAGCTTTTCGCCTATCCCGGCGAGACGTCTTTCCAAAGCTGCCCTCTATCAAAATACAAAATTGATTAAAACGTTAAGAAACACATAATCTCCACATGCTCGAGATGAAAAGAAAGAAGAAAATTATCACTCATTAAATTGAAATAAATAATTGAACAAGTTCTACCTAAGTGCTCCAGGAAGGATAAACTAAATGATTCCTAACAAGCTCTAGAGAATTAATTCTAACAAGTTTGGGAGAGCGAACATATAAATGTGGTGAATGACATAACTGATGGGAAACAATGGAAGGAAATAAGAAAAGAACGATGCAAAATAAATATATTATATAAACTAAATAAGAGTAATAGTTTAGATTCTTATTCTAGATCAGTGTAGCTAATAGAGCGTCTATTTGGCAACAATCTAAGCGAGGCGTGCTTTCTGCTCCTCACTACGCCTGAGGCAAAGGGCCTTTGGTGAGGCGCAGAAGCAAAATTAGCGCATTAAGTGCGCGCCTCTGAGAGCAGAGGAAAGAAATCAACAGCTTAAAAAGAAAAAGAAAGTAGTCATACTTTCGGAGCCTTCTGCAAATACCTTCCCTCCTGGTAGCTCTATTTTCCTCTGGAAGACACCAGTCATGGCCTCTCCGCCTCTGATGCCCCGAACTGTGACTGTCTCTCTTTTTGTTCTTGCTCTTTCGCTAGCGCCTTTCTTTACTTATTGGGAAATTTTTACGTTCAGAATTTTGAGAGAATCTTTAACGAAGAGCTTTTAGATTGTTTTAAAGATGATAAGACGTTTTTAAAAATATTTGTGGATTTTTTATGTAATAAAAGACTTATCTATCATTTATAATTTAGAAATTTCATCAGATTCTCCTCCACTGATTTTTTTCAAAATCATTCTATATGAAGCTCTTTGTTTCTGCGAAGAACTCTCTCTGTGATTCCCTTCGTCTCTGTCTTCCTTCATCTCTACCTCCTTCCATCTCCACGGTAGTCTCCCTTCGTTTCCCTTACTTCAGTGAAGTTGCGCGATTGTTCTCGATTATCGTTTGAAACCTCAATCTCCAGCAAAACTACTTAATTATCATTTGAATACTGTTCAAAACCCTTCTCGTCCAGCGAAGCCGAAGCTTCTCTCTCCTACCAGGTATGGCTCACCCCCTTCACTATTTGCAAGAGTTAGGTTTCTTCTTATATTTCTTTTATATTTTCCCCTCTAATCAGTTAGGAGTGGTCCGACTTTGGATCTTGCAACTTGGTTACCTCGCTTAAGAATTGTTGTCCTACAGAGTCTTATACTCTATGGCTTGAGAGTCATGTATCATGTTAAGCATTCATATTGGTTTTACATTTATAAAGGTATAAATTCCATTACTTTCTTCTCTGTTTTTCTGTTCCTCTCTATGTTGCGATATTGCTTAGTTGATAAATTATCATATACTTCATAACCTAATGCTGGTTTATGTCTTTCGGCAGAAAATATTCTACTAGACCATGGTCTAGCAAGTGTTAATCTTAATAAAAAATGCTAGACCATAGTCTAGCGACCTGGCACGTGGAAAAAGTATTTTTACTTTGGGACAATCTTATACTATTAATGCAAGTTTTTTGGGATGTCATAATTACAGACTATATATTGCAATGTTTCTGTTTGTTCTACTAGACTAGCAGAAAATATTGTGCTAGACCATGGTCTAGCAGGGAAAACAGAAACAGGACAATATGGGGTATGTAATTATGACATCTCAAACAACATGTATTAACAATATAAGATCATCCTAAAACATAAATAATTTTTTCACGTGTCAGGTCGCTAGACTATGGTCTAACAGAAAATATTATGCTAGACCACGATCTAGCAGCTCTCTGTTAAATTAACACTTGCTACACTATAGTCTAGCAGCAATCATTTTTTGCTAGACCGTGGTCTAGCAAAGCAAACAGAAACAAGAAAATATGGGTTATGTAATTATGATAGCCCAAACAACCTGCATTAACAATATGAGATCATCCCAAGACATAAATAATTTTTTTCATGTGTCAGGTTGCTAGACCATGATTTAGCAGAAAATATTTTACTAGACCATGGTCTAGTAGGATAAACAGAAACAGGCTAATATGGGGTCTGTAATTATGAGTCGAAACGGAATAATATCTAAGCATATTCAAATTCCAACAAAGTGTCACAATGACATGCTATACAACTACAACTCTCTAATAACATAATAAATATCAACGTTGATTCACATCCTATATAACAACTCTCTGATAACATAATAAACATCCTAAAATCTAGAGTCTTCAATGTCATGCCCATGGGTGCTTGGCCTTGGTTTCTCTCTCCGATCAATGCTCTTCCTCGAAACTTTAAAAACATCGGTACTCTTTCGAGGCTTCCCTAATTGATCTACACTCTTTCGAGAACTACGATTTTGGGGTTATAAACACCATCTGGATATGGATGCACATACTCAAGTTTAAATGCAAGGTCATCCTGAGAAAAAGAAATCCGCATAGAATTCAAATTAGAGTATTGAAGAAAATGTTAGACACAATCATAACCAGAAACAAAGACAGTTAGCAAAAAATATCATAGAACCTGAGGATTAAGGAAGTTGTTAGTGGTTACAAAACCAATAATAGATCCATTCAACCCATTGACTAACTTAAAGGAGTTGAATTCTAGTCATGCATTATGGTATAAGAATAGGAAAGCTAATAACTAAAAGAAATATATCATTCTACAGGAATAAAGTGTAAGAGTTTCAGTCTGCTCTTGTTAAAAATAAGAAACAACAAGAGAATTAAAAATCAAGTAAAATTTATTCATGTCAAAAGTAAACAAAAATGCGGGACTTAAAATTAGAAATGACATAAAATTTAAAATGCAGGCTTAAAACTAGTTGCTCCCTTATTCAACATGACTCTTCTTCTCTCACCCTCTCTTTCATTCTAAAGGGTTCTCGAAAGAGGGTGATTAGAGTTTTCTCAAAGAGCTTCGCCTGAGAGATCGATTGTGGGTTCGCCTGAGCTCATCGTCGTGGCCCCCACTGGTTTTCATCGTGGGTCTCGTCACTGTGCTTGGTTCTCGTCATTGTGGGTCTCATTTCCTGATTTTCTCCATTTCTTTCACTGCGGGTCACTATTCTTGGTATGATTTTCTCATATCCATGATAATTCTCGCTTTCTTTGTCTGAGAGATCGCTTGTGGGTTCGATGAGCTCGTCATCGTAGCTCTCACTGGTTTTCATTATTAGTCTCATCACTATGCTTGGTTCTCGTCATCGTGGGTCTAGTTTTCTTCTCTGATTTTCTCTATTTTCTTCATCGTGGGTCACTATGCTTAGTCTGATTTTCACATACTCGTGGGCTTGTCTCATTTTCTTCTCTATTTTTTTTCTGTAGAATGAAGAAATGGTGCGAGCCTCAACGCCACAGCTACCGCGTCGTGGCCACCGAAGAACACTAAGGAACCCTAAGGTACCTCTCCCTCTCCTCTCCTCTCCTTTATCTTTCATGATTTTACTTCAATCGTGTCCTCTTCTTGTTATAGGAGTCTAATACATTTTGCTAGTTTTGTAGGATTTCAGCTTTAGGTTAATGGGATAGTCTTTAGGTTGATTTCGGAGTCTGGTTAAGTAAAAAATGCACCAAGGGTGAGTAATTTTGCTATTTGGAAATGTTAAGCATGTTTTATCTGTTATCGCGTGTGATCAATATGTGGGTGTGGGAATCAGATTTGAATCTTTTTCTGCTCTCTTCCATACTTCGGAATAATGACGAGAATGATTGACTTGAATCTTTTTTTGATCAATATGTGGGTGTGTGAATTTGTATACGTGTATAGTGGTGTTATATTCTCAAATTAGACACAAATTGATTCATATAGACTCTTGCAAACCTTTTCTTCTTATTTTCTTTCAGTATAAAATTAAGAACCACATAATCAACCTGAACCACTTGCTAGACGAAGCCAGTATCATATTCAATGCTTGTAAAGTTTCTTTTCCTGGTATTAGAGTTAATCTGTGAAAACTTGCTATTTATGACTTTTAAGGAATTGTCAAAAATTGTGGAAGATGGTTTTGTAAGAGAGCTGCTTGCTGGAGTTCCTAAAAGAAGAATTGGATTTGTATGTGAAGGTGTAGGGATGTAAGATTTTTTCCTTCAGCTTTCGAGGAAGTGTGTTGGAGCTTGCTGTAATTTCATTGTTGGTTTTATTTGTGGAGATATGATTCTTAGATTTTGAGCATTCGTCTCCCTCCTTGTCTTTAACGTATTAGACAAAATTGTCAATTTTTTTGATGAATTATACATGGAACTTGCGATATTATTGGCTCTTATGGTTGGAATATTGGAATGTATAATGAGACTCTTGAGGTAATTCTACAGTTTTTATTATTGGTCATCACACTATCACCCTTGTGCTATATAATGAGATTCCATAGCGCTAGATAAAAGTCTTAGACCCATTTGAATACTAGAGCAACTTAATACTGAGGCTTGTTACTTTTTACAATCTAATGTAAAATATGTGTTAACATTTTGTTAGATAAAATCAGTACTTATATTGATTATCATACAGGTTTTTGATTTTTTAAATGAGTTTACCTTCGCTTATTTTAATATGTTTGTCCAATGTGCAAGTTTCTGTGTGGTTGCTGATCGTAGTAAAGGTTAGTGATTGAGATTTACTCTAATGAATTTTCTTGCTTGCATTTCTTCTCATTGGTGCAGTCTTTTTAAAAATTTTGATATTTAATAAGTTGATAAATTTAATCTAAAACTTATCTTAATTTAACATTGCAAGAGCACTCACCCTATTGTTTATCAGGTGGTTACAACATGAGCTGCATAAATTGGAATGCTAGCCGCACTTTGGGTGCTTCTTTCTTTCTAGTGATATTCTTGTGGCAGTGGTAATCTTAGAATTACTTTTCCTCTCTCAGTGAGGTAATTTTAGAATTATTATTCCTCTTAAGGGTTTTTTTACCCATTTTGTTAATTTACTCTTTTAACAGCCTCACATCCTCTATTATATGTATGTGAAGTTCAAAAATGTTAATTTATATCTTACTGCATGAATGTGCATCAGTATGGACTAATTAGTAGCTGATGAAGTATGTATTTTAATGATCATGATCTCATTACTTTCTTGATAATAAAAAAAGGGTTTGTTATTTGCTGTTTATCACGAGCGACATGGTTGTGAGTAGCTTTTCTTGTTTGACCGATGGGATGTAGGTGATGATGAAGGATCCGTTTGCAAATGATATTGTACAGAAAGTGTTGGAAACTTATGATGACTAGCTACTTGAAGGATCACATTTTGTAAGCAATTATGTCAATGTAAATTAGAGCAACTTTCTTCCTGTTATTTGATATGCATCTATGTATCTATAAAACATGTGATTGCGATGGAAATGTGAAATTATGGGACTTGCATTGTGATATACAATTGATGTTAGTTGTTTGTCTTACCAGATACTTCTAATGTCGAGCAGTGTTCGTTGTGTTCTAACTTTCATATTATTTTTTTCCATGGCCTTTTTGTCAATTGCTCCATTTATTTCTCAGTACCTTCCTATTTACTTTACATTTGAGTGAGTTTTAATTTCAATCACAACTGAGGGTGATTACTGCTTCTGTTGATGTCTTATAATCACAAGAATGCTACATTTGCAAAACAAGTGGGCACCTGTCACAAGTGTGGCCAATTGGGCCATACTGGTTTGGTAAGTCAGCTTTCATTTGAGATTCTGCATGTGTGTTTTTGGTTACGTACAAGTGCCTTTCATAGTTTCTTCTTTTACCTACATGAGCTCGTATGCCTACCTGTTGAGTTATAGGGTTTTTTTGTTATGCATGACTGCAATGCTCCAATATCCATTTTGATGTTATAAATATCTTTGAATTCCTTGATGTTCTTTTTTGCATGCATATGGCCAGTAGTCCCTTGAAGTAGATGCACCAAGATGGAGTTACAACAACGGGGAAAAGCAATGCTTTAGGTGAAGACAAACAAGGCCGTGGTAAATAATTATAATGGACGACATTAGAATAAGTGTTGCTTGTATATTTTAAGAACATATGTTTCTTGTATATTTTAAGGATAAGTTAGTGTTCAAGTTAGATTTATTTGTAAGTTGATTAAATGAACAATGTAGCACTTTCTTGAAATGATATATATATATATATAATGTTGTTAAGTATTATATCGGTGCTCTTTATGCTATTTAAAATTATCATTTTGAAAGTGTTTAAAATGAATACTTTGAACATTATGATATCTCACATTATTGGATACAAAATACTTGTAGATGTTAATTCACAAGTATTAAAAACACTTGCTGAATACATTCAATATGTGTCTGAAAATCCTATTAAACAACATTCTACAGGAGTCGAAAAATCTTGTAAAAAGTGAGAGACCACAGAGGTCTTTACAGGAGACGTTGCGCCTCGTAAAAAATATGAACTTTTAATATAAGGGGCTGTCACAGGCGCCGCATGATCCTTGTGAATTCATTTTCACAGGGATATCTGACTCTTGTAGAATACTTCTTGTAATGAATACAAATGACAAGTACTTTGTTCTATCAAAAATCTGCATCGATGAAGATCTGGTAAAATATGAATAAGAACAAACTAAACATCAAGTCTGGTAGAGATTAGTAGATAACAAGCACAATAGAAATTACAACACTATTAAGTAAAGTGTTCCACAGAATGAATAAGCATGAAGCAACATAATTCTGATTAAGGAACCAAACTATCTTGACTGCAAAGTAAATGTTGTGTATAACAAGATTCAAAAAAGCAAACCCCTCAAGCATGTTCTTAGCTAAACTCTAATATGAACTGATTCATCTTATTCTAAGGAAGGTATAACATTGAAACTTAGATTGGACCAAGAATGAGGAGTATAGTCTTCAATGACAACTTAAATTAACCAAAAGTAATAAAGTAAGAACGATCGGGTATACAGATATCGTTGTATCATCCAGCATTATCTGTCATTCTTGAGTCGTATGTTGAACAATTAGGCATTCTTTCATCAAGTAGTTTATATATGTTATCATGCTCCAAATCAACTACAATTAAAATCAGTAGAAATCACCTAGCGTGATGTTGATCGAAAGATATAAGAAGGGGTGAAGCCATACCTGGTCGGAGAAAGAAGCTTCGACTTTGCTGGAGGTCGCTGCAAGAGAAGCGTTTGGAGACAGAGGACACTATCGCGGAGACGAAGGGAAATGCACGATAATCACAGAGACGATAATCACAGACACTATCAAACGGTAATCATAGGAAATCATGTAGTAATCGTAGACACTATCGAATGGTAATCACAGACACTATCGAACCGTAATCACAGGAAATCATGTAGTAATAGCATACAGTATCGAACGGTAATCATAGGAACTCATGTAGTAATCGCAGACACTATTGAATGGTAATCGCAGACACTATCAAACGGTAATTGCGCGGCTTCTAGAGACAAAGAACACTATCGCAAAGACGAAGAGAAACACGAGGTGAAGCTTTGCTGGAGACAAGGGTTTCACAAGATGAAGGGAAGCAGGAACAAGGGAATCATATTGGGGTTTCTTTGGCAGAGGGGTTTCTAGAGAAGAGTTTGGCAAAGAAGGGGTTTTAGGAGAAGGCTAGGGGAGGGGACTCATATGAAATTTCTTTATTATAAAGGGTAAATATATCTTTTAGTATATAAAAAATCTCAACAGATCTTTATATTTATTACTTATTGGAAAAATTACACCGGGTCCCCTATGGTTTACCTGAATCACACAGATACCCCCTCTATATTCAATAATTACACAAACTTCCCTATACTTCACATTCTATAACAAATTGAAATATGTGCAATTTTTAACAGAATTTTTTAACAGCAGTTAAAGGGATATTGAAACATCCAAAATACCCCTATCCCTGCTCAAAAACATAAATTAATCCAAATTACACACTAACTAAGCAATTCAATACGTAACCATACCAAACAACACTAATTTAATCTGGATAGCACTAGTTTTCATCTAAAATAATCCAAAACCATCCAAATTCACATGATAGTATAAACTTTGTGCCAATCAAAAGTCCAATTAAACCGTGCTCATAACAAAACCTCTTAGACAGTTCTTGGCATTCCACTATACTAAAAACTTAAATTCATGGTCCACATCTTTGTCACGTAAGAGCGGTGAAAAAGAAAATAAAGTGGTAATTAGATATCTCCTACATAGGTTACTTGGTGCTGTAGAAGCAAACATAACTTGGTTTAACTTTTTTGATTATCTACTAGTTTAATTGAAATAACTTGCTAATACTGAAAACCATGAAATTATAATACATAGCAATTCCCATATCGAATCAATTTCTCTCGGTTCAAAAGCATATAGCAATTTGTATAAGCATGTGAATCTCGAGAAGTCCTTCAATTATTTTCTGATGGCGAACTGTACAAAAACCCTAAAATAACACAAGCAATTTTCTGTAAGATTTCAGAACCTGGATAATGTTTTCTAAAAGTCCAGATAGAAAGGCAAAGAGAGTGGAGAAAGGGAAAAACTGTGAAAACTATACAAAAACCCTAAAATTACACAAACAATTTTCTGCAAAATTTCACTATGAAAAAATTGGCCGTCGAGCTCAAAAATTTCATATTACACATAATGCAGAAATCCCTTGAATAAGAAACTCTCACCTTAGTCTGAGCTCATGAAGAAGAAGATTGGTCGTCGAAAAAAAAGACCATGTTCGCCTCAGTCCGCTTTCTCATTGTCAGCTTCGTGGGGTCATGAATAAGAAGACCCCGGCGAAGAAGAAGATCCTATCGAAGGAGAGCTCGTGGCCTGTGGGTGGTCAGTCCTGACGCGAGCTTCATTCGTTTTGGGGTTGTAGAGCTCTAGGATGTCGGGACGGAGAGCTTCCTTTGTGGCTGTGGGTGGGCTATCGATGGGTTTTCCCCTAAAGTGGAACCATATATTTTTCAATTTATTAAAAGAACCCAAATAATAAGTTTGCCTGAACTGAACCCCTAACCCACCTTGCTCCTCCACTAACGCGGGTGAAGTTATCGAAATACCCCTTCATGAATTTCAAACGAAGATAAAACATAAAAAAATAAAAACGAATCAGTCATAATTAGATCTTTTTAGAAGCAACTTCCCGGCTACTCAACCCCACGTTTTGTGTACCCTCCCTTTTCTTCGTGTACTCCCTCATTTCTTCATTTTCTTTTACTCGAACGAACAAAACTCTCTCTATCTCAAATCACTACAATCTCTCTTTCTAAATCACAGCAAATCTCATCTCTCACAGTAAACTTCACAACAAGATATGTTTCTTTCTCGGGTTTCGTGTTTCTGGGTTTTTATCTGGGGTTTCTCTACGTTTCTGGGTGTTTCTCTAGGTTTTTCCTACATTATCGAGAACATCAAGAAGAAGATGACTGAGACTTCATGGTCATCATATAGCCTTCTTATGGGCAACAAGATGACTCCATGGTCACCGTGTAGCCTTCTTGTAGGCTACATGATGACTTCATGGTCATCGTGATAATAAAGTAAATTTCATGATCATCGTGGCAGTATTCTCAAGCCATATTTATTTATATTTAACTTTAAAATGGTAAAGTAAATTTCATCCATATTAATATTTAAATAATTACATTTTAAGGGGCAGGGATTGGCCAACCCGTTGAGAGAGGGATTAGATTTCTGCATGTTTGTCGGTTGTGGTCAATTTGCCCACAACGTGTGCACTTTCTCACCTTTAGATGGAATTCTTTGTGTCCTTGGTCTGCTACTTTGCTGCCACTTTATAAGAGGCAATATCAACTTTTCTTGAACTCATTGGCTGATGACCCAATCTACTTGATCTCCGAGAGAATGTATTGTTTTCGCATACACCGCAATTAGGGTCTTGTTTTGATATTACCTCGAACACATATTGTATACGGAAATTTGATGCAGTCGACATGCAGCTAACGTATGTTTGCATGAAATTTGATCAATATCCAATTCTCAGCACATACACGTTTTGAGATGCAAGTTTTGTTGAAATTATGTCTATAAAGTAGGGTGTAATAATTATTTATGAGTATTTAGTTATTTTTTTGACATTTATGTATTACTAAATTTTATGAATAATAAGTTTTCTTTACTTAAAGTGTGTTTGTAATTTACTTAAATCCTAGAACTATTATCAAGGTAAAAAGAGTAAAAACTGAGCGATCTTCCAGACAAACTTTTTAAGATAGTCCAGAATGTTATTCGCACTCTTAGGATCGACTGAACAATCGAATTCAATTATTACTGCTAGGTTAAACCAAAGGATGTCGGTCTCGGGCATAGGAGTGGAGACTCTAACGGTTGACCTAGACATGTTATGAAACATGTTGAATAAATCAATAACTAATTAGTTTAGAGTAAAACCATTTATCAAGCTCTAAATCTAATTATTATACCTTAAGGATATTTTCATAATTACTTTAATCCTGAGGTGAATGTGAAACTTGACTTAGTTACTTGTAATCTTTAATATGCCAAAGGAGTGGGTTTGAATTGTCGGACAATACATCGGCTGTTGGGACCGTAATTCAACTATACTGGAGTTGCGTGATTCATAGACATAGAATTCGCGGGTAAGATTGCAAAAGCATTAATATCACCTTATGTTTATTGATGGGTGTGTGAATAAATAAATTGGGCATAATACTCGATGACATGAGTCGTTGAATAAAACATTGCGATCTGTATGAGACACTTCACAGATATGTCTTACTTATTCACAGTTAATAAAGGAGTTAAGGAAATAATAACTAAAAAGATAAAATGGTAATTTTACATCTCACTCTTGTTACTGCGGGGATAGGTAGGTTTTAAAATTAACTAAAAAACAAGTTTGAACTGCGAACGATTCGTGGGCGGAGTATCCAAAAAAAATTAATTAACTTATTTAATCAAATTAAATAATTTAAAATCAAACAACGTGCGATTATGCATATACGATATTAAACGAGAAGGTAAG
Source organism: Datisca glomerata (assembly GCA_003255025.1). NCBI lineage: Eukaryota > Viridiplantae > Streptophyta > Magnoliopsida > Cucurbitales > Datiscaceae > Datisca > Datisca glomerata. Next base: position 679,236 of record QANY01012084.1, read on the forward strand.
GTTAGAAGCAATTTTCACCTATACTTTGTATCGGAGAATTTTTGAACTGGCGGAATTCTTTCGAGTGTTCTTCGTGCTCTTCAAGTATCGAGATCCGATCACACACTTGAACTCCAAGAACGATTTGCAAATTTTGTCCACCAACAACCACTATTAATTCCAGAAATATATCTCACGAGAATTTTATATAGGAATTTGAATATGGGCTCTCAAATGATTGAAGGAAAAATCTAATATTTTTCTTTCAATGCTCTCTCAATCGACGATAATCACTAAGTAGGGGAAAAAAATTTCTCCTGTATCTCATATGAGATATATATCTCTTCCATCTCTCTCTCTCTGCAATCAAATTGCTATTAGATATTTATAAAATCTAATTTTTGATATTTAAAAATATACTCATATATTTTAATTTTTTGAAAAGCCACCCCCATATATTCAAATTGCCGAAAATTAGTATATCTCCACAGTGTTAGAGTTGTATCAAAATTTATCAATCAAATTGATAGATTTAACTGATCATTAGCAATTAATTAATAAATTTATTTTTATTTACTAATTATCTAATAATTAAAAAAATTATAAACTAATTAAATTTAATATATATATAATCACACTTAACTAATTAAATGACATCACACATCACATATATGTGTAAGAAATATGTCTTGGCACTAAAACATATTTTGATCCAATTTACTTCATTTCTCTATTCATGTTCTCATAAGCTATTTCTGAGACCGAATGGACCCACATTAACAAAACAAATGATTCAAATACCTGGAGAATTTATCTATATAAATTCCTGACATATTTAATCTTGACATCGTACGACTCCACTATAGGTTCGATGCCGAATCAACTCTCGATTCATGCGCGCTACTTTTCGGTTGGTGTAAATAAACCTTTTTTTATTTTCACGGTCCACAGAATATTTTAACATAATATCCATCATGAACATCAGTAACAAGAGTGAAATATAAAATTATCATTTTACCCTTCTTGTTATTATTTCCTTAACTCTTTTATTTACTGTGAATAAGAAAGACATAATAGTGAATTGTCTCGTACAATTCACAAGTCTTAATCAATGACTCAATTCATTGAATACTTGACCAAGTTAATTTATTCACACACCAATCAATAAAGCATAAGGTGATATTTTTGCTTTAGCAATCCAATCACAAATTTTAATATCTATGAATCACGTACCTCTAACTTAATTGAATTACAATCCAACAGTCGAGGTATTGCCCACCAATTTGAACTCACTCATTTGAGATATCAAAAATTGCAACTAACTAAGTCAAGCTACGTATTCACCTCAGGATTAAGATAATTATGAAAATACTCTTAAGGTGTAACACTTAGATTTATAGCTAGGTAAACAGTTTTTGGCTCTAAACTAATTTGTAGTTGGTCTATTCAACATGTTCATAGCATGTCTAGGTTAACCGTTTGAGTCTCCACTCCCTTACCCCATGACTGGCATCCATTGGTTCAACCTAACAGTCATAATCAGATTCGATAATACTAATATCTGAGAAATAACTAAATACAAATAAATAATTATTACACGCTACTTTATTAACATATTCCAACAATCTCCCGCTTGGAATAAAGTATGAGTGTACAATCTCTTATCCACAAGCCTTCTGGATGACCATAAAAACTTTACCGCTAAAGTCTTCGTGAATGGATCTACTAGGTTATTGACCGTCGAAATATGCGTAACCTCAACTTCTCCATGCTGAACGATTTCTCTAATTAGATGATATTTACGTTCTATATGTTTGGATATCTTATGGCTTCTAGGTTCCTTAGAAATCGTTATAGCCCCACTATTATCACAATAAAGTGTCATGAGCTTGTTAGCGTCTAGAACAACTTTCAGAGTCTTCAATCCTATGCCATACAGCCCCCTTTGTAGCTTCATAAGCTGCCACATATTTAGCTTCCATGGTAGAATCAGTAATGCAAGATTGCTTCATACTTTTCTATACAACTACTCCACCGTTCAGGATGAACATCAATCCTAAAATGGACCTCCTAGAATCCTTATCAACTTGGAAATCAGAATCAGTATACCCAGTCATATTCAAGCATCTACTTGAATACACAAGCATGTAATTCCTTGCTCTCCTAAGATATTTAAGGATGTGTTTGACGATATTCCAATGCTCGATTTCGGAATTAGATTGGAAATAACTCACCACGCCTACAACATAGCAAATGTCAGGCCTAATGTAAAGTATCGCATACATGAGACTTCCTACGACTAAGGCATAGTGAATCTTTCTCATGTTTTCCTCTTCTTGAGGGATCTTGGGAGACCAATCCTTGGAGAGGCTGACTCCATGTCTAAAAGAAAGAAATCCTTTTGTTGGAGTTTTACATACTGAAGTAATCCAACACTTTATCAATATAAGATGTTTGAGACAGTGCAATTGTCTATTCTTCGTATCTCGAAAGATCTGAATACCTAAGACAAATGTAGCTTCTCTAAGATCCTTCATATCAAATTGATTGGTAAGCCAAATCTTGACATCCTATAATTTTGTTACATCATTTTCAATGAGTAGAATATCATTTACGTACAAGACTAGAATAACCCATTCCCTTCGTGTTTCAGCTTATACACACAGGGCTCGTCCACTAACTGTTCAAAACCATAGTTTTTAACAGTTTCATCGAATCTAATATTCCACGATCGTGATGCTTGCTTAAGTCCATAAATGGACTTCTGTAGTTCACAAACTTTGCCCTCTTGGCATTCCTCCATGAACCGGCCCGGTTGAGCCATATAAATGTGCTTATCAAAATTGTCATTCAGAAATGCAGCTTGACTTGCATTTACCAGATTTCATAATCAAGGGTAATAGTAATGGACAAAAGGATTCATGGCCACCAGCGAGAAGGTATCATTGTAGTCTATACCTTCCTTTTGGGTATAGCCCTTGACTACTAGCCTAGCTTTCAATATCTCTACATTCTCAACCGGATCTATTTTCTTCTTATAAATCCATTTGCATCCTACGAGTTTTACCCCTTCAAGAGGATCTACAAGCTTCCATACTTTGTTCGAGTACATCGAATGTATCTCAACATTCATGGCTTCTTGCCATAAGTTTGATTCAGGACCACCCATGGCCTCTGAGTATAAGACAGGTTCATCAAGGTCCTTATCTGAGACCGTTATCAAAGCTTCTCCATAGGACATATATCTCTTAGGTTGTCTCACAACCCTCCTATTATGTCGAGGCTCTAGCTCCTGTCGTGGTTCTTCAATTATTGACTCCGAAATAATTTTCTAATTGGAGAGTCGGTGTCTTCTCACTCAATAATTCCTCTAACACAACTGTGTTTCTTGTCTATACACTTTTTATGTAATCTTCTTCAAGAAAATGAGCATTCGTGCTAACAAATATTTTCTGGTCAGTGGTACTGTATTCTGGTCAGTGGTACTGTAGAAGATGTACCCCTTCATTCCTTTAGGATATCCTATGAACATGCATAATTCTGAATGACTGGCCAACTTACCTGTCTTTGGTCTTAGAACATGTGTTGGGCACCCCCATATTTTAAATTGGTTAATAGACGACTTTCGTCCCCACCATCTCTTCATATGATGTATCAGGCACCGTCTTCGACGGAACTTGGTTAAGAATATATGCCGTTGTTTTCAAGGCATATCCCTAGAAGAGAATACGGGAGTGATGAGTAACTCATCATGGATGTAACCATATCTATCATAGTTCGATTCATTCTCTCTGACACACCATTTTGCTGTGGCGTACCAGGTGCTGTAAGCTGAGAAAGAATACATTCTTCCTTAAAAAAATCTTCGAATTCTCCTAGCAAGTACTCCCCACCACGATCGGATCATAGTGTTTTGATTTATTTTTCTAATTGCTTTTCAACCAAGGCCTTATAATCTTTGAACTTTTCAAAGTTTTCAGACTTTTGGCGCATTAGATAAACATGATCAAAATGTGAGTAGTCATCAGTGAAGGTTACGGAGTACTCATAACCTCCTCTTGCTTGGATATTCAATGGCCCACATACATCACTATGTATGAGTTCCAAGCATTAAATGACTCTTTCACCTTTTGCTGAAAAAGATCTCTTGATCATTTTGCATTCAATACAAGATTCGCATGTGGGTAGTGTTCTCACACTTAAAGTTTACAAATGATCATCCTTCACAAGTCTTTTAATCATGTCAAGGCTAATATACCCAAAGCGTAAGTTCCACAAATAGGTTATATCGATTGAGTCATACTTCAACTTTTTACTCTCCCTTTGTGAATCAACATTCACTTCAGTGTCACATATCTTGGAACTATTGGTTTACGTAAAACAGTTTATTTATCAAATGTGCAGTAGTAATTAAGCAGTCATTTCTGAAAAATACCAATTTTTTTATCAATGAAATTCAAATTGTATCCTTGCTCAATTAAACTAACTACTGAAATAAGGTTTTTCCCAAATGAGGTATAATAAACATCACGTAAAAACAGATAACCGTTATCAAGTTCCAACTTATACGGCCAATACTAGTGCTCTATTCCCCATACGAATGATGAACTCAACCAAGATATCTGCTAAAGATAATCCAAGCAGTTGCGTATCCAATGGTTATTGACTCCACAGTGATGACACTTGTCTCACGACATGTCCACCTTACAGTGCCCTAACTATTTAAAACTTTTGAGTTCTTCTTATTAGCCTTATTCAGACCTCCTCTCGTGTTTCCTTTTGGTGTCAGAGGTGGAAGGCTTACTTTCAGTAAAATTTACCTCTCTAGTCTTTCTCTTTCCCTTTAGAAACAAAGTCTCAGCGGCTTGTAACTCCTTCATAATCTCAGGAAGCAAGTACCTAAACTTATTCATCAAATAATAAGTCAATTCTCGAATGTATCAAACAGAGTTTCTAGGATCATATCCACCTGAGTCTCGCCATCAACCTGAGCACACATGAACTCCATCTCATTTAGATAACTAATGATCAATATTATATGTTCTTTGACAAGAGTTACAGGTTTTATCCGACAGTTCATAAGGTTTCACACAACTGCATGTTTGCCTTAATGACCTTGATCTTTGAATATTTTGGCGATATTCAACATCATATCAGCGGTGGTTTCCAAATTCTGATGTTGTTGTTGCAACACATTGCTAACCAAAGCCAATATGTAATATTTGGCTATCTCATCAATATATAGCCAAGAAGCATAAGCATCATTTTCCTCTTGAGTCGATTTACTAAAAGACTCGAAGGAACAAGGGGTGGTGTGCACGAACTTGTACTTTTCAATCGTCAGTAGATATCAAGATTGTGTCTTCAATCACCGTAATTATCACCAATTAATATTGTTCGCGTTTGAGATAGTTGACATGATTATCGAAAAGAATAAATAAATTGGTGTAAATAAATGCTCAATCATTTAGGAAAGTATGATGCAAGATGCAACTACTTAAATATTTAAAATATTTCCTCGATGATGTTACGATAAAAAATGTTAGCTTGCCTCATCGAGGGATGAAGTCCAACTATCTCCTATCGTATCAAGACTCTTCTCGTTTGGTTAACGCTAAAATGTCTCCACATCTAGCTTAACCAATCATCAATATTTTTTGTCACCTTAACCTCATTGACTAGCCCCTAAGTGGGGATTCCTATGTACTTCAATCTAAGTATTTAACTAATGCACCGACTCTTAAAAGTTGCTATGGACTAACAGTCCGTCTATGGGACGACCCTAGCCCACCACTTCATTTAAAAGTCTTAGCTTCTCAAACAACTCGATGACTCAAAGCGACATGACTCTAAAGTTTCTCTCATTGAAGAGAGGACCACTATGAGCGATTATAAACCATTCCTCGTGGCGCTTAAAGTCCGCGTTGAAGACTTTGAGAACGTTTCAACGCCCTCCCACTCAGTTTTAAAAAAATGAATTTTTGTTTATCTTTCAAAACATAACTTTTATTAATTTAAAAAATGTGATTAAATTTATAAATCCTTTATTTAATTTTAAATCTCAATTTAAAATCATAACCATTATAAACTTTCACATTGTAATTAAATTATAACCATTATAAATTAATCTACAATGATGCATGTACATGCTACATGGTAATTTGAATTGACATATCCCTACTACTATATGGCATGTTATATGATGATGCACGATTGAAATAAAATCATTCATTTAAAATTAACCTCCTATTGTCTCATTTCTAATTACAATCCAAAAAGAATAATAAATAAATTATAAATTAATCTTCATGGCGTCTGTAACTTCCTCCTTCTTCTCCATGTTGTCTCACCACTTTGTAACTCTTTACAAAAGTCCATTCCCATTTTAAAAATTAAATTTAAAACTTAAATTTCAAATTTCAAATTTCAAAAATTTAAATTTTGATTAAAACCCTTTAATTAAGGAAAACTATTTTCCTAATTAAATAATCTCATTAATTATCCCATTTTCTTTTTTTAATAAAATAAAAGATAACATTCATAATTATCTTTTAAATTCAAAATTTAAAAGATAAAATAGATAATTATCTTTGAATTCAAAATTCAAAAGATATAAAGAAAAAATAGATAATTATCTTTTATTCGTTTAAAATTCAAAATTCAAAATTTTAAGAGATAAAAAAAGATAGGATAAAAGTTCTCGCGAAACATCACAGGGTTTCCTAAATCCTAATTGTTATCGCCTAGGGTTTCACAAAACCTAATCACCATGAAGGGCGCGACAACGGACAACGACGATGATGGCGCCAGAACAGTATCTCCGGTGTGAACAGTGATTCTGACATGAACAGTGACTCCAGCAATGGTTTTGAACTGTTTCTGGTGACGGTTTCGAGGCGACGATGATTTTACATCAAATTTATAAAATTACTACTTTTGCAACAAAATAAATTACATAAAATCCTATGCCTCAAATTCGGCGTACATCAATTCTAAATTGAAATAAAAACGCCTAGAGTCAATAGTTAGGGATCCAATCACATACCACATTCAAAATAGTTTTGAATCTACCATACAAAATCATATGCCAATATCCACAAAATTCTCTATACGTTCATTTCAAATATCTATTTGCATAAACAAAAACCTATGACTCTGATACCAATTGCTGGGATCAGTAAGTTTTAAAATTAACTAAAAGATAAATTTGAACCACGAACGATTCGTGGGCGAAATATAAAAAAAATTCAATTAACTTATTTAATTAAATTAAATAATTGAATACTAAACAACACATGATTATGGATATACGATATTAAATGAGAAAATAAAGCTAGAAATAATTTTTTACATATACTTTGTATCAGAGAATTTCTGAACTGGCATAATTCCTTTGGCTTTTAAGGTGGTCCTGTCAATAGCAATGATAGGTTGTATACAACTAAGAAATCCATGAATAGAGGGTCCTAGAGCTATGAAAAGATATTCAAAATGAGCATGCTCATCGGTCTCTATATATATTATGGTCCCTGGAAAATATTTAATATTGTAATATTAAAATCGACAAAATATATAGAATACAATACGGGCACAAAAGTCCCTCTACCGATCTTGTAGTCTACAAGATGGATACAAGATGTCCATGTAACCATCTTGTTGACTACAAGATGGTACACGATGATCGATGTACCCATCTTGTTGATTGTAAGATCACTACAAGGACATATTGTACCCATCTTGTTGTTTACAAGATGGTTACATGGACATCTTGTATTCATCTTGTAGACTACAAGATCAGTACATGGATATCTTGTATCCGTCGTGTATATTATAAGATGATTGCAGGAACATCTTATAGACCTTAAAATGGAAGATATGAAATAAATACCTAGATTTTTTTAATTCTAACATTTGACAATATGATGGCAGCATCCTATAGTTATCTTTAAATGACCCTCAAACTAATCTCAATGAATATTCCGTAGCTATCCAAGCCCTATGGTAATTGATGTTGATACCAAGATTAAGTCGACCATCTTCCATTATGTCCTTTGGCCTATATATTCGTCCAACACCCATGTATTTGGACCTTATACAATGATCAATCAATGAAAATTAAACTTGATGGTGTTCATTTCTCTAGACTTCAAACGTGCATGCATGTGTATTAATGAACTTTATAACTTTAAAGTAGGGAGTGTTTTGCATTTTCATAGCACGTAACCTCCGCGGACATATTTTTTTCTACCATATAAGCACCAACATCCAGGGATTTGACTTGAAGACTCGAAACTTAAAATTTTGCCGGATAGCCATCATACGAGCAACCTGACCAGCTCACATTTATCACTGTACAAATCATACATAATTATTGTGTAACACCCCAAAAACCAATTGAGATTACTTCGGTAATTAAAAAAAAAATAACGCGGAAGTAGGTCAAGTTTTTCCTTTTAAGATCAATTCATGATTTGGGGTATTTAATGAAATAATACAGTTATTAGAGAAAAACTCAAAACACGTTTCTAAATTTTAAGATAAGAAACTCATAGAAAAACTATATTAAGCTTAAATAATATTTTGAATTCTTATCATAAATAACAAATGAAAATCAACTTTAAAATAGTAATTTACTCAACTAATTAAACTTAATTTCTCGTCTCGTGCGAGAACTCCTAACCAGACTCTTCACATTCATCACTATGATTCTCATCATCTGAAAGATTTAATATAATTCAGGATAAGTATAAAAATATATCTCGCAAGCAAAATTTTACACATACATAACAAACGCATGCGCATCCAATCCATTTAAATCATGTTGTGTTATACTTTATAAATCACTTTATCACTTTTATTGTCTTTGCTTTAGCTTTACACCTTTCATTAAAATTCTTACATGCAATCTTTTTGTCACATTCTTTTCTTTACATTATTTGTGAATTCACTGTGTAATGCTTAGCCAATCAGAGGCATTTGGACATTATTATGGAAACCTGTTCGACTATTGGATCCTTGGTCGTATCATTCAATCACATTATATCGTTGAACAAGTCAAATGATCATTCATTAATATTAACATTAAACATTTTCAGGTCCGCTAGTCCCCCGTGTCCCATTTCTCACTCACTCATTTCATGGCATAAACACACATAAGTCTTTTAAATCTTTATTCACTTATTGATATATTCACATTCATACCATAAGGATATATATATATATATATATAGTCATAATAATTAATACATAATTAAGAATTCAATCACAATTAAAGCATCACATAGGTAAATTCACTTACAAAGAAACAAACAAAACTACCACAACATACAATCACCCATCACAAAATTTCAGAATATGACAAAAAATTATGTATGCATAAAATTCTAGTTATCTGATCGCTCGCTAAAGAACTATGAAAGTTAAACTCCTGAAACGATAACCACTATTTATATTCAGTACAAAACAATAACCCAAAATGGAAAGTAAGCTAAGCGCGAACTTAGTTAAAACTGACACAATTTATACTAGGGTTTTCAAAAAATCTTAGATTTCATATATGCTGAAGTCGAACATGCTAGGGTTTCACATATTAAATCCATGAAATTACGATGCCGTTTAAGTGTCAAAACATGAAAACAAAAGCGTTACAAAAAACTATTTTTCTCCAAGTATAACAATAACGTTCAAAAATATGTTTCATTACGTAAAACTCATCGAAAAGTTATGAAAATTGACATAGTTACTAAATATATATATATATATATAAAACAATACTGTAAAATTTTAGGATCAAACATAGTTGATCTCAATATCGAAATAAACCTAAGTTTGGATATTGAAAAACTATTTTCTACTGAAAGGGTCAGAAACTTTAGAAAATCATAGAGTAGGAGTTGCTTCATTATGTTGAGAATCTACCATAAATTTTTCAGACTCAAACTCTATCGTTTTGTTTACAAAACATAAATTTATTTTTACAGTGTACAGAAAAATTTAAAAATCTCAGTTTTTATGAAAAATCATATTTTTATCAGAAACGTTTCTCTCTTAGTGGAAACGATTCAAGAGACTTATGTGAACATAAAATGATGCTAACAAAGTGAGAAAAGAGGAGAAGTAGAGAAGAACCTTACCAAAATGGCCAATCAATGCAGCTAACAGTCTGAGGAAGGCAGTGATGGAGCTCTCATTTGTGAGGGAGAAGGAGAAACAATAGAAACAAGGAGAAAGGAGGCAACTTTACTATTTTTCAAAGAGAGAGCTGTGGGTTTGGAGAATATGATACTCAAAGATGGAGAGTAGGGTGACAATATATAAATAATTAGGTTAGGCTTGCCTTTGGGTGTAGATGCTTATAGGTGTGAGTGAGTTTGAAAAATACAAAAGTAACCTTTGATTATTTAAAAATTAAATTTTAAATAAAAACATTCTTATCTAATTAATATTGGTATTACAAAAATACCCTTTATGGAGGGTAGCGGTATTACATATTGTGTCTGATACAAACTGATTCAAATCAACCCGTTGCTCATTAGACTGAGGTAGTTGCTCATTCAACTCAAGTCGTGATGACATGGGTTGAGTGGAGTCGGGTGAGTCTTGCATTCAAATCTGGTATTGCCATAGGGTCATCTCCACAAATGGTCTCATCATACTCCCCTTGATCAAAATCATTATCATCATCAACGTCATCATCTAAAAAAACATCGTTATTGACACCAAATCCATCATCGTCGTCATGAACAAATTCATCATCATCTCTCCCAAGATAATCATAGTTCCTATCAAAATGATCAACACTCTCAAAGCGAGGAATGCTTTGACGCATAGGGTGTTGTGACATTATAGTTTTAGGAACCCAACTCTGACTTGGCAAAAATTTAGGCTTAGCACTAACAAATAATGGGGTTCGGAGCGATTTTGATCCATTCTCTTTAATAAATAATTGTAGATCTCGATCATTTAGAATTTCATTAAGAGGACATAGGACAGGGGTTCTATAAGGAAATTTGATGGATAGATCATACTTTGAGGCTTCTATGTGAAGTTCTTCGTGCAATATACCAGATAGCTCATGGTAAGTACGGTTTGTAGATATCTCCAACAGTTTGGTCTTTTTTCCACCAAAAGACCAGGATGTACCCGTTTTCTCCCAATCTCCATCATGAATTACAAATATTCAAATTTCAGACATATATGTATATACGTCAATGAAGGAAGTCAGTACTTTTTAAATTTAAAAAAAATGTACAGGAAGTCTACAATATGAAATGGATGCATACAAGACGTGTTACAAGACGATCTTGTAGATATTGTGTAGTGTACAAGCTGACTATAAGATCATCTTGTAGTGCATCATGAACTGCTCAAGACGTTCTCGATAGATCACAAGATGATCTTGTAGTCATTGTGTAGTGTACAAGATGATCACACGACCCTCTTGTAGTGCATCATGAACTGCTCAAGCTGTTTTGGATGCACTACAAGACAATCTTATAGTCCTCATGTACATTACAGGATGACTACAAGATGATCTTGTAACTCATCTTGTACACTACATGATGACTAAAGATGATCTTGTAACATATCATGTAGTGTACACGATAACTACAAGATCATCTTGTAGTGCATCATGAACTGTCAAGATCTGCTTGATGCACTACAAGATAACCTTATAGTTCTCGTGTACACTACACGATGACTACAAAATGATCTTCTAATCCTCGTGTACACTACACGATGAATACAAGATGATCTTGTAACACATCTGTAGTATACACGATGACTACAAGATTGTCTTGTAGTGCATCCAAAACATCTTGAGTAGTTCACGATGGACTACAAGATCATCTTGTAGTCATCGTGTACACTACACGATGTGTTAGAAGATCATCTTACGGTGCTCGTGTAGTGTATACGAGGACCACAAGATCATCTTGTAGTGCATTAGGAACATCTTGAGCAGTTCACGATGCACTACAAGATCATCTTGTAGTCATCTTCTTCAAACATACAACGTAATGCATGTTGTTGTAGTAACAAAAACAACCCCGAAAAACATCTTTTAAAACTCATGAACGAAAAAATGAAAAAATGTATTCAAACATACAACGTGCCTGCAATCTTTTCTTGAAGAAGAAGATGAAGATGAAGAACATGTTGGGATAAGTAAAACAACTTCTCTTGCAACAGGAAGAAGAAGGTGAAGAAATGACAAAGAAGAAGGTGAAGAAATTAATAATGTAGAAGGAGAAATGAGGTATTGTAGACTTTGGGTATAAAGGTTGAGTGTTGATGAAGAAGAAGACATTTGATTTGACATTGTATAAGAAGGGTATTGGGGAAAAGAAGGAAAGAAAAAGTAAGGAAAATGTGGGTCAGGGGTCCGGTTCAGCCAAAATTAGTGTTTGGGTCATTTTTAGTAAATAAAAAAGTCTAAGGTTTCACTTTAGGTGAAAACCCGCTATTGATTGTGGGTGTGATTGTTTCATATTGAGAGGGTATTTTTGAGTTTTCAACAAAAAAACTAATGGAAGTGAACATAAATTTAATGGAGAGGAGGCTTGTGTAATTATTGAATATAGAGGGGGGAGTATGGGTAATTTAGTCAAACTATATGGGAGGTCAATGTAATTTTCCCTTACTTATTTTACATACACGTTATTATATAGTAATAGCAGATAATAAAATTTTCAGAATACTAAAATATATATATATATATATATATAT